>PVKZ01000708.1:128600-518600 GCA_004027375.1 Macroglossus sobrinus | reverse complement strand
TTATATATGCAAACATTACAGATTTTAAACATATATGTTTAATGTATACTTAATTTTCAGTGATATTTTTGAAGAACAATTTTTTTGCTGAGGTGTCATGTCCTTTTTAAATATTTTTATTTTGCAACCAACTATATTGTGTATGTGTTGACAGGTCTGGAATTTATAAATTTTTTAAATACGTGAGATAATATATGTGAAATGTTTACCTAAATCTGGGAATTCAATGGTTTTTCATTAAATGCTAATTGTTATTATTTTAATATAGTAGGAAACATTCCTATATTTAATGAAAACTTACGAATAAGACAAAGCCATTGAAATTACAATCCTGTGCAATTGTTATAACTGTGAAAAATTTCTGTTTATTAGGCAATATTCCCTCAGCCTCCACTGCAATAATGCCATACAATGTTGCTTGAATTTAATGCAATATGACTAGATACTATATATATCTATATCTATCTATCTATCTATCTATCTATCTATCTATCTATCTATCTATCGTAATTGGCATGTCACTTAAAGCCTTCCCCTATTACCTCCCCTTCTACTCTATATCTTTGATGAAATTTTTTGATCACAAGTACCTCTGTGCATCAATGGGGAAAAGAAGTTATTAATAATGGTCAATTTAAAAAGATTAGTTCCAGTTGGAGACATTTGGACACATACTCCACTGATCATTTTGTATCAGATTTACTATGGTCTAGCACCATACCATCTTCCCAGACTGTAAACCGAAAAGATGCACAAGGATTTTTTATATTAGAGGAAAAAGTTTATTTACAAAATACTCTTAGCAAGAAAAGTGAACTTTTCAAAGATTTTAGGATTTTAAGGGCAATAGATAGAATAGACTTCCACAGACAGAGAGATTAGTTGTCTTGATTTTTCTAAGCCTGTAAAACACCACTTAAAAGGGGATAAGTAAGGATATATGACGATATACATGCATCCTTGTATATATCATTATACATAATATATATAGTAAGTTAAACAGCAGCGTAGTTGAGTATGTGTGAAAAGAGTACAAAGGAGTAACTTTACAGTGGAGTAATCTGACAAATATTTTAGCTTGGTGATTAAGGTCAACATCAGCAGTCAAATCATGTTATTAATATGTTTCCTTGATATGATATGATATGATAAAAATGGCATTTCTGTGATCTTCCTCCCCAAAACACATAAACCCAGTCTAATCATGAGAAAAAAAGAGACAAATTCCAACAGTGGAGGCATCCTACAATATACCTGAATAGTACGCCTCAAAATTGTCACTTTCAACGAAAATAAGAAAACTATTGAGAAACTGTCACAGCCAAGAGTTGCTGACATGACAACTAACTGTAATGTGGTATCGTGGATCGAATCCTGGAACTGAAAATGATATTAGTTGAAACCTATGGACATTTGAATAAAGTGTCAACTTCAGCTAAAAATAATGTGTGAATATTGGTTCATTAATTGTAACAAATGTACCATATTAATTTTAGATTTGTATAATAGGGGAAATTGGGTGGGTAGGAGTGAGAAGTATAAGAGAACTCTCCATAGTACCTCCTCAGTTTTTCTGTAAGTATGACATGGTTTGAAAAAATAAGATCTATTAAAAAAAAGCAGATTAAAGGGCAGAATTAGAGTGATTTTCCTTTTTTTTTTTTAAGTCCAGGTAATGTATCTGAAACTTATTATTAGTGAATTCTGAGAGATGGAATTATGGAGAGACTCTGATTTATATTTCCACTATCTATACTAATTTTTATATTGAACTTTAATTTCTTTTATTTGCAGAAAAATATTACATTTAAAAAATCATTTAGTGACATAATTCATTGTAAAAAGTTAAGGAAATATAGATAAGTATGAAGAAAATAATTCACATGTAATTCTTCCACTCAGAACTACCACTATAACATTTAGATTTTTTCCTGTGCACATTTGGCAAAATATATTTCTATATGCTGTATTATATTCTTTTGTAACTTGCTTTTCTCACTTAACAGTTTATCATGCATATCTTTCTGTATCAACCTTCAGCATGATTAGAATGCTAAGTCAAAGGCTTGATACATTTTCATGTGCTTTGATGCACATTTCAAAATTTCCCTAGGAAATCTGTAGCAGCTTATTATACTCCCTCCCCTAAGTTTTCAAAATACAGGAGTCATAAACTGAGTCTGGCCAGTATTTTAAAATTAGATTTCCTGTAGAAATCTGAATTTCTCACGTCTTTCGAAAAGTTAGTCCTGGCAGTAGTAGTTCTGGCGCATTCCTCTATGAAAAGAATTGACTGTTGCTGTGTTACTACTGTAGGAAGTATGAGCTTTCTACATTTTCAATGAAACTTTTCAGGGCTACTAGATCCATATTGATAATATTAGAATCATAAGAATTTACTTTTATTTGCTGGAAATCAACAAAAATTGTTATCACTATACTTTAGTGATTTTGCTCTCTTTTTTTTTGTAAATGAAATGGTTAATTTGAAATAGTATATATACATGGATTTTAATTCTGTAAAGTTGGTAGTATAATTTTGCAGAATGCCAATTTTCATGAGCAGGCTTCCTACAAGCTTATTTTCCTGTGATTTCTGTTGTTAAAATGCGGTGCTTACTCTTAGCAATTTACCTGACATAGGAATATGTTTCAAGAGAGAATACTGTGAACTATATTGACTTTTTAAAATATCAGAGTTCTTTGAGTTGTAGTTTTTAAATTGTGATACATTAAAAGCTAATTAGACATGTAATGCTGTTGGTTTCCTTTCTCCAGGTTTTATTCAGAGGAATTACATAACTCTTGATCAAATGGTGGATTGAGTATTTTCTGAGGAAATACATTTGCGTGTAATCATAAATTTGAAATAATTAATTTATAGGTCAGTGTGTGTATTATGCAACCATACTTTAAATTTTTTCTCTTGAAAATCTGTATGACAGTATTATTCATGAAAATATTTATACAGACTCTCGGTTATTTATTGAAAAATGCCATTCTATTAGGATGTAGGTTTAGCTAATGATGACTTACTACTTATTGTTGAAATGAAGTTTTCTTTCTCTGAATACTTATTACATATAACATAATATTATATATAGATATTTGTATGTGTATGTAAATAATATAAGGAAAATGTATTTGAATATATACTTTTTTTAATAGGCATCTCAGCGGCCATCTTTATCAAGCTTAGAAGCCTTAATGATCTCACAGAAGTCCGAAATTGAGTATTTACAGGAGAAACTGAAAACAGCAAATGAAAAACTGTCAGAGAACAGATCTACCAACAAGGTTTTCTCAGAAAAGAGCATCTTGACAAGTGCTGAAGGGAAACAAAAGGTAGGGATATTTTGTCATTTTGTGAATTTGTCAGGATGAGGCTGGCAAGGCAAGCAATAAAGTTAAAAATGAACAGCAGCATTTACTTTTCTGCTTTTATTTCTGGAAGCTTTTTAAAATGTTATGTGCTATATGTTCAATAAAATAATTGTTTGGAGTAGAGAGTTTTCCTTTTATAAAAGACTGAATAATATATTCCTGATTTAATTAATGAAATATATTAATAATATTATATACCTGTTTTGCAGTAAATTAGCATTCTTATATTAAAAAGTTTGAAAACTATCCTTCATCTATCTAACCTATAGATAAATTGATATAAGTAAAAAATTTTAATTGATATTAGTCATTAACTCAATATTCTAATTTTAATTAGAAGAAAAATGTATTTTAATGTTTTTCATTCAGACATATTTTAATACTAGCCATGTGCAATATAAACTATTAAATAGAGTTTAACATTAATATGTATATATATTTTCAGATTTAAAGGCATAGCGATAGTGAAAAATAAGCAAATTTTTTGTAGTATGTTTCTTGTTTATTAATCTCAGCTTTTATAATGTATATTCCTGTTATGCCACAAAAATGTCTATGAACATTAACTAATGTAAAAATTTTATAATATCACCTTATAAATATCTTATTTCTAGGTAAATTGTAATTTCCCTGAAGGTAAAGAGTTTTAGATATATTTTCTCACACTTGTTACTTCGGCAGTAGAAAATAATTTTTTTAAAACTAGAAAACCATGTTTTCAAGGTAATTGTTTTTGATTCTTTCCTTTTTTACCTGAGTACAACAAACTATTTTATTAAAGAAAACATTTAAAATTAAACCCTTGTTTCTGTGGTGCTTTTGTTTACTGCCTCTAGTATTAGTAATTTTCAGAAAAATGAGCTGTATGTATGTATGTATGTATGTATGTACTTAAACATAATGCATGAAATGTTTCTTGCCATTTTGGAGTAGTTTCACATCATTGAACTTTATTTAAATGAAATAAAACATTCTTAAAATTGAGAGAAAACCTTATAGAGCCTAATTTGGTTGCTTGCTATATTGCTGAAGTTTAAAAATATACTGCTTTGATGTTTCATTGCTTTTAACAAAAGTCAAGAAAACAGGAGAGATATTTTGAACAAAATTCTTGCTTTTTCATAAGGACATGCAGTATGAACAATATGTTGCTCAGCTTAATAGTTGCTTTCACATATTCCTTCTCCAGATTAGTATATGAAGCTGTACATAATATAAACACTCATTCTTGTCTCTAGTTAGCCACATTATAGTTAATGACCATATGGTCATTATGGTATAAGATCTACTGTCTGTTGTATTTATATTCATCAAGCATATTGTTCCTTCAACTTCACAGTGTGTTAAACTATTTCAAAGGGAAAAAAATCCTTTCCCTCTTGTTTCTCGTTGTCCTATCAAGTGTAACCTTGGACCCTTATAGAGCAATTAGACCAGCCTCTATCCCCTCCTTTGTAATGAGGTTTCTTGCATTTCTGAGTCTATAACCCTTTAGTCTTCCCTAATGGGACATCATTATTCTGAAAGAAACAATGTAAATGTAAATGAATATTCTCATTAACGAGTCACAGAGAAACCTTTAGCGGTAGCACTGTGGTAATTCCGCTTGTTATTTCTCTGGTATTCCATGCAGGATTTTTTTTTATAATTCATTATTAGTATTCAAAATTACTTGTTCTTTAATTTTGCATGTCTTTCATAATCCAGTGTTCCAACTAGTTCAACCATGTCCTTGTTTTATTCTCGAGGAACCACCTGTAAAACGTTCAAGGTCTTTATCCCCAAAGAGCTCTTTCACAGACACAGAAGAGCTAAAGAAGTTGAAAAAAGCTGAAAGAAAGATTGAAAGCTTAGAGAAGGCACTACAACTAAAGGTGAACATTAAATCATTTTTTTAGTAATAACCTTGCATAGGTAAGAATGTACCAAAATAAACATTCATTTTACAAATGACTGCTTATCATTTATCTTTCCTGATTTTAATTACATGAATAAAAATGTACAATTGTTGATATTGTTTTAAGATTTCTGAGGATTATAAAGTAATACATTTTTGCTAC
Source organism: Macroglossus sobrinus (assembly GCA_004027375.1). Classification (NCBI taxonomy): domain Eukaryota; kingdom Metazoa; phylum Chordata; class Mammalia; order Chiroptera; family Pteropodidae; genus Macroglossus; species Macroglossus sobrinus. Next base: position 513,156 of record PVKZ01000708.1, on the reverse strand, counting down.
TTGAAAACTATTTATCCCTTTAAAATTATTTGGAAGTATTTTGGCTTAATATTGGAAATTTCTTACAGTTTTTCATAGACCAAAAAATAGAACTATACCAAGTGAAAGAGAATTTTTTATATACATAATAAATATATAAAAAGACAAGTGAGTTGGAAACTATACTAATTTAGCTCAGGTCACTTAAAATTGTCCTTTTTAGTAAAATTACATACTTAAAATGGCAAATATATATACATTATTATTTTTATTTTAATTGAATTTGTCTCAGGATACATGACATTTGAATCAGTGTTCTCCCATTTTTTAAGAAACATATACTTATTGGCCAGTCTTTGGGAGTTTATACTTTCAAAGTCATACTCTGAATTCTCTTTCACAGAAGTTAGTTTTGCATATCAAACCAATTTTATGTGACCATATTGAGGGCTTTTATTTTTTCTGTAAATTTAATATGGTATTCTGTCATTCTTCATTCACAAATACCCAAAGGCCTGTACTATTTGAGATTTAGCCATTTAATTGAATCTCAAATAATTTTATGACCTTCTATGACAAGCCAAATTTACACATGATTAGAATCTAATGCATTAATGCTCATATTCTTTGTTATATAGATTATTCTTAGAGAGAAAAAGGTTTGTTTTACATTATGTGTGCCCTAGAACCAAATATAGTTTAGAGATATAGTTAACTATAAGCTACAATTAATATTTTTTCTTTTTCTTCGCTAAACATTAAGTGTTAATTTATATTTATTCAGAATTAAACTATTAGTTCTAAAAAAAGAAAATTAGCACCTCTTGTTTCTATTAAAAATGAAATGATCAGATGACCTCAGCTTGCTAGCAGTTAGCCTACTTGAAGTTTATACACTTGGAGTTATTCATTTATTTGTTTTCTTCATAATTTATTGAGCAATGCAATTAGCCAAGCATTATGCTAGTCCCTTGTACAATAGGAGAAAAGATGAGTTTCTATTGTTTAAGACCCTTTCTCTAGTTAAGAAGATGTATTAGTGTAAACATTGGGGTACATATGGGATATTATGGGCATGTTTAGGAAGCCAGTCTATCATCCTCCTCCTTTTGCATAGTTGCTGAAATTCACATACCAAGGCTTCTATCCTGTATTAATCTTGATTCTCCTAGTAACAGAAGCAATCAGCTATAACCCTGTAATCTTTCCTAATGGGACTTTATTATTCTGAAATATATATGTGTATATTATATATAATATGTATTATATATGTATGTGTATATATATATATATGCATACATATATATATACACACACATACATATAATGCACATATATATTTCAGAATATATATGTATATAAGTATGTATATGTACATGCGTATATGCACACATATATAATACTATATATAACATACACATATATATTCAGAATATATATAAAGAGAAAGACAGAGAGAGACAGAGAGAGACAGAGAGAGATTGAGAGATTGGGATTGTTTTAATATAAGGAATTGGATCATGCCGTTATGGACTCTGAGAAGTCCAAGATCTGCAGTCTTCAGACTGGAGATGCAGGAGAGCCAGTGGTAAAGGTCCAGTCTGAATTCCAAGGCATGAGAACCAAGAGAGCTGATGGTGTAAATTCTCGTCCCAATCCAAATTACGAGTGTGAAGGCAGAAGACCTACATCTAAGCTCAAGGACAGTCAGGCAGAAAAAAAGAATTTTTTCTCATGCAGCTTTTTATTCTTTTTAAGTCTTCAGTGGATTGGATGAAGCCCTTCGCTTCACATTGGGGAGCACAAACTGCTTTTTCAGTCTTCTAGTTTAATAGTTAGTTTCATACAGAAATGCGCTTACAGATACATTCAGAAATAATGATTAACCAAATATCGGGCAGTCAAGTTGACAAATAATATTACCCATCATGTATCCCATTTAGTAGTAGAGGATTTACACTCATTTACCCAGAGTCTGTGAGTCTTTGATAATCCCTTGTTTTTGGCAGGTAGTAGTAGAGCCATTCAGACATTTTTAGATCTAGTCGCATTCACCTCTTGAATTTCTTATTTCAGAGTCTCAGAAGCATTATACTAAATACATAGAAGTTACTCACTAAATGTTTTATTGAATGAGCTAATAAATGGACATAATTCAGTCCCTACCTATGGCATATTTTTGTGTGGCCCCTTAGGAAAATGTAGTAATTAATGAAATTAAAAGTATTTTTAAGTCCTTACACTTGGTTTTGTTGTAAGAACTTTGGGGCTAATATTTTCCAAATGAAGTACTGTTGTTTAGACTTAGGCAAAGTAGTACTTAAAAATTATAGTACAAACTACAGTTAACTTTTATTTGTTAGAATATTGTAAAAAAGTATTTTTATAATACTTTAAAAAGATTTTTTTAGATATCCAACTTTTGACTAAAGACTTCAGCCAATATCTGTTCTTGTAGTAAAATAGGGAAAAACATTTTTTAAACTATAAATAATTATCTATCTTATATTTATATTTATGTAAAATTTTACTATCTCTTTCTAAAATAGGTTGAAAGAAGAGTAGTCTCAGATTAACTTAACCCATGTTTTATAGTTGGATATCAACATTATAAAGCATAAATCAATGATGAAACTTCACTTAAAAATAATTATTATTATAAATTATTTCTGTTAAATTGATTTATCAAATAACCTCTAGTTTGGTTTTATTTTTAATAGTTTAAGTTTTAACAATTTAATAAGAATTAAGTATAGAGTTATGTATAGTGAATTTTAAAGCATATAAAATTAAAACTTAAAGATTACTTATTTTCTTATAATCCCTACTTAATGGAAGGAGCTACTTATTTAAATACTATAGGAAAGCCAAGCTATTCTCTAATTTTGAATGTATTACACTAAAGTTTTAGGAATTAGAGTAGCCACATCAAGTGCTTTGATTAAGTACTTTGCCTACTACAGAGCCTTGCATATTGTAAGTGAAGTACAGCAGTCCCCAACCTTTTTGGAACCAGGGACCAATGCTCCTTTGAGAATCTAATGCCTGATCTGAGGTGGAGCTGAAGTGGTGATGCTAGCACTGGGGAGCAGCTGCAAATACAGATGAAATTTTGTTTGCTTGCCTACCACTTACCTCCTGCTGTGTGGCCAGGTCCCTAACGGGCCACAGACCATAGGAGTCCGCAACCTGGAGTTGGGTGCCTTAGAAATATAGGACTCAGAAAATTAGTATTGAGTTTTAATCTTTGGATTAATTGCATAATATAGTCGATTAAGGAAAACATTGGGTATAAATTCAGTGATTAATGGTAGCTGAGGCAGAACAGAAAAATGCTAAAATAATTAATAACAGTACTAACAATAATAAGAAACTCAATTCATTTCATTAATTCAACAGAAAATTATTGTAAAAAATAATAGAAAAAATTTGCTATCCATTCTATTAATTTTTACCTTTTGGACAATCTTTTAGGTTCTGTTTACTCAGAGTTTCTAGGGACTCTAACACAGACTTTTAATGATTCAAAAACACTGAATTTGTATATATTAATTTTTAAGGAATTGATTATAAAATAACAGTTTATGGGGAAGGATTTGATTCAATGGAGAATGGTTACAAGAAGCTATTTTTGAAATTTTAACTAAGTAAAATAAGTTTATTTTAAAATTATGTTTTGACATGAATCTTTTCTAATACTTGTAAATTTCTTATAATTAAATTATTTTCTTAATTTATAATACATCTTGTTTAAATTCCTAATAAACATTCTTAAGCAATCCTAATAAACATAAGTCACTTATATTTATTTATGAGATGACATCAACATTAAATACTAGTCTTCTATTTGGCTAATTTGAATTACTCATTTATTTCACATACTTAAGATTAAAAGGCTTATTGTTCAAAGAAGTGAAATGATATTTGGATTTTTTAACAACAGTATGGGAAACTCAACGTCATTCTTTATGTCCTAGAAGAAGAGATATAAATAGATTCAATTCTGAAAATAGAGCTGCTGAAACACACTGAATTTAAGTAATTATGTCAAAGGAAAACTTAGTAACATTGAGTTGTGGGACTTGAACTCATTGGCACTTAATAACCTGCATGTAATAGGTTCTTAATATATGGTTCTTCTATTGAAATGAACAAAATTGAATTCAGTATCCTGAATTTTTAACCATGATATTAAACCATGCTACTTTTTTAGCAAGTTTTCAGTGATTGTGATTTGTCTTCTGAAACTCTTCAGGATAACATTTATTCTGATTGCCCCTGTCAAGTGATGTCATTCTCATGCTTTTTTATCAAGTGCTTCCATTCCATATGGCATACAGACCACTTGGTGTGCACAGGGCTCAAATCCTTCCTAATAACTATTTAAGAGAATTAAGTTATCCTATTAGACATATATTTCAAGTAGACAAAATACCCATACTGTTGAGATAGGTAGAATTGCAATACAATAATGCAAACTCTGTGAAGTATTACCTCACTGTTGATATGAAAGATAGATGGTCAAGGAAACAGTGAATTTGGCTTGTAAATGATAAGGGCATTAGTGTTAATACTTGAGAAGAGAGGAGGGAAGGAAGCTGATTTGCTCTGTGCCTTTATAAGGCAAGGACAGTACCTATATGTTTAATTTAGTCATCATAATTTAAATCTCTGTGTCATTTTTTATATTTTACATAAAAAGAAATTGAATTAATTTAAATACTGTTAAGATTATGCAGCTAACAGGAGAATGCTTAAAGAATGGAATTCAGATTTTTCTGACTACCATGTGCCTACTCAGCTCACTTTGCTATACTATTAGAGAATACCTGTTTTCCCCACTAAATAAAATACAAATTCCTTCATACAGAAATATGAAAAAGTTTAAAAAACAAATCTGAAATTCTCAAGGGTAAAAAATTCAAGAAGATACTTATTTAACTTTGAGTAACACAGTTTGTAAGTAATGTAATACATCCTCTCAACTGAAAATTTGGCCTTTGTAAGTTCATTTTGTGGTTGTATCTAAAAATTAAGATTTATCTCATGTGCTCTATTTAAAACATTCAGAAGGCACTGACTATAACTGTTTAACCTAATAATGTTTTGACTGTCCATATTCCATTACTTCTTTAAGAGTACTAAGCCTGGCTCTCCCATTTCAGTTCATGTTACAACCCAAAAACGCTTAAACTATGCTATTCTTAACAGATCCACGCTGATTTTCTTCCTCCTATGTAATCCTTGTGCCTTATAACAAACTAATCATAAATACAGGGGCTAAAGAATTGGTCTTCCTAGTCACTTATACAAATAATATATGTACTTATAACTAATAAAATAATCATGCTTTATGTATGGACAAATCCTTGTGTCTCATAAATATTTGTAGGTATACTAATTAATAACAGGGAAAGGAAAGTAATTTGATAGCAAACATTTGAAATTACTTAAGCAGCTTTAAAGAAAATGCAGTGAGTGAATTGAATTTATCAAGGAAACCTATTCTGTGACTTAGGAATTTTTCCTTTTCTTTTTAAATTAAATAAGTTTTATAAATTCATTCATATTTACATTCTATTTTCTTCTAAATTTTATATTTAGATGAGTAACCTTTATTTGTAACATAACACTAATACTTTCTTCAAACTTGTATACTTCCTTTTTTGTGTTCTACAGAGCCAAGAAAATGATGAGCTAAGAGATGCCCATGAAAAACGCAAGGAAAGGCTACAGATGTTACAGACCAACTACAGAGCAGTAAAAGAGCAATTAAAACAGTGGGAAGAAGGCAGTGGCACGTGAGTTACATAGCTCATAAAAGCATTCTCCTAAATATTAAATGGAATGAAGTAGCATCATATAGGTGTTTTAATGGCTTTTGTTTGATTTTAAAGAAATTATATGGTAGTCAAATCTTTATTGTGAATTTTTAAAGCGAGACTATAATAAATGAAAACAGAAAGATACTAGCAGTAACTCGATTTTCCTATCATTTGCAGAAATCATTAGCATAGGTTATTATAAATTCTTGTATACATTTTTATATCAGTAGAGTAGCTTCATAAAAGTATATAAGTTAAAGCAAAAATAGTTAACAGTCATCTGATTGGAAAACTACTTTGGATAAATACTGGTGTTACAATTTTTAACTCAAAAACTAAGTTTTAATTGAAAGACAAGAAAAATATGAAATTCACATACATATTAGATATCTTAAAAATATTTTAACCTAGTATGCAATTTGAAAATCTTTACTATCCACCAGTTTATTCTGCATCTTGTCTGAATGAATTGGTGGTCTCAGTTCAATTGCTTTTGAACAGGTGTTCAGATCTTGGTTAGTTGTAAGTGGCTCCCCTGTTAACAGTATCAGCAGAGGGCAAAGGACTGAATGAGTACAAAAAATCTACCACCCTCTCAACTTTTGAGATGGATCCTTTAGGGCAGTGTTGATGATACACCTTGGTCTGTTCTATAGAGGAATACTGTTTCTAAATTGGCCAGTACAGCACTTTTATAAAATAAAAATGAAGAGTGTGTTTTATGTACAGAGAATGAAAACATAAAGGGCATTTGGCATGTTTTGTAGGTAATTGTCACATCTAATTTTTTTCACTGAAGACTGGAAAATATTTCACATCACTTGTCAGTAAAGCATTGATAAACAATTTGTCCTGTATTTAGACTATAGTCACCTAACTTTTTAGTATTCACCAGAACTGTGAAAACTACTTTCTGATGTATTCACTGCTGATAGCTTGTTTTAATATAGAACAAATATACCACATTCATATTAGCTGGTAGCAAATTCTAAATGAGTTGGTTGCTTATAGTCTTTTTTAGAAACCATGACAGTCCTATGCTGTATGATTAAAACTAGTAGAATGAGAGAAATGGAGTATCATGTATCTGCTTAAGCTTGCCTTCCATGGTAGCAGCTTAGCTTTTTAGGAAATTATAAGATTTTAAATTCTATGTACTTAGGTTTTAGGAAATTCATTCCATAAGTAATGATCTTGAATTAGAAATTTGGGCATGGATATTTTTTTAATTTTAGGGAATCTGTAAACAAATTTTTATTATACTTTGAACATGTTAAGGAAGAAAGCAACTTTATTTTAAATATAGGACTGAAATCAGAAAAATAAAGAGAGCAGATCCCCAACAACTTCGACAAGAAGATTCTGATGCTGTATGGAATGAACTGGCATATTTCAGAAGGGAAAACCAGGAGCTAAAAATTCAGAAGTGAGTTTCTTTTTTAACAGTATGGACTTAGATAAACATTTGGGAGAAATTTTTTGTGGCTTAAAGGCCATGAGAGAAATATCTTATAAAATTTGAAAATGAAATAATCTTTTTTTTGCCAATAAAATTAAAGAAAAAAAGGACTAGCATTTTAAAATATATATTTATAATGCAATAACAAGTTGCACATTTGCTAGCTCTAGCTGAAACTGTATAATATGATCTAGGGATTGTGTTAATTAATGTGGCTCTCATCTGTTGGAGGTGTCGTTCTTCATTAGCTTGTATTTTAGACACTGCCGTGCTTCATTTTTGGAATGAGGTGGAGAGGGGATAACCTAGCCAGCCATCCTTGTTTGATCTCCTAGATACATACGCAATGCAGAATGCCTGAGCTCTCTTGGTTCCCTGCCCTGTCCTGCTAATCCCAGCTGAGCTCATTATGGTGTAGCCTTCCTGCTACTCTTGGAGCCAGAGCTGTCCAAGCTAATTACTGGTAGCAGCAGAACTGCCTGTTAAGGGTCTGGTATGGATCTGCTAACATGGTCCTTGGTAGTGACCTGCAAAAGACACGAGGGAATTGCTTTCTTTCTTGCTGTGCACTGCCTGTCCTTTGGGCTTAATGCTGATCCCTCCGCATAAGTCTTTTAGCTGCCCTAAGTATAAAACTTGATGAAGGATACCCATATTTTAGAAAACATAACAGTTTGCTTCCTTGATCTTATAATTTATGGGCTATTATATTTAGTTTGCTAAAAAGCAAGGACTTTTTTTGAAACAAATAGGAGATAGACCAACATAATTAGCCTCTTTTTCTACTTAACTATTTCTTCATTTAGAGTTAATTTTTGGCACTCATACCATGTATTTTTTTGAAAGGCCGGATATCTTTTACTTATTAGAATTTAGTATTAGGTGGTATAATGTAATTAAATATCATTAAATTTTCTTAGTTATAAACCAAAATTATATTCTACATGCTATATGAGTACCACCTTTTGTATGCAATGATAAACTTGTGAGGAAATGATCATGTTAATTTACCTCTTAAAGTGTACTATACTCTATTAGTGGTAAATGTTTGATGCTGGTAATAAACTCTCATATCTTGAAAATTATTTTATGGATTTGTCCCAGAAGTATTCCCTGATAATTTTAATAGCTTTATTGAGATATAACTCACAAGCCATATAATTTGCCATATAAAGTGAACAATTCAATATCTTTTAGTATATTTGAAGAATGTTGCATCCATCATCACAATGAATTTTAGAACATTTTCATCAAAACCTCTCACTCCTAACACCAATTAACTGTACCTTCTAATCCTTCCACCTACCATTTTCAGTCCTAGATAACTACTAATCTACTTTCCATGTCCATAGATTTGCCTATTCTAGACATTTCATTTAAATGGAATTATACAATATGTGTTCCTTTGTGATTATCTTCTTTTAGTTGGCATAATGTTTTTATAAGGTTTATTTATGTTGTAGTATTTATCAATACTTAAATAATCTTTAATATTCTTTTTATCTACATAAACGAAAGTTAATTTTGGACAAAGTGAGTTAGGTGAGAAGAATAATCTAATTGCAACGTCTAATTTACCCAAAAATATCAAGAAGAGATTAGCTAAGTGGGGATTTTTTAAATTCATTAATGAAATTGAACTAAAGAAAAAGTTATAAAGCCTTTTAAGAGTTAGAGAACTGTTAGAATCCTGGTCTGTTTACTCGGCAGTGTGTATACATGTACTTTAAATTAAATGCTAAGAGCCATTACTGAAGATGTGAAACTCCCTGCCCCTTGAAATCTGTTTAAATTTATTAATGTGATAGCTATTTGTAAAGGTAATTCTTAATTCAGTTAAAGATAGTGAAGTTTGGGTTGATAACCTTAAAGAATGCTAGATAATTGATATAAACTTTAAACCATATAATAATATTTTTGGAAGGAGAGTTATTTTGTGAAACATTTATCAGTTAACAACTGTGTGTGAGCTACTGTGTGACAGGCATTCTGCTAGGTGAATGAAATGAGAACATCAGACTTTCTACTCTAGGAAGCTTCCTTGGAAACGTGTTCTGCATTAAATGTTCTAATGAAATATGTTAAAAATAGAACTAAAAATATCATGGTGAAGCAATAAGACTTACAAAATATCAATCTTTTATTTATTGAAGTTTGTTTATTAATGACAGATTTTTTACTTTAAAAAATTTATTTGTCTTCGGCCATGCCACCTTGAACAAGCCCGGTCCCGTCTGATCTTGGAAGCTAAGCAGGGTCGGGCCTGGTTAGTACTTGGATGGGAGATCTCCTAGGAAGACCAGGTGCTGTAGACGTAAAAAATAAGAATAAGAGATTGGTGCTGTAGGTATAAAAAATTTTTAAAAAGGGATTATAAGCTGACAAATCCTTGTAATCTGTGAGGTCAACCAAGGGTTGCCTTGCCTAACAAAAAAAAATTATATATAGTACATAGAATTTTTAGCATATAGTTTTATGAGTTATAACACATACAGTGTTACATCTATATCTCTATCATCAATCATCTATCTAGTATAATAGATTAAAGTCACTACAGCCACTATCGAGATACAAATTAGTTCCATTAACTCAAAACATTTTCTTGTTCTGTCCCTTGATAGTCAAATCCTCTACCATCCCTAATACCTGCCAGCCACTGAATTGTTCTTTCTTGCTATAACTTTGCCTTTTTTTCAGAATGTCATATGCATGGGATCATACAAGCTTTAACTTTTTGAGACTGGTTTCTTTTATTCAGCAAAATGCCTTTGAGATTTATTCAGTGTTGGTTCATTCAGTTTGTTCCTTTTAATTGCTAAGTGGTATTCTGTTGTATCAATATGCCACAGTTTGTTTATTCATCCCTGAAGAACTTTTGTGCCTTTATTTTTTTGCAATTATGAATAGAACTGCTGTATGCACGTTTTTGTATGAGCATAACTTTTTGATTTTTTAAGGTAAATACCTAGGACTGGCATTACTAGGTCGTGTGTATAACTCTTGTGAGAAGCTGACAAACTGTTATCTGTAGTGGATATAATATTTTTCCTTCTCACCAGGATTGCATGTGAGTCATGTCGTTCCACATCCTTGGCAGCACTTAGCGTCATTTTTTTAGACCATTTCAATAGGTGTGTATTGCTATTACATTGTGATATTAATTTACAATTTCCTAATGTGAATGATATTAATAATTTTTTACATGCTTATTTGCTGTCTTTATATCTTCTTTGATGAATGTCTTCAAATCATTTGCCCATTAAAATAATTGATTGGTTAGTAAACCAATTAAACAATAATTGTTCTCTATAAAGTCTTTATACTAGTTCTTAATCCAATGTGTGATTTGCAAATATTTTCTCTCACTCTATAGATTGCCTTTTTATTCTCTTAACAATGTCTTTTACATGACAAAAGATTTAACTTTGAAGTCCAATTTATCAATTTTTTTTTTAGATTATGGCTTTGATGTCATATCTAATAACTGTTTTCCAGATATGAGATAACCAGTATTTTATTCCATGTTTTCTTCCAAAAATTATATACTTAGCTCTGTGATTCATGTTGAGCTAATATTTGTACACGTTATGAGTTAAAGGTTGAAATTAATGTCTTTTGCAAATTTACGTTCAAAAGTATCAACATCATTTTTGAAAAGACTCCTTTCTCCAATAAATTGCCTTTGTAACTGTCAAATATCAACTGACTATATTTCTGTGGGTCTATTTCAAGACTTTATTTTCTTCCAGTAATCTGAATACCTAAGATTTTGTGAACACCACACTGTCTTAATTATTATAGCTTTCTAAGAAGTCTTAAACTTAGTGTGAATGAAAGAACTTTATTCTTTTTCAAAATCATTATAGCTTTTCTAGTCCCTTCGCTTTTTCATATATGTTTTACCTACAAAAAATTGGTAAAAAAAAAAAAATAGCTACAGCTACCAAAGTCATGTAGAAATCTTGTTTAAAATTGTGTTAAATCTATAGATCAGTTTGGAGAAAACTGACACATTAACTATGTTGAGTCTTCTAGTCCATGAATATGGCATGTCTCTTAATTAATTAATTAATTAATATTTAATTAAAAAATTTTTTTTCAGGGAGGCAACCCTTGGTTGACCTCATAGATTGCAAGGACCTTGTCAGCTTACAATCCCCTATTTTTTTTTTTTTAAAGATTTTATACCTACAATACCTGGTCTTCCTAGGTGGTCTCTCATCCAAGTACTAACCAGGCCCAACCCTGCTTAGCTTCTGAAATCAGACAGGATGTTCAGGGTAGCATGGCTATAGCCTATGAAAGCATTTTTGTACATTCTTTCTGACTAATGATATAAAACTATAAAAAGGGTGCCATAGGGTATCAAGAAATCAAGCATTTGTTATACAGCATCCGGCATGTCCTTTCTAGGAACTCTAGAAGAGAAAGGAGGTTATGCTAATATTTATTATATGTTTTCTATATCCTTGGCTAAATAAACCAGGAGCTTGTATTGGGTAGATAATTTTGGTCTTCTTATCCTAATTTGTAACCTATATAAAATTTTGCACCTGGGTGCTCTGCTAAAGTGCAGAGAAAAATCATATGCCACACTTTTCATTAGGACCTCGCAACACAGCAGGAAAAACAGGCAAAAGTGTAGTAAGATCAATACTAAGGGAATAGCATAAAGTAGGGAAAATGGCATTATGATTGTTCATTTGCTCAAAACAGAAACCTAAGGGGTTATAACATATTTTTCCTCTGACTTCCTTCTAACAGTCTACACCAAGTCTTAATGATTCTACATCACAATTATCTCTAGAATAAGTCTGTTTCTTTCTTATTATTAGTGCCCTTATCCAAATTACCATATTGTCCCTCGCCAACTAGAATAAACTTGTAAACACTTCCCTACATCCACTATTATCCCCTTGGATCCACTTTTCCCCAGTGCTGCAAAGATCTTTTAAAATACAAATCTGAACATATCTCTCCCCTGTTGAAATGGAATTATCTTTCCATTGCTCTTAAAATCTAAATTTTTTATATAACACTTGAATATCTTACCATTTCTGCTTCACTTTTGTTTCTTTACTGAAAATAAGTGTGAGAATGGAAAATATTCACAAAAATTACTGATGTTTTTCCTACTTGATAATGAGAATCCTGGTTGATGAATTTGTCAATGAAAGCGGTTAGAGTTGGGGTCAGTTGTTAAGGGTTTAGAATTTATAATTAAGAACTTCAGTTTTATTTTGTAGAAGTAAGGAATTTTAGCCCATATATCATAACTAGTTAAAATCTTCTTTATTTCAATGATCTTTGATAATTTTTCTTTAATGGTAAAAAGTAAAAAATTATATAAATCAATGGCATAGATCAGAATGTAGTACTTGCTTCTCTTTTGGGTTAAATGTTAAATATATATAGGCCATAATTTCAAAGACTATTTTATAAAATTCAATAATTATTGCTTAAGGAACTAAAATAAAAATATTATGGTAGAAAGTTCAGCTGTATTTTTACTTCTTCAAAGCAAGACTACCTATCTTCTTAAGCAAGAATTTTATTCATATATAAAAGTGAAAATTTTAGGAACTGATTTCTCCAACATGCATTGGAAATAAAATTTTTAGGAAAAAAATATCTGATAATCCTGACGTATTTTGAAAATAAATGTATTTTTGATAACAACAATGTACGAATTACATAATAGTTTTATTTTAAAGCATACAGTTCAGAGGCATTTAGTGCATTTATGGTATTGGGTAGCCATGATCTTCATCTAATCCAAAGCATTTTTATCAGCCCCCAAAGAGACTCCATACCTATTAAGAAATTACTCTCCATCTCCCCATTTCTCTTTTCTCTCAGCTCCTTGGAACCACTAATCTGCTCTGTCCTCTATGGATTTACCTATTCTGAATATTTCATATAAACAGAATCATACAAAATGTGACCTTTTATGTCTGACTTCTTTCACTCAGCATGTTTTCAAGCTTCATCCATATTGTCGTATGTATCAGTACTTCATTCCTTTTTGCAGCTGAATTAATATTGTGTGTATTACCACAATTTATGTATTTATTGATGGACATTTGTGTTTCTTCTACTTTTTGGCCGTTATAAATTGTGCTACTATGTGAAAAATTGTGTATAAGCACTTGTTTGAGCAGAATTTCTGGGTTATATGGTAAGTCTATGTTTAAATTTTTGAGGAACTGCCAAACTGTTTTTATAGTGGCTGTATCATTTTACAATCCCACCAGCAATCTATGAAGGAAAGATTCCACTTTCTTCAAATCTTTGTCAACAATTATTATTTTTTTCTCCCCTCCCCCGCTCTCTCTGTCTCTCTGTCTCTCTTTCCTCTTCTCTTTTTCTTCTTGTAAATTATGCCCATCTCAGCCAGTGCAAGGTGATATCTCATTGTGGTATTGATTTGCATATTCTTTTTATTAGACATTTGTAAATATTTTCTCCCATTCTGTAGGTTGTCTCTTTCTTTTCATGATAGTGTCCTTGGGTATACAAAAATTTCTATATATTTTTTTTTTGTTGTTTATGCTTTTGGTGCCACATTTATATAGCCATTGCCAAGGCCAAGGTCATAAAGATTTACTCCCATGTTTTCTTCTGTTTTATAGTTTTTAACTCATATTTAGATCTTTGGTTCATTTTTAGCTATTTTTTTTGTATGCTGTGAAGTAAAACAACTTTATTCTTTTGCATGTGAATATCCAGTTATTCCAGATATTATTTTTTATAGCTTTGACAGTCCATATGGTCTACATGTAAGAGTTAATGAGATGAATTAATAAGATGAAAATTTAAAGATATTTGTCCTTGAGAAATCAGTACAACATGGAACAGCACAAGCTATAAGCCCAAGTGCAAAGGAGAATTTAAGTTTGAGTATATTAATGTAATCAGGAGTTGTACAAGTTATCAAGGTCCATTGAAGAGCAATGGATTTCAAGGCTATGTGACAACAGGCTTTGAATCTAAGTTATTTTATGACTGAGAACCAGGGACAAGAAATTCATCTCGTAAGATTAGAGCTTTCATAAATAAACTCATCTATTAAGTATAGTAGGAGTGAGAAATTTCAGAACAAGATTAGTGTAAAACCTAATTCATTGCTGAGTTAGAGCCCCAAAACCTAGGGTCCCTTATGTCCCTCTTTTCTGTCTCTACAATTCTTCAGAACATGATGAAGTTTAGAACCATACATAAGCATTAAGAATTCATTAAAGATACTGTTAATGTATGAGGCCTGGAAGCAAGTAAACATTATAGCGAAGTAAATGCTATATGTTAAAAAGCCTTTTAAATTGTGGAGATTTAAAATATTAGTTACACATAACTAAATCTATGGGACCCTTTGTATTGTTTGTGCTTTCATTCACTAATTCAGTAACTATGCTGGGTATTGGAAGTAAAATATCAAGCAAAATACATATGACTCCAGGCCTCAAAGGGTTTGAGGTTACTGGAGAACACAAATAATAATCAATAAGCATACAAATATATAATTACAAACTTTGATTAATATGAAGATAAAACTCTTCCATGCTTTTCCATGTTCATGTTTCCCTCATTGTTTCCATTCGGCCCCCCCTCATCTCTCCTACTGTTCTATCTAACTAAAATATAGAAGTGGTTTACACTTTTGTTTGGCATATAATTAATCTAAATTGTTAGAGATATATGCTTTTTATTGTGGTAAAATATACATAACCTGAAACTTTTTATCGTAACTTTATTAGGTGTAGAG
The DNA here is from genome assembly GCA_004027375.1 of Macroglossus sobrinus. Classification (NCBI taxonomy): domain Eukaryota; kingdom Metazoa; phylum Chordata; class Mammalia; order Chiroptera; family Pteropodidae; genus Macroglossus; species Macroglossus sobrinus. The sequence continues at coordinate 498,131 of PVKZ01000708.1, read as the reverse complement.
TTCAGTGCCATTACATATATTCACATTGTTTTACTACTGGTACCACCATCAGTCTCCAGAACTTTTTCATCTTCTCAAATTGAAACCTTTAATAATAACTTCTCATTCTCTTTTCTTTCAGTCTTTGTCTCTTTCTCCTTTCTGTGTCTATGAATATGCCTTTTCTAGGTACCTCATGTAAGTGGAATCATACTAGTTTTCTTTTTGTGTCTGGTTTATTTCATTTGTCATAATATTTTCAAGGTTTTTCTGTGTTGTAGAATGTGCTAGATCTTTTTTCTTTTTAAGATGGAATAATTTTACGTTGTATATAAAAACCACATTTTGTTTATCCATTGATCTATTAATTGATATTTGGGTTGTTTCCACTTTTGAGCTATTAGTTATTATATATTTTTTTGTATTGTCATTGCACTTTGCTGTATAGTTAACAAGATTTTGGGCTAAGAAAAATAACATTTTGTGTCCATTGGCAGATATTTTATTGGAGTAAATGAAAAAAATATTTTGAAGTTTTATTTTTTAACTCGAGATTAACTTGATGTTGCTACCCTAAATTGCTTTTTGTTACATTTAATGCAACAAAATGTTACATTACATATATAGACATATAAATATATCTATATATGTACATATATATCTATATAATGTTACACACACACACACACACACACATACATACATACAGTATTTATTTATTTATTTTTTTATGTCATATGTCTTAGTCTGTTCAGGCTACTATAATAAAATAGCACAGACCGGATAACTTATAAACAACAGAAATTTATTTCTCACAGTTCTGAAAGCTGGAAGTCTGAGATCAGGGTGCCCTCATGATCAGGTGAGGGCCTTATTTCAGCTTGCAGATTTCTTGTCTTATCCTCACAGGACCAATGAGGCAACGGAGCTCTCTGGGGTCTCTTATAAGGACACTAATCTTATTCATGAAGGCTCCACCCTCATAAACTAAGCACCTCTGAAAGGTTCCACCTCCTATCTTTGAGGCTTAGAATTTCAACATGAATTTTAGGGGCATATAAACATTTGGATCCTAGTACCATTCATATAGTATTATTAATTTAATTGCTACCTTCATTTGTTTTCATACATCTGTGGCACTATATGTATATGTTTTAAATTGCTTAAAGGATAACATAGTATTTACTTAAGGAGTTACATAGGAAATTTTAAGTATTGAATAATCCTCTGATTTTTCTTTAAAACATTAGCAGAGATACTTTCCTGTATTTCGTGTGTTTTGTAACACTAAATAACTCAGTATATCTTTACGCATTTTTTTCTTTAGAGAAAACAATTTTATAATGGATGTTGAGTTTGAACTTCTGAATTGAATGCTAATGACCAAATATAAATATAAAAATTTATTTTGAATGATATAGGCAACTAATACAAAGTATTTATTTATTCTAAAAACTACTTCAGATTTCAGAATAGTTTGTTTTCAGTGTAGATCAGTTGCTTCTTAATGTTCATAAGAAATATACTATCATATATTATCAATGTAGAAATGTAGACAAAATTACCTTCTAATTAAAAAGCATTTAATTAGGTGATATCTTCTCTCGATATTTGTAATTCCATCTGAAGAATATATAAATGCTTGAGAGAAAAATTTCACTCAAATAGATTCTTAGAAATATTTTAAATAAAGTGAACTAAGATATATTAATAAGGATATTGCGGTATTTTTGTAACAGTGAAGAATTAGAAACAATCTAAATGACCATTAGTAGTTGATGTAAGTGCAGTGTATGTGGTATATTAATATGATGAGATACTATATGACATTTAACATGAATAAATTAGAGCTACATTTATCAAAATGGAAATGCTTTAAAAATAAAAGTTGAGTTAAGGGAAGGAAGTTGAATTATGGTATATATGCTTTAATATATTCTGGAAAAATATAATATTTTTAATCGTAGAACAGTACTGTATTTTTGTAGATATATATGTATGTGCACATGCATGCACACATATTCACAAAAATATAATAATAGGTAGCTATACAAATGTGTATAGTATTAAAACATGAAACAGAAATATACATACAAATTTAAAGATCCTGATAATTTCTGGGGAGGGAAGAAAATGTAATATATGGGGTACTACTACTTACAGATCATTTTATTTTTTCACAAAAATAAAAGTTATGAATGTTAGTGTTTTTAACTCTAGATGATTGGTATATTAATGTTGCTTATACTATTCTCCATACTTTTTTTAATGTTGAAATATTTTGGGTTTTTTTTGTAAGTATGTACTCAAAGACCCAGTAATTACACTTCTAGTTAAAAACACTAAAGTGATCTTGCATGTAGGCACATATACAAGGATGTTCACTACAGCATTGTTTTTAATTATGAAAAACTGGAAACGACTAAAATATTAGATGATATAACTGTATGCTTAAAGTCTCAAGAACTTCAACTTTTAAAAAATAGTTATAATCCGTAGAATATTTTATGTTATACTGTACACAAAAGTCAGTTGTATTTGGTCTGCAGAACTAAATCTGAAGGATAAAGTAGTAAAGATTTTAGAGGGAAACAAAGAACATCTTTTTGTTTTTACACAGGCAAAGGTTTCTCAAACCAGATTTAAAGAGGACTAAATATAAATTAAAAATTGACAAACTACACTATATTAAAATCAAGAACTTCTGTTCACTGAAAGATACTATTAAGTAACTTAAAAGGTAACTTTCAGAGTGAAAAAAGACAGTGCAGTACATATGTCCAGCAAAGAACTAGCATTCAGAATATATAAAGAATTCTTATGAATAAATAAGAAAAGGACATGAAACCCAGTAGAAATATGAGTAAAATGCTTAAACAGATATTTCACAGAAGAGCACATCCAAATGGTCAATACACACATTAAAAAAGTGAGCAGCTTGATTTGTCCACTTTTTCTGTTTTTTTTTTTAAGTTGGAAGTTTAAATCATTGTAGATCTTTTTTTCTATTATAAGAATATAGTGCTATAGATATCCATATAAGCACTGCATTAATACCTCACAAATTTTGAAATGTATTTTAATTTTTTGCAAGCTCAAACTATTTTCTAATTTCTCTTGGAGACTTCATTGAGAAAAAAATGTACTTAAAACTAGGTTCTTTAATTTCAAACATTTGGAAAATTTCCAGACAGCTTTCTGGTAATGATTTCTAATTTAATTATATTGCGGTCATAGAAGATACTCTGCATGATTTAGATATTTTAAATCTTACTGAGAATTGTTTATGGGCCACCATGTGGTTTTATATTGGTGAAAATTCCATAGCACTTGAAAAAGAATGCACATCTTGTTGTTATTGGGTGGAGTGTTTTATATATGTCTATTAGGTCAAGTATTTTCACAGCACTTTTCAAATATTCTGTGTTCTTACTGATCTCTATCCACTTTTTCCATTGATTACTGAGAGAGAGATGTTAAAAAAACAACAACACAGTTTATTATTATTATTATTTAACACCTTAGTACAGATTTAGAGTGTTCTTTACCAGAGGCTTATCTTTCTTTACTCATTAGAATGACCCTTTTGAATTCTTTGTTGAACACACCTTATGTTCAGCAAAGATTCTCCTCTTTAGCTGGTCACAATTCAAATGTCTCCCAGTACTGCGTGAGCTCTTGGAATAGTTTCCTTTATAGCTCTGGTTTGTAGAGCTTAGTTTGACTCAAGAACAAGGTGGCCCCTAATATTTATAAATATGTCTTATTAGAAGTAGGGATTGTATGAGTTCTTCCTAAAAATAACAGCTGTAAGTGTAAATACCTCTAAAGAAGCAAGAAATAAAATTTCACAACTGTAGCCCTGTGTTCTACTGGGTTAGTGATTTGAGAGCCAAAGAAAAGGAAGTTGAGATGAGCTGCATCTTTTTTCTTTGTGGGGCCATTCTGAAATTCTTTAGTTAATTGATTTTTCTTTGCTAGCTGGTTGATTTTAAAATTGTCTCTTTTTCTCTGGTGTCCTGCAGTTTTCCTATGTTTCTAAGTGTGAGTATAGTTTTATTTATTCTGTTTGCAATTTTTGATAACTTTCTTAGTCTGTCAACTCATTCTTTTTATCATTTTCAATCTTTAATCATTGTATTTTGAATAGTCTCTTCCTCCTCCCACCACCACCAAATTTTCTCAATTTCATACTCAATTCTAATAAAATAATTTCTATTAGATGCTTTCTGGGCTTCTCATTCCATTCTAATTCATATATTGTTACTATTTTTCTTCTCTTTATTTCTTTGTGTTGTCTTTCATTTTACCAATTTTTAAAAACTTTGTCTATGTGCTAATTAACCCATCTATTGAGTTTTAAATTTCAATTATTAATTTATTATTAATTTTAGTTGTTTTATTTATTAGGTCTCTTAGCCATGAAGGGCCTTGAGCATAAACTTCTATCCATACTCAGCTCTCAAGGTCTGAGGTCTCCATGGACTACTTGATCCAAGTCTTTTGCCACTGTAGCTCAATTCCATTTTACTAGTAAGGATTCTTTATCTTTACTTGGCATGTAGAAATTTACTATCTTGCTTTCAGTGCTATGTATTACATTTTTTAGTTATTGTTCTACATAGCATATCTGTGTGTTAGAAAGTGGTCAGGTAACTCATTGCATACTTTTTAAAAATCATATAGTCTGTGTTTAAAATATTTAGCATGTTTATTTAAAGTTAAAAATCAATTAAAATATTTTACCCTTCAAATTCTTATTAAAATTTAGTTTTAATTGTTAGGATTTGTTAATATATTTTTGCTTTTATTTTTCTACTGTCTAATTCATATGTTTTTAAGTAACCTTGCTACCCATGTTTATTTGCTACATTATTTCTTAAAATAGTCATTTATTGCTTTAACTTTCATAGGATGAATCTTCAAGAAGAATTGGATAAACTTAAAGTGCATATATCTGTTGATAAAGCAACAATACAAGAATTGAATACATGTATAGCAGAGAAAAGAGAAGGTAAATTTTTTGTAAGAATAAATATTTAATGCAGACATTTTTTAATTATGTAGTTCTTGATATTTTATTTTAATTTCTTCTAAGAGTCTTGCCTTTGTTCTTCCTCTTTCCACTACTTTACTCATTAATATCTCATTAACATTTTCACCTATTATGAGAAAATCAAATAGAGCACCAGAAAATCAGCTTTATAATTTATTAAAAATTCTAGAAAGTTGTTTTATAAGGAGAAAAGGTAATTTATTTTTATTATTCATTGATGAAGTTTTATTAGTTATGTTTGTTTAAAGTTTTATAGAGTTATTGAGCTCAATGTAATAATGCATTTATATTTTTGTTTGACATACATTTTTCTGGAAATCATTTAGTTTTTATTGATTGTCCTGAAATCAAAATCTTAGAATTAAAAGGAAACTTGGGGATCTATAAATCTGCAACCTGCCTGACCAGTAGTCTAAAAATGTTCAGTATGAACGAATGCATATGTTCCAATTGCAAGGTTATTTTTTTGTTGAAATCAGGATAACTATATTTACTATACAACTTCAGTCCATACTTCAGTACCTTATTAGAAAAAGGTTAATAAGGTTGATTTGACTGGTTTTCTTTTCATTTACTTAACTTTGTTAAGCTTAATTGTTACCAATATACTTTTTAGGTATCCACAATTTATACTTAATGATTAACTTAATTTATATTAATTTATACTTAATAATTAAGTTTTCATATAAACTCTCATCTGAAACTGAAATTGTTGTTTCAATTATTCTTACTTAGGTCACTGATGACTTGTCAAGGACAATATTTAAAGCCCTCTATTTTACACCATTGATTTATGTTATATTTCAGGCTTACTCCTTAATTAACTTCTGAAACACTGATTTTCCTTTGTTTTATCTTCCACTTCTCTTTCCTGTGTCTTCTTAGTTTCTTCCACTGGGACTTCTTTCAGTTTTTTTCCTTAACTATAGGGATTCTCTAAAACTGTATCCTTGGTTTACCTTTTAACGTAACTTTATTGTTTTTGGAAAAATCATTCTACTTAAAAATATTCAAGCAATAAGAAAGAATAGAAAGACGAAAGCAAAAACTCCTAACTCACAAACATACAAAAATCAGAATTTCAGAATTAATTATGAAATCAAAAATCTTTTCATGCTAATACACAAAGATGCCTAGATAGAGAAATTATGTGAAAAGAAAATCGTAACATATGCTATTAAAAAGGATATTTACATAATTTTTATTTGGAGCTAAGCAAATAAAAAGAAACAGATGTGAAAGTAAAGGAACTATTAAACTTAGATAAATGTTTCATTTTTCAAGAGTATTAATTTCTAAAAGTTTCCACTAAGATTAAAAAGTTCCAAAATTTTTGAAGATGGAATTACTTTGTAATTTTTAAAGTACATATTTCAATTTCAGGGCATATTAAAAATTAACATTTTGCCATGCAAGATGAGAATACCATTGTTTTTATAGAACATTTCACTTGTTTCTTCCACATCTTGAGTTTTGTTTATTAAATTACTTCTTAATTTTATCAAAATCTACAACTTTACATATTATAGCAATGGTTTTCTAGTTTGAAACACTTATTTCTATACAGGCATACCTCAGAAATACTGTAGATTCAGTTTCAGGCTGCCATGCTAAATAGAAATCTCAATAAAGCTAGTCATCCAAGTTTTTTGGTTACTTGTACCTATAAAAGTTAAGTTTATACTATACTGTAGTCAGCTAAGTATGCAATAGCATTATGTCTAATAGAACAATGCACATACCTTGATTAAAAAGTATTTCTTGCTAAAAACTGCTCATCGTCATCTAAGCCTTTAATTAATTATAGTCTTTTTTTCTGATAGAGGGCCTTGCCTTGATGCTGATGAAAACACAGTATCTGTTAAGTGCAGTCAAATGACACAAAATAAAATCAGTGTGTCTGAATATAATGATTTCAATATTCATCACATTTTCTAAAAGACATGACCTTTCTATTTATGCATTCTTTATTTTGATTTATTCCTTGGTTAGCTATTTAATTGAAAGTATGTTTTTTTTCCCAAGAAGTAATCAGAATAGCCATATATATCAAGAGTTTACATATTTAAGAATGTATTTCCAGTTTTTATAGTCAAGGGATAAATTGGCTGGGTATAATTTTATTGGGTCATACTTTTTTTCCTCTTTCAGAACTTTCTAGGGATTAAATGAGATTACTCATTTTTTTTCTAGGGATTAAATGAGATTACTCAATTTTTGGAACACAGGGTTGCTGTGGAGGTGTATTATAGAGAAGTGTCTCATTCCTCTCCCTCTGGAAACTTACTCCTTGCTTTGGATCTGATTTGCTTTTGCTGTGTGGATGTTTGAGCTTTTACATTTTTCACTTTGATCTTCCAAAATTTAAATAGAATATGTCCTGGCATACTTTGACATACTTTGTTCTAAATTGTATTCTTTTAGATTATCTATGTAATTTTTTATTTTTCAATTAAGGTCTTCCTTCACTTCAAGGAAATTTTTCTTGTATATATTTTTGCATGTGTTTTCTGTTTTATACTTTTATACTTTTTTATATTTTTATGGCCTTCATATCTATTTTATTCTAATTTAATCTTTGACCTTTTTCTTCTGCAGTTTATTGTCAGTTTCCTTTATCAGTAATTCAATTTTTAGCCATGTATTCTTTTCTTTGTTTTTTTTTTTCCTAATATTCCTCTTTAGATCTATGATGATGTTTTTGGCTCTCAATTTATTGCCTCGACTTTTCAAGTTACCACTTCATTTCCTTTGGATGCCTTATTATATCTTTTATAAGCTTATATTTTATTAAATTCAAGGTTTTGGTACATTCTTTGCTTGCTTAAATTGTGTTTACTTCTAGACTGGATTTTAAATCTATATTTAGTTAAATGTTCACATCAGTGAGATTTAAGAGAAATTGTTTGCTGGTTGAAGGAGTGATTCCAAGGATTCAAATTATTATCTGTGTTTAGCCTGGAGTCTTAGATGTAACTAGCCCTGAAGGTTCTTGTTTTCCTCTACTGACAACCTTTTCTGCTGCTCTTCATGCCTTTCTATAGACCCAGACTTATATTTGGTATTATTATTTTTTGAATGACTTCCTTTAATATTTCTTATAGTGCACATCTACTGGTGATGAATTCTTTCAACTTTTATACACCTGGAATAAAAACCTCTATTTTGTCTTAATTTTAAAAGGTCTTTTTACTAAGTATATAATTCTGCATTGACATTTTTTTTTCTTTTAGTGCATTGTAAAATTTACTACCTTCTGGCTTAAATTGTTTCTGATGAGAATTATGCTGTCATTCTTAACTTTTTTCTGCTATACATGTCTTTGTATTTTTTTACTCTGCTGAAGAATGTTTATCCTTTTAGGTAGATCTTTCTTTGTATTGTTTACTCACATACATGTGCTGATCAGAACTTAGCTAAAGACTCAAGGGGGACCCTCTGTAGATATATAGAGCTCTTTCTATCTCTGAGCAGATCTCTTCTCCCTGTCACTTTTCCCTGTAAATTCTTTCTTTCTGGACTTACTAGAATCTGGGATCTGTCTCTTCAATTTAGGAAGATCACCAGACTCTACTTAGGTTCTCCTATATCTATACCATGGGCCAAAAACTCTTAATAGGCAGTAAGCTAGAGCAATCATAGAGCTCACTTCATTTGTTTGCCCTCTCTCAGGGATGTTGTCTGAAAACCATTTTTTCATATATTTTATCTAGTTTTTAGTTTTTCCATATGGAAGGATAAATATGATACCTCTGACTTTTTCTTATTTCCTGCTACTTGTTTCTCTATGACTGTTTTTTTTTACAAGATTCTAAAAGATAAGCATGCCTTTCAAAAAAAACTCATTACCTTACGCCTCAAATAAGTTCTACCTCCTCTATACCTCCCACATGAACACCCTAAGTGCCTACCACACTAAATTTCTCTTTGCTGAAAATTTCAATTTATGTTGTAGTTAATGTTTAATACAGTCCCAAATAATCTCTATTAGGAGCCCAACTGAGCTTGAGAGAGCTGAGCTTTCAGGAGTCCAAGTAGTTGATATAAGGCAATAGACAAAAATGAAAGTAACAATGAAGCCTTTAGTCATTTTTGTATAAGCAAGAGGCTAAAGTGGAGAAAGCGTCAACATCCTCATTTCATTTACCTCCATGGAGCTGCACTCTAGTTGAGGATCAGCACAGACAGGGATTATCTCACTGCCAAAGGAGATCTGAACAGAAGTCTCCTTTATTTTTTATAGACCTAGGTCTTGGAGGATGGAGAAGTAGGAGGTCCAGGAGAAGAAAAGTACTGAAACCAAATGAGGAAAGGATCTTCAAGGTTATCATTCCCCCAACCACCACCACCAAATAAGGAGATCATCAGAGGGAAAATGCACAGATTGGAAACCTGTTATGGTCACATTTGAGTAATAAGCAGGGGTAGATGGGAGAACTCTCAGGCACTTTTTATCTAAAGTTCATGTTTTGTCATGAACATAGGCAATGGAGCACCCCTGAAGCACTAAATCAGCATCAGGGGTTTGGCAGACAACATTCAATAGTCCTGGTTCGGACATCTTGGGAAAACTGTCTCATTATAATTCATCTGCTTCAATTTCAGGGAAGTCTTCATGATTGGGTCACTAGATAGTGTGCAAGTCCAGTCAGGGTTTGGTGTTTTCTTTAGATGTGTGACATAAATCCAGTAGTCTGTTTCCTGGTGTTTGGCAACACAAGGGTTAGTTAGCAGTACCTGATAGGGGCCTTTCCAGCAAGGTTGAAGAGAGTCTTTCTGAAGACATCTTTTCCAGTTGATGAAATTTACAGGTTGGAAGTGCTTAAGGTCTTTATTCTCTATAAAGTTCTCAGTGAAAAACTGCTCTGTCAGAACATGGTTAATTTTGGTAGAAGAAATTAGGTCTTTATTATATTGAAGTATAACTCTTTTTTTTTTTTTATCAGCTGTGGATCAAAAGTGGCAGGGGCCAGATGTATTGGGTGTTCTGTGATTATCTCAAAGGTTAAGAGTTTATGAGTTCCAAAGGGTGTGAACCTGATATTTAAAATGACCAATAGCAATGCTTTTAGCCATGGTATTTGAGTTTAATTCTTTATTTTAAAATTTAAAAAGTTCGACATTTATATAATCTATGAAGTGATTCCCCCCAATTACTCTAGCACCCATCTGGCACTACACACAACCATAACAATAATATTGACTATATTCCCTATGCTAAACTCTATATCCGCATGACTGTTTTGTGACTACTAATTTGAACATTTTTTTTTTTTGAAAAGAAAAATTATAACATAAGCTTTCTCAGGGTAGAACAGAAAGTTACATTTATTTTAGAAGAAATATTGAAATATTTTACACTGTAATAATGCCAAGAGGAAAGCATGGGTAGAAGAATAATTTAATCTTTTTTAAAACTAAGTATGGAATACATTTTTAAGTAGGCGTTTATCGGATTGTATAAAATATTTTCTCTTTATAAAGTACTATTGCCGACCCATTATTTTTTGTTTTTTCATTTCACACCTTAGCATACAAAATATATGCATGTGTATGAATATGTATATATTTTGTATTAAAAATATTTAAAATCCTCGAGGTTTAAGAAAATAAAAATATACTTAAGTTGAAAATATACCGGTTTAAAATAAGCATGCATACTCACAGGCAAACTCCTTTTCTATGAAAATAAAAAAGGTATATTGTTTCAATAATATATTTGGAGCACAACTTTGAAATAATGAGACTAATTCCTATAAACCACAGAAGAAAATGTCTGTTTACTGTCTAGATTCACTTACGTAGTGTATCACATTTATGCCCGCAAAACAGAGAGCAAAACACTCAAAATGTCTAACCTTTCTGAAGGGTATCACTTGAGTTTTAATAATACCATTAGTGCAGTCAACAAAACTTGAGATTGAGTGTAGAAAGCTTAGTGAAAGTGTTGTGAAACTTGCCAAACAGCACAGATTTGTTGAAGCACCTGACCAGTAAAATGGTTCCCCCAATCACTGTGGTTTTCCATAGGAGATCCCTAGGTAGGGATGATCTTTTCCAAAGGTTTTCAGCTACCAAAAAAAAGCAGTAGCTTGTGTACATGGGAAAGCTTCAGTCCACTGAGAAAACATACAGACATGACTAAAGCATATTTATATTAATGATATGAGGGAAGCTCTTTGAAATCCATTTGCCAGACCTTGAATGGTCCATTAAAAAATTTAAAATGGCTGGGAGCAGTGTGAATAAGCTTCCCTGGGATGTACTTTGGGCAAGTGGGACAAGTGAAGTAGGTGCTTTCTGTGGCCTTATTAATATTTCCTCACCAGTACTGATTCATGAATGCTATCATTTGGTCAGTATACCAGTGGTTTAGTGTGTGTACAGTAGTTAGGAGTGGGGATTTTAGACTTTAGCAGGATTGGGTTGCTTTTTAGCCTGAACCAGAGCTGCTGCTTTTTAGCAAACCAACAATTGTTGGATTTCCAGTCTTGTTTTTCCTTCTCTGAGACCAATTATTGGGCTTCTTTAGCCAGTTTTTCAAACTTATTTTTTGGGAAAATATCCCTTTGGACCATGACAGAGGCTGTTGATCCTTTTTAAGGGCAGCATTCCTCGTGGAAGTGTTAGCAAGGTATTTTCCTTAGCTTTCAGAGAATTAAGTTTAGAATGCCCTGGGATCTTAAAAAGGGCTAACCCAACAGGTAAAGTATAGCATCCAATAATTCCTGAACATATGGGCCATTTAAAAATTTTGTTTCTGCTGGAAGTAAAGAAGCCACATTGTTTCTACAACATTCCAAAACTATTAGCTGTTCCAAAAGCATATCTACTCTCAGTATTAGTGTTGGCCGTTATGCCCTTGGCTAGTGTGCAGACCTATGTGAGCACTTATATTTTGGCTTGTTGGGCCTGGGCCGTAGTAGCCCAAAGGTGCTGCTTTGATTATATCAAAGGGTATTGATATTGCATATCCTGTGCAATATTTACCATTTTTACCTTTGAAATAAGAACCATCAGTGAACCATGAGAAGTCAGCATTACTCAAAGGATGTTCCTGTAGATCATCAGTAGGTCAGGAGGGATCCATCAGTGTTAAGCAGTTGTAAGGAGTGTTGTCTATAATAGAAGGGAGAAGGGAAGTGAGTTAAGATTATTAAAATGTGAAAGAGTTATGTAAGGAGCAGTTAACACAAAGATTTTATAGGAGGTGAGGCAGGTGACTAAAAAAATTATGAGCATAATGAGAATTCAGGAAGTCTTCTATTGCATGGTGTAGAAGAAATATGCTTAAAGGGGATCCCACAATGATTTTTTTTGGCAGCCTTAACTATTAACTAGAAGGGAAGTTGTAGTAATGGCTCTAAGGCAAGGTGAGTTATCCCAGTGCCAGAGGGTCTGGTTGCTAGCTATAATACCCTATGGGTTAATGGTAGTCTCCATGTATTTGGATGAGTATCCCAAGGTCATTTTCTTTCTTTTCAATACAAAAAGGAAAAAGGTAATCTGGTATTTAGGATGCCCAAGGACAGACTGATTTATTAAACTCTCCTTTAAGGCTTTAAGGCCACATTGTCCTGTTCTTCTCTTAAAATTGGGTTGGGATATTATTTGGGAAGGTTGTTAATAGTGTATGAGGGTTAGAATCAATAGGATGTTGAAGGATAATAGTGTTGTTTATTGCTTGGAAGTCCTTGGACAAACCTCCACCTTGGGCTCTTGGGTTTTCTCAGGTAAAATAGGGGTATTACAGCACAAGTGCAAGGAACAATTAGACCTTGAGTTTTGTAATCTTCTATTATAGGCTTTATACCTTGAAGTGATTCTTTACTTGTGGGGTACTGGTTGATTCTGGGAAGGGGTTTTAAGGAATATATTTGAATCTTGAAAGGAGATATACTGTGGATTCTACCAATGTAAATTGAAGGTTTGCCAGTAAAGAGGATGGCAGCTGAACCAATAGGGACAAATGATCGGTGCTCCCAAATTTAACTATAGCATCATCAGAAATGGAGCATATAAAAGTTGTCCAAGGATCATTTAATTCACTTGATTAGCTAATTTGATGGCTGCTATCACATTCTGGATTTATTTCTCTCTTTTGAGGGAAAGAAATTTCAATATGATCCTTTTCTAATAAGTCTTGGCTTGATAAATGAATAGTGGCAGAGGAACTAAGGAGAAAAGGGTGAGTATCTCTCTAAGGTTCTAAACAAAAAGGAACAGGTAGATTCATAGATAGGAACTGTTGAGGTTTATTAGAAATCCCCAGTATTTGAATTGTTTTAGTTCTCCGAGGTAGGAGCTACTTTATAGCAGTGAGATTAAGCATTGAATGTATGGCTCCCGTGTCAATAAAGACAGAAAAATTCATTTCCAATCTGGAGAGTGGTTTCTCTGAGGAAGATTGGGATGAACCCCTGTGGTTCCTCAGAGTGCTGTCATTGATAATTAGGAAAACACTGGAGAGGCTGGTTAGAGGGCTGAAGGTGCCTATAGTGCTTAAATTTGTGATAATTCCTTTTTCATTGTCCAAGCTCTTTGCTATAATAGGAGAAATTAGGAGGTTTTAGGTTTTGTATAGGGAACTTCATCTGCTGGAGTTTAAAATTAAGAATTTTAGCAGTCTTTCTTTCATTTGACTTATCTAGGGTGAGAGCAAGCTTAAATTTGCCAAATCAAATTTAAAGTTGACATAACCATTCCATCATGGTCCTTTTAACTAAAAGAGAAAAGTCTTGATTTAGCTGTTGATAGAGTTAAAAGCTACCCAAGTAGAATCTACATCTGAAAGAAGACCAGAATTTTCTTGGAAAACAATCTGAAGTCAGTTTGATAGTCATGATCAAGTTCACCAGACTTTGTGAGCAAGTTTGAATTTTACTCCAATCAACAGGCTTTGAGAAAGCCCTAGGAATTGCTTGATTAAGGTGTTTAGCAATATCATGAGCCTGCTCATATGATCAGTCAGTGGAATAGTCTCCTGGTTATAATTCAAGAGGCCTTTCAGGATCTTACCAATTAGCAGTTTTCATCCAATGCTGAGCTTGGTCTTCCCTGTCAAGCATATGAACTAGCTGACATAAGTCAAAGAAACTAGATTGAGAAGGTTGAACGACTATATTAAACTCCTCAGCAAATACGTGGGGATCTTCAATTATGTTGAGGAAAATCTTTAACTGCGGATTGCAGTTCAGGTTTAATTCAGGGAATATAAGAATTTGGGGGTTTAGCCTTTTGACCCTCAGAAAGCTTAATTTTAAAAGGACAGGTACTAACAGGTTCAGAAGAGAGGAAAATGGCACCCAGTGCTGAGCCTGATAGAAAGAAGCGCGGGAGGGAACAATGGTGCAGGAGTAGAGGAATGTGAGACCTTGGAAGCCATTTCATCTTCTCTTAATTCTTAGTTTGCCTCAGTTAATCTTAAATTTTTATTTTGCAAAGAGGCAATTTTAGACTCCTGCTAACCTTTTGAAGCCTCAAAATACCAATCGAAATAGGCATTCCACTCAGTGTTGCCCATTTGAAAACTATGGTTGTCCAATTTGATTTTTAAAAAAGTAAGTTTGGTGATATCAGAAGTTCCCCATAATGGCTATTGGTATTCTAAATTACTTCCGATCACATCGGCCCATTTACTTAGAAATGTACATGAAATGGATTATAGTTTTTAAATATAGCATTGCTTGAAGACTCTGTAGGAGAGGCACTCTCAAAGTATTTGGATAATTGAGATTTCATTTTTCAGAGGCTTTTTAAAATGCAGCCAGAATTTTTTAAAACAAAAGTATCAAAATATAATTTAATTGTTAGAATAATTAGCTTTAAGTAATTCTTTATGGCAATAATTTAACTACACAGTCTTTAATATATTGAGGGTATACTTAAATACCTAAAAATTTACATTATTTAGTGACATCCTACAGAGTAAAACCCAGATTATTTTATCCCACAGTAATGTAGCCTTTGTTTACCTATTTAGCATTATCTTTTATATGTTTGTCCTTATTTTTTCATCCTGGAATGGAAAAAGTCAGCAAAATAAAATCCTGGATGTGCTTTACCATTGAATACTTCTGGACAATTATGCATAGTACTTCCTTTTCTTGTCAGTTCTTCTGGAAAAGACCTACTTATCTTTAATGACTGGATTAGAATGTGACTTCCTATTGGAAACCTTTGTAGGGGCTTTTTCTCTCCCTTTCTAAATTCTTGGCTGGGCTACCTGTAACAAAAGATAGAGTAACAAGAGAAAAAAACAAACAAGTTTATTAGCATTTATATCTCATATATACATGGGGGATACCCAGGGAAATAAGTAACCCAAGGAGATGGCTTAGAATTTGGGTTTAAATACCATCTTCAAATGAAACAAAAAAGTGTAAGTTGTGGAGGAAGCCAGATATGGGATGGTGACCAGAAATAGGATAAAAATGTAATATTAAGTCAGTACCTTCTTCATTAATAAAAGTTTCTGGTGTTTTAGGCATCCTGCTCTTCCTGGTATAGTGAGGGAGATACCCTTACAAATGGAGAATTACTCTGTAAATGTTAATTGCCCTTACAAAAGGATACTTTCTTCATTTTCTTAGCTTCTCCTATGTCTGCTGTTTCTACATCTGCTCAAAATAATCCTAATGCCAAAGAAGCATACTTTGGGATGGTATATTCTGTTATACCTTAATCTGCTTTCTCTTTTATGTCCTCAAAGCATTCTATATACATTGCATATCTAAAATGCATATTTTACGTGTGTGTGTGTGTGTGTGTGAGTGTAATCCTTTGGTTGCTGCTGTTATGCTTAAGGTCATGCTTCCCTCTTGTATCTGAAATATATACACACACACATATATATAATAACTAATAAAACAAGATTAAAAACAGAAATTTTAAATTAAAAATTTTTTTAAAAACAAAAGTGTTAATATTAGGAATATGGTACAATGTTGAAAGTAAGTTAATTAAAAAATATTTTGTGACAGGAGATATACTTGAAACCAGAAACACAAATTAAAATGTTATACTTCACAAAGCTCATTAATTTAAATGTAAAAATAATAGTTAAGACTTAATAAAATACTTGAACATAGCAAATAAACTGCTTAAGATATTTAAAAACTATGAGTTGAATGAATAGTATAAAAGTAACAATAGGGTGTTACACATGGCCTCCTAGATTGCTAAGGGAATTAAAGACAGAATATTCGATCTTCTTAACCAACCCTCATGAATTGACAGAATGGAGGACCCTTGATTAAAGACATTTTATTTTTAAGGCAATGAAACTTATTTATTGAATGTAGTTTACAGTGGAGAAAAAGCAAAAAACCTACCTATCCTTCTATTCTCCTACCTCTCTTCCTAGAAAAAGATGTAGATGCTCCTTGATTCATGATGGGAGTTATATTCTGACAAATCTATTATAAGTTGAAAATATTAAGTCAAAAATGCATTTAGTACACCTAACATACCAAACATCATGGTTTAGCCCAGCCTACCTTAAACTTGCTTAGACCACAATATCCAAAAAACCACTGACAACACAGTACATTATAGTGTATTAGTTGTTTACCCTCGTGATTATGTACCTGATTGAAAACAGTGGCTTGCTGCCACTGCCCAACATCACAAGAGAATATCATTTTGCATATCACTAGCCCAGAAAAAGATCAAAATTCAAAATGAAAAGTTCAGTTTCTACTGAATGCATATCGCTTTAATACGATCGTAAACTCGAAAAATCTATTCGAACCATCATTATAAGTTGTGGACTGTCTGTTTCGTTGTCCTGACAACCTCCTTTTCAAAATAGTTGTGCTTCTAACAATAATGGCCTACTTCTCTTTCATAGTTAACTGATTACATTGATTCTTCCCAAGACTCTTGTTCGGATAAAGTCAAAGGGGTTAGTTTGGTCTCAAAAATGATAAGCTAAGCACCAAGGTCATCTAATAACTGAGATTCTCTCCTGTCCATCAGTAACAGGAGTTCTTTCTTATACTTCTAACTCATGGGACTTTAATTTTTATTAGCTTAGGGTTACTTCTCAGAGAAGAGAAGATGGGTTCTAAGTATAGTGGCTGATCTGCTTTTATCTTGCCTAGGAGAAAATGTTTAGTTAAAAAAAATTTATTTTTACATGACAGGTCTTGCTGAATAATGCCTACATATCCCAATTCATTTATCTAAAACAGTACTATGAGTTTTTACTCAGAACTCTTCTGATACCAAATTTGTGAATTTTTCTGCTACCTAACCACTATTTCTCTGATTTTCTGGACTCTAACTCATTATCCTACCATTGAATTCAATGCAATTTAATTAAATTCTGACACTAAGTACCCAGAGTTAACATAGACCCCACAGGTTAGGGGCTCAGTTTTACAAGACTGTCCCCACTTCAGATGCCAGTCATAAGTACGAGGCCACCACCTGAATATCCAGCTAAAATGTGAGAATTTCTACCACCCCTTCCTCAGGTTCAGATTATTTGCTACAAAGGATCACAGAATTTAGGAAAGCACTTTATTATCACCAATTTATTATGAGGGATACAGTTTAAGAACAAGCAAATGGAAGAGATGTGTTGGACTAGGCATGGTAAGAGAGGCATGGAGCCTCCACACCTTCCTCCAGCACCTTGTATTCAACAACCTAGAAACCCTCCCAATGCGGTCACTTAAGAGTTTTTATGGAGGCTTTATTACTCTTAAATCAGCCATCGAGACTGAACTCAATCTCCAGCCCCTCTATCTTCTCTGGAGGTCCTGAGGATGGAGCTGAAAATTCCAAACCTCTCATCACGTGGTTGATTTCTCTGACAACCAACTCCCATCCTAAAGCTATCTAGGGGTCCATCAAGAGTCACTTTATTAGCATAAACTCAAGTATTGTTGAAAGGGGATTGTTACGAATAACAAAAGATTTTCCTATCACTCAGAATTCCAGGGTTTGATAGCTCTGTGCTGAGAGCCAGAGACAAAGACCAAATATATTTTTCTTACTGTATGGCAAGTAACTTCTGAAGTAAAACCTACTCACTATATCTCTTATTTTACTTTTTTAAAATGTGAAATAAAAGTAATATTAAAGAAGAGATATCAGGCCCAAAATGGAGTCCTTTGTGGTAAGTTCCACATCAGCAAACCGAGACTTAATAATACCTAACCTAACTGCAGTTCAGTCTTTCCTAGGAATGTAACCTTTACCCAGTCAGTCTGGAATTATTTGGTCAGCACTAGGAAGGTAGTCTGCTGGACAGACCACTACCTGGCCCTAAAGGAAGATGACCTTGCCTGAAACAATTCCCTTGCTCTCTGATAATAACTTTTCTGTCTTACTCTCTTTATGACTATAAAAGCCTTTCATTTTCCACAGCTCCTCAGTACTCATTTCTGTTTGCTAGATGAGATACTGCTGGATTCACAAATCGTTGAATAAAGCCAATGAGATCTTTCAAATTTACTCATTTGAACTTTGTAACAATAACTATTATTTTGGAAATTACAAATACACAAATTGCTACATACTCCCCTTTCTTTATCTCTTAAATTGATATAATCACAAATAGCTGTTTAAGAAAGTCTTGCTAGAAGCATCATATGATCAGTAAAAAAATAATTGTAGAGGAGGAAAATTTATTTTCCCTCTAGCCTTCTGAGTTCTTAACTGAAACCTCTGTAATAAAAGACAGATTAACAAGAGAAAAAGAAAGAGAAGTTTGTACCCCCATGTACACCTGGGAGATAGCCAGAGAAAAGTGAACAATTCAGAGAAATGGCTTTAGAATTCAGGATTAAATACCATCTTACTACAAAATGAAGAAGGGGAGACTAAATGATTTTAGAAAAGGTGAATGGGGTTTTAAGTTACCTGAATTCGAATGTTTTTTCTTGAGTCTGTCTGCCAGGTTACACTGGCCCAAAGAAATGCACCAGTAAGAGTTTGCAGTAGAGGAAGAAAAAAAAAAAAGGTTTAATATTGAATTGGCCAATTTGGAGATGGAGAACTTATAATTGAAAAACTCCAATTCCCCAATGGGCTGTAGGTTACCAATTATACAGGGCAAATTCACAAGACACTATCAGGGGTTCAGAGTCGTGCTCTGAGCTGAGTGGTTGGAGGTGAGGTAACATTAATAAATCATTTCTTCAGGTCTTGAAGACAGTTCTGTGATCTCTTTTGCCGAACCTCTGTTAAATCTTATGGGAAAGTAGCCAGGGAGTCGTTCTACATTAGGGCTCAGGAGCTAAAACATAACGTGGGTCGGGTTACCTTTAGCCTGCCAGGGTTCCAGACCTTATGACCGTGAGTCAGGTCTGGGCTGCTGTCTTCTGCTGCCTCAGAGGCTGCTGATTATCTGGGGGAAAGGCTAGGTCTCTGAAGAGGTATTTCTAGATCTAAGATTTAAAAGTAAATTTCATCAGTGTCATAAGGACCTTCAGTTTCACTTAGAAGATTAGGTGAGAGGTTTGAAGTTTGATACAAAGTTTGGGTGTGATGTACACTGCTAGTCCCCTTTCCTGTGATAATATTAAATCTTCCCTGGTTGATAAAACTCCATGGAGGAGTTTAGAGAAAGCCCTTCCCTACATTTGCTGTTTTTCAAGTGCTTCCAGTTCAAAATAGTATAGCATTGCAGCATATTTTGGGGTGGCATATTCTATAACTCTTTATAAATGATAATAGATTTTTAAAAATAATATGTAAAATAGCTGAAAGAAAGCCTAAAAGGAGAAAAGTTTGAAGAATTTAATTTTTTAATGTACTCTAAAAGACGAGAAAATGAAAAACTAGAAGGTAGAATAAAATTAACTTAAACAACTATGAATAAGTAAAAAGTTATGAAAAAGTGGGGAGAGAAGAAAAAATATAAAAAAGTATAAATCAGAAAGAATTTTTATAGTGGTAAAAAGAAAAGGAAAACATATAGAACTAAAATATTAAAAATAAATCTTCAGTAAGGTGATTTCTAACATAGGAAACAAAAATAGAAGTATATATTTCTAACTAGTCTTCTTTGTTCATTTTCCAAATTCTGAAATTCTTGATGGGAAAAGGATCAAGGGGCAGAGTTGGTTCCTTGCTCTTCTCCAAGCCTGAGCCTAGATATTTGAATATTCTTTATAAAACCTGTGCACGTGAGAAACCAACTTTTTAGAAGACAACCATAAGTGAACATGGTCAGCCAGATCACCAATGGGCCTTGCACATACCCAGGGACACAAAAGCAGCAACCAAATTCATTTTTCAATCAATCTTCAGCCTTTATTTTAATGGATTTAGGTATTGTTAGCACTGTGATGTTCTTTAAGTATAGAACAATTTTCTTCATATTTTTGAGAGTAAATATTTTACTTAAAACTATAGCAGATATTTAAATGACTAGAACAGATGAATTGTATTTGCATATTATTTCTATATTGCTGAAAGAGGGTTGTAGATAAATTCAGCACCATGGTGTTAGGGGACTAGAAAAAGAAACTTAGAAACCAATAGATGATTATCAAGGTAAAGGTACATATTCCCCAGGTGGCAAATTCTACCTATTCTAGCTTTTATTATCCTTAGGATAGTGTTCTATTTATTTCATGAATACAGAAGTTTTAATTGGATATGTCATGTTTCAAAGACAAAAGAAATGCCTAATTCACTCTAACAAACTTGTTAGTCACTGTTTATACCAAGAGGATTTCTGCTCTACAGAGAATAATATTGTTTTCTTTTTTCTTTGTTGATAAATCAAAGTTTTACACTGACCTACAGCAGCGAAAAATACTTTAAAGCAAAATCATCTCAGTCTAACACAGATATGTATCCTTTTAGGTTTGCATATTCTTCTTTGCCCCCTTTTTTATTCTTTGAGTAAATTGATCTCGAAAATAATTCAGTAAGAAAGTGTTCGTTAAATTTGTCACAATAATTTTTCCCATAACAGAAGTGTATTTAGAGGTTTTAATATATTTCAATTTTAATAAAATTAACTGAAATTTTATGTTTTTTTTTCCCTTTAAGGTTAATAAGTTGTTTATATGTTTTTGCTGGGTTGAAAAGTTTTCATAGTCAAATGCATGGCCAATGTAGGGATGATTTCTAGAAACAACTTTACCCATTACCTGGATTTTTATTTGTTTTATAAAGCATGGTTTTTCTGGAAATATAATTTTATAGTTTACTCTGGCCAATGCATGATCTTTTACTTGAAAAAAAGATGATGGTAAGTTATAGTTTCAGTCCACCCTAATTCTGTTACTGTTTGCTTTGTTCAGAAATTACTCTGATCCTCCTGGCAGGGAACAAGATCCAGAGAACAATACTAGTAGTGACTTGTGTAGATAAAAAGACAGTGAATTCTGCTTTTAAGGCAAAGGGGGAATAGTCTACAAAAGGATGAAAATAGGAATAAAAGTATAGTATTGTTAACCTGCAGATCTGCCCTACCTTTGAAAATTTTACACTGCAAAAAAAAAAAAAGGTGACACTACAAAGATACGTAATGATGTGACTGAAAATCTTAAAAAGGTCAGTTACTAGCCAAATACTTGACAATAAAATAGACTAGATTATTCATAATTGAGAAACTGTAGAACACTTTTCTTTCAAGTGACAGGACAGTGTTTTAGCAGTATATGAGATAACATATTCTTTATTCTCTAGCAGAACAATTCTTTAGATGCAGTGAAGATGATGGGGTCAAGAAGAGTACTTCAGAGAAGAATGGGAAAGAAATGTCGGAGAAGACATTACAGAAGGTAGTCTGATCTTTAAGATATTGAGCTGAGCAAGTTAAATCTGAATTTTAACATTAAGGATTATATTTTAAAATGAAGGTGCATGAACTTAAACCTTATGTGAATCCTTAATTTAAATTCATAATTCAAAAACATTGGCTTGCCAAAACGGGATAAAAAAATCAATGTTAGTGAAATAAATGTGGAAACACTTGTACTTCTGTTGACAGATTAAAAATATTTGCAAAGATGAAATGATGAGAATGACAATAGAAATTATAAAAATTTACACTGTTTATTATTAACTTTAAAATGAGACATGAGACTGTTATACTTTAGCAAACACAGATTTACAATATTTGAACTAAAAAAACAGACATTTTAGCTTCACCACAGTAAAATGTTTATAATTTTATTTTTCAGCTTGAAAATATATATGACTTATCTCATTTTGCATAAAAATTAATGACCAGTTGATTTAGCATAGTTATCTTTGTTTATTAGAACTATCCATGTAAACCATGCAGTCACTTTACGTTGTCTATTATTGATAGTAAAATGTTGTTAAATATCTTAGCATTTATATTTACAATTTTGTATATAATTTATATTCTTATGTATAAGTGCATTGTTATCCAGTTTAATTAAATGGGCTTGGTTGCTTTAATAGTTTTTGTCATTATTATAAAGAAAAAATTAGGTTTTTTTCTTATAGCTGATTGTCATTTGCCTACATTGAATATTTACGTAAAGCTGGAATTGTACACATATATAAACAAAAATATTAATGTGGCTACTTACATTTCTTACATTTGTGAATTGACTTGTAGGAAATCTAGTGATTTACAGCAGATGACAAGATTTCTTATATGTCTAACACTTGGAATATGGTCAGGTAATAAAGGCTGTCATCTCATCATTACTGAATGACCATTTTTAGGTTAGCATAATAATAGAGAACAAGAAATATATTAATTTATTTTAAGGTAAAATGAGTCATTGAGGTAATGTGCACACTACCAGCTAGACTGTCATATGGTTCATACTGACTTACCTTTTTTGATTCAGAACAATATTTTTGTCTGTCAGGTTTTGTGTAACTTTTATCTCTGAATATATAATACTATGCTACTACTTACTGCCTTGTGGTAGAAACCCTAAAAAAATCCATGATTTTATTCCAAATGTCATAAATGACTACATCCATCATGGATTCAGAAATCCATTTAAAGTCCTAAAAAACCAATAGGAATCATTTTCTTGGACCTTATGTGAAACTAGCACTCCAATTTGTTAATATTTTTTTATATTTACCTAATGAAATTGTATGAGTCATGACTTAACCCCTTTTAGTTGAGTTTCCTTATTTTACAAGAAGGTACATTGTAAGGGTCAGGAATGAGTCTGCCAGGAATGTGCCACCCTGGCATACAGAGTATTTCCAGATGAAATTAATTAAAGTCCAACAAACTCAGAAAGAATTTTGTTTTGTTTTTACACCCCCCCCCCGCTTTATTTTTTTCTTAGAGATTGAGATAGAAAAACCTGCTTCAGGAAGGAAAACTTGTATAATCATCTTAGCATATTCACTTTAGCACATATGAATTTAAGTATTATTAGCCAAGCTAGAACTTAGAAGATGGGAGAAAAATAATTTTTTACACTCCCACAATGTATTTGAAACTCATTCAAGTTGGGTTTAAAAGACAGTAACATCATGAAAATACTATTTGCTTATAGTAGAAATGAAACATATAAGTAGATTATTTTAAAATTATATGTTAATATTACACACTGTTATGGGGTGAATTGTGTCCCCCCAAATTCTTATGTAAAAATGCTCTTTCCTATTATCTCAGAATATGACTGAATTTAGAGATTGGGGTCTTTAAAGAGATAATTAAATTAAAAGAAATTTGCTCAGATTTAAGCTACACAGCCTGTGGTTCTTTGTCATGGCAGCTGTAGCAAAGTATGCAATACTTTTTTAAAAGTCTTAGTACTGGAGGAAATTTTTAAAGTTTTAGTACTGGAGGAAAAGTATGGGTTTTAGCTGATTTGCACACAAACCAAATGCTGTTAATAGTTCCCCAGACTTTTATTCTCAAATACATATTGAAATTTTCCTTTTGTTTTTTGGAGGTTTAAAATTAGCTTAATAACATTTTTTGAGGATATACCTTGAATAACACTTTAATATGTGCTTTGGAGTTTCCATTTCAGAGTCTTTGGAAGTGGTGTCTATGTTTTATTATTTATCCTACATTTTAAACTTAAATGCAAATAAATTTGGCCAGTTCTTATGATTAAACATAGATTCACATTAAACAATGAACATATTTTTAAACATAACAGACTTTAAACAGACTTTTTCCATTGGTATATAAAATTTTCATGAGTTATACCCAAACTTAAATGGATTTTAATGAAAAAAAGATAATCTCCAGAATTTCAATCTCAAATTTAAGATGTTTATTTGTTTTGTGTGTTTGTAGTATGTGATGTTTTAATCAAAAGTATAATTTGGTTTTATGGTTAAGTCAGTAATATTTAGTACAAGTAATATTTCAGCTCAAGTAATTTTATTAAATAGCTATTGTGATTAATAATAGATAATGATGATAGTGATCAACTGTTTAGAACTTATTATCTTCCAGGAATTGTGGTGTGTGTTTATATTTAATACTTAAAACCTTCAGATAGGTGTTACCATTCCCATTTTACAGATGAGGAAACGAAAGGTAAAATAGGTTAAATAGTTCACTAGGTAAAGCAACAAGAGGTAGAGATCCAGATGAGACTCAAAATTAAATTTCCCCTAGACCATGCTGCTTATAAATATTTTTATACCACTAGTGTAAAAATCAGCTTTTTTAAAGACATAATTGCTTATTTTCACAAAATACATTTTTAAAAATGAAGTAAATGCTACTCACTCTATACTGGAATCTAACATGCTAAATATTTTTAAATATATTTATGACAATTATACTAAAATGACTAAGACCACTGAAAAAACTGAAAGGACTGTAAAAAGTGATGTTTCTTATTTGTTTGTAGTGTTTTTTACTAAACAGAGAATAAAATTTGGAGATAGAGTGATTTGGAAGAAGTAAAAAAGTTTCAGCCAGAATTCAGGTACTCTTGGACACTGTGTTTTTTTGTCACATTGTCCAGCTCTTCAATAATGTATTTGCATTGAGAAGAAACAGTAGAATTTTTTTGGCAGAAATACACAGTGGTCTATAATAGTCTGGAACAAACTTTTTCATAAACTTCTACTGCAGCTCAAGAGTAAGTCCTATAGTCATAGGTCTAATAGCAGGCGAGTATATCATACTGTGGAAAAAAAGTGATTAAAATTAGCTGAGATTCTTCGTATTATGTTGGAAAATATCCATGACCCAAGACAGGATAACCAATCAGTAAATGATCACTGAATTAAATGAAGGGGGTCAAACTAAAAGAAGAATGGGAGTATAGAGGATAAGTAAATCAGAGATGACTGAAACTCATGTTTAGTAAACAACATAAATCTTCACCATCATAAGTAAACTGAAAAGTGTTATAAATATGCATAAGTTTCATTTTATATATTTCTGGAATATTACTCTAAATAATTGGTTGTTAGTACATCAAAAATGTTTTCCCCTTTGGAGAATTTTGTTTTAAAAGTAAATGTGAGTCCATATAGTTTTTCAATCACTTAGGTTTCTTGCTTAACTCTGCTCTTTCTTGACTACAGTTCTTTGTTCATTATCTATATCTGTCTGGGTGACTCTTCTTCCTTATATGTCTTGTGGAATAGTGAGAGGGGCACAAAATCCAGAATTTGAATCCCAGTTCAAACCAGGAAGTGTTTACCATTTAGACAAGTTTTCAGAGCCTCCATTTCCTCTTCTGGGAAGGTACTTATTGGCTGTACATACCTCACATATTTTTGAGATGATCAGAAAAGGTTATGTTTATAAAATGGTATTTTGTAAATGATAATATGTACATTACAAACCATAGTTACTATTTATTTTTCAATATTTAAATCAAAATCAACTCCTCCTTGAAATTTTTGTATTCATGGCTTAGAATTAATTGCTCTTTCTTTTTTTGTCCAGACTTATGGAATTTAGATCTATGGACAAAAAAAATGGACCTCATATTAAACCTGACAAGTTCAGGGAAGGCTTACAAACTCAGAGACCGAAAGTAACTACATAAAATGGTCTGAATATAAAAATTTCTAACTAAAGGTGGACCCTGTCTGGTAGTCAGTTCTTAGGCCTGCCTGTATTTTCCTTGACGAAGGTCAGTCTTTACCTAAGTGAGCCCATTTATTGTCTTTTTTGATCTAAAATAACATACTTTTAGAATGTCAGAATAATCTCCTTTTCTAGACCCCTCAGAGCACACCCACTGCATCAGGGCAGGAGACCATAGAATTCCTCATTGTTAACTTGTTCTTCAAATACCATCTCTTTGTGTTTTAAATGTTAATTATTAACCATCCTGTACCCACCAATGTAAAAGAAGTATGTTACTTTATTTTACTTGCTTTTCTAATCCCAGAGATTTCCCCTCTTTGGTTGCTCCCACTTCCCTAATTTACCACCAATAGATTTTATAAAACTCTCTTATATCTCCTCCTTTGATTCTAATGTAGAAAATAAGCTGAAAAACTGCCATTCTCTGGAGCATTTTCCCAATTGAGATTTTTCTTCCCAGCTATTGTAGTCAGTTTGGCTCAAATAAACACATAAAAATTATCTACAGGTTTTAATGTTTCTTATGGCCATAGATGATATCCTTCATTAGCTTTATTTATGTGTCTTTCTTTCCAAATAGTTTTTGAAATTTTTTAAAGTCAGAAATTATATGTTATCATTTCTGTGTCCCAAAACATGAACATTGTTTATTGAAATGAAAAAAATTAATTTGTATGAAACCTTGAAATAGTTATAATTTAAAGTTGTTAGACTTTTTCTTTTTGGTAAAATGTTTATTGTGTAAACTAAGGACCTTATAAATACTAGAATTACATTTTTTTCTAATTTGAAAATAAGCAGCCTCCATAAATTATTTCATATTTAGGTCACCAGTTTTTCACATGGTTGTTAAATATTGAAGAAAAATGTTATTTTATTAATAAAGTGTTTCTATATACCTATTTTTAGACTTTATATTGTTTTTCTCTGAAAAAAAATTTTCACAAGTAGATTATATATATTGCCAAAGCACTTATGATATCAGAAAACTTTACAAAGTTTATTAGCATACTTATTTCTGTTTCACTTTGTGTAGAATTTTAACTTCTTTCACCATCTGTACTTTATTTAACAAATATATTATTACATTTTAGAGAGTGTTTATCTATACTGCCTTAGAATTATTTAGAAATTAAGTACTTTAGATTTTTTTTGTCTTTGTGCTTAACGTAATTTTATTTTCATAAGTTAGAAATGATACAGTATAGTAGATATCGGTTTTGGACCTTTAAAAGAATAAATGAAACTCTTCTGTTTAGGTCATTGAATTGGAAAATCGGCTAAAATCTTTTGAGAAAAGGTCAAGAAAATTAAAAGAAGGAAATAAAAAATTAACAAAAGAAAATGGTTTTCTGAAATCCCTCTTAAAACAGCAGCAAGAAGATGCAGAGACAAGAGAAAAAGAGCTAGAACAGCTACAAAAAGAAAGCAAAGATGTAGAAAAAGACAAAGCTGATCTTCAAGTAAAAATCAGTGAGCTGGAAAGAGAAGTCACTTCCCTAAGAAGACAAGTGGCAGAAGCTAATAGATTGAGAAATGAAAATGAAGAGCTGATAAATTCAATGCCGAAATTGCAGCATTCAGCAGACAGAGCTAAATCTGAGATGGCCACCATGGAAGTGAAATCTGGACAATACGATTGTAAGACAACCACTACCAAAGTTAAATTTAAAGCTGCCAAGAAAAAGTGCTCTGTGGGTCGTTACCACACTGTTCTCAATCATTCCATCAAGGTTATGAGCAATATGTTTGAGAACCTCAGCAAGGACAAGGACGGCTGGGAGGATGTAAGTGAAAGCAGGTAAAGTTCTCATTAACTTATCTCTGTGGTGGGGACACTGTGTGTATGTAAAGCACCAGCAAATGGAGATTGAATTTCAACTACTGTCGATTTGGTATTCAGAAAAAATACTGTCAGATCCTTTGAAATATCTTGGGAGGTCTTGTTCTGAGCTTATTGACTGAAATTTGCATGCAAAATTAGCCACAACTGCATGAGTATTTGAATAGGTGCCAGGAAACCCAAAAGAAGGCAATGCTTGATTTCTTCCAGTGATGCTATTTTCATGCAGTCATGAGGCTTGAAATTGACAGTTTGGCAGGTTGATTTAATTTGCTGGCCCTTTGCATATTCACCACTGACAGCTAAGGATTCCCAGGCAAGCCTACTAAGTCGGTTTAGTTATCTTGTGACATGGCAACCTGGGAGGAGAAACATTTCCCCCCCTTAATTTAGTTAGATAAATTTTGAATGACCCATTTCAGCTTGTTACCAGATGTCTACAAGCTGTTTAACATCCTTTAAATTAAGAACCATCTTCACTAATTATTTCATGTATGTATTATGCAAAGTCATTGTACTAACTTTAATTGAATAGTGGTTAAAATTCCTTAAAGTTAAAACTCTACAGATTCCTAGTCTTAAGTTATAAAACTCTAACCCTTAGTGAATAGCAACAGGAGAACACTAAAAATCTATATTTCCCTTACCTCTGGCTATACATTTATATATGCACTTGAAGCACATCAGTAACCACAAAGGCAAATGGATAATAGAACACCTCTTTTTATACCTGGATAAAAGGGAAGTATAATGTTGCCAGAATTGCCAACAGACAAATTGAATGATTTTCCATAATTCTGTCTTGTTTTATAAGGGCATATATTTCCTAAGTTTTTTTTAAGTCCCTAATAGTGGTCTGTTGTAGGTTGAGAGTTGTAGGGGTACAAAAAATATAAATTTCCTCCTGCCTTCTGAATTCCTTTGTCTGGGCTAATAATCAAATTAATAGAGACAGATTAACAGGTGAAAATGTCCAAGATTTATTATTATGGATGTACATGCTGGGGATATCATAAGATATGAGACCCAAAATTTATTGGGTAGTTGAGGCTTATATGCCCCTTTGGACAAAGGAGAAGAAGGGAGTCTGGGATTCCAAAAGAAGTAGGTGATTCACAGGTAGGAAAAAGCGCAGACATATGGAAAACAGATTCTAGTGGGGTCATCTAGAAGCAGGGACACAGAGGGGGAAACAGGCTTTGTTAGATTTCTTTCTGTTCTTCAGTTATGTGCTAATTCCTATGTGCTAAGGTGAATACACTAAGGTGACTATGCTGAGGTTCCCTTCCTGAAGCAGATTTTTCTATCTGAATTCTTTAGGCAGAAACGGGAAGGGTAAAAGGTTCTTTCTGAGTCTTTTGTTTCTTAATAACCAGCTTAAAAATCAATATCCCAGAAGGCACATTTTGCAGTGGCAGAACTTTGCAGTGGCAAAACATCCCTCAAGATGTCTTCAGATAGTTTTCTTAATCACAGACATAGAACTGAAACTTATTATAAAAAGTGGTTCTCAAACTTGTTTGCATATTAGAATCACCTGGGGATCTTATAAAAATTTCAAAACACAGGCCACACTCCCAGAACAATTCAATCTTAGCTTCTGGAGTGGGATACAACTTCACTATTTTTTGAAGTGCTTCAGCTGATTCCAATATGCAGACAAGTTTGGGGGCCACTGTTTTAAATGATCTTTGGGTCAAGCCCCTTGTCACTGGACATGTAAAAAAACTCAACAAAATTATGAAGGTAAGGAAGGAGGACCAAATCTGTATTCTCATTCTTTATTACCTCTTCTAAGATTTACTTTCCAGTTCTCAAAAGCAATTAGAGATAAAATCCTAGTTAGCTTAAACCCACTAAGCATTTATCTATGTCTTCAAGGAAATTCTATTTCAGCTACTAATTATATCTCAGCCAGTTGGTATTATCACATTCTTCCTAATATAGTGGTGCAGTTTACTCATGTGTGAGTATGTATGTATGAATAAATACATGAAAGTTAACTAATACACTCAATTCTAATTTTATATTAGTGCATGTGCAGAGGGTCACATGTTTTGGGTGATATATTACACACTAAAAACATATCTCTTAAAACATAGGATTGTCATTTAAGTTATTTAACACTGAAGCTCAATTTTAAACTGTGAGGATTAAGTGTTACATTTTTCACCTGACAGAACGGTCTCAGGAATCATTCAGCTGCAAATAATTCTCAATTAAAAATCCCACAGTGGAGCTTCAGGACTTAAGAATTTTATATTTCTTTTGTCTTCTTATAGTATGAAATATAAGAAATTTACTTAAATAATGAGAAATAGAACTTTGTTCTTTATATGTATAAGTATACTATA
Organism: Macroglossus sobrinus; assembly: GCA_004027375.1. Classification (NCBI taxonomy): domain Eukaryota; kingdom Metazoa; phylum Chordata; class Mammalia; order Chiroptera; family Pteropodidae; genus Macroglossus; species Macroglossus sobrinus. Next base: position 467,910 of record PVKZ01000708.1, on the reverse strand, counting down.
TTATAAAATTATTACTTTATTAATATTTACTTCCCATAATTGAATAATAATACTACAAGAGCATGCTGTCAGATGACAAAGATAATTCAATTTAGTAATGAGTTTGATGTTCTTTATTCAAGGTACAACAGACAAATTGAACAATTTTCCATAATTCTGTCTTGTTTTATAATGGCATATATTTCCTTTTATTTTCCTAAGTTTTTTAAAGTCCCTAATAGTGGTCTGTTTTAGATTTAGGGTTATGGGGGTACAAAAAATATAACTTTCCTTTCTCCCATCTAAATTCCTTTATTTGGGCTAATAATCAAATTAATAGAGACAGATTAGGAGAGTATAGAACCTAGCAAGCACTGGAGTCTGCTTCCTGAGGGAATTTGGATGAGAGAGAGAGATTTATAGAGCATTAGAAGAGGCAATGCAGAAACAGGGAATTATGGGCTAGGAGGTTGAGAATTTCCTAATAAGGATAGCAGATGCTACTTTCTAGGGTAAAGTAAGTTAACTGAAGCCATGTTGGAGGTCTGTGATTGGGTTAGGTTACATTTCCTTGACAATGAGGTATAGGGCAGAAAAATTAATTTTCTTTCTGCCTTTCTAAGTTCTGGCTGGCTTGACAGAACTGTGGGGGAGGAAAAGTAAATTTTTCTTTTATTCTTTCTAAGTTCTTCTAGCTGGACTAATAATCAAATTAACATGAGACAGAGTAACAAAAGAAAATGACTGAATTTATTGCGTGTGTACATACAGGGGTTTCATAACAGTATGGGGGTTGCGGTTTGGGACTTCAAAGGGGGAGAAAAGCAATTCATATGGAAATAGAAAAGCAAATATTTGGTAAATTAATGTTTGCTGGGCCATTTTTCACAATGGGACAAAGAGAGGACTTTGATCAAAAAGGACTTGCTAGGTCCCTCCCTGTGTATCACCTGCTAGTTCATATTAACTATAGTTATCTATGATTATATCTCCCTTCCTGGAGCAGGACTGCTATCTAAATTCTTTTAAGTAGTAAGGGAGAAAGTCAAAAGTTTTTCCTAAGTCTTTTGTTTCTTGAAAATAACCAGCTTAATATAATCAATATCATAAAAGATATATTTTGGGTTGGCAAACTCTGTTTTCTCTCAGAGGCATTTCCCATAGATGAGGCTGACTTAGGTTAAGATTTCTGATATGGGCTAGGCCACTAGGGTAGCCCCCTATTTTGTGGTCTCTGTATACAAATTACCTTTATCAATGCCTGTTCAGTGATGAATGATAATCAGGAGTTGATGTTAATACCTTTGAGAAGGAAAACCGAATTTCAGCAAAGCAAGTTTATCTAATTTGTATATAATATGACATTGAAAGGGATAGAAACTATTTTACAAAGTAGAATTGCAATCTCCAAAGATCTCTGTTTATTAGAATTCTGGTCAAGATGGTGGAATAGTTAATCACTGTGCTTGCTTCCTCTCACAATGACATTTAAATTACAACTAAACTACAGAATAGCCATCATTGGGAATCACTTGAAGTCTAGCTGAACAGAAGTCCTACAAGTGGGAACACACAGAAAAGGTCACCTTGAGACTGGTAGGAGGGGCAGAGATGCAAAACCGGCTGGTCCCACACCCACATGTGGTACTTGAAAATCAGAAGGGATATCTCAGCTGTGGAGGTTCCCCCAAGGAGCGAGGGGTCTGAGCCCCACCTCGGGCTCCTCAGTGCAAGGTTCCAGTGCACAGAAGAGAAGTCCCCACAACTCCTGGCTGTGAAAACCAGTGGAGATTGTGGCTGAGTAAGACGAAGGGCCTCTGAGGTCACAGACATTCCTCTTAAGGTACCGACGTCTAGAATTACTTGGTGACAGACTCACATGCTCTGAGCTCCAGCACTGGGACAGCAATTCGAAAGGCACCAGAGATACATGAGGAGGAACTGAATTATATGGATTTGCAGTGAGGACTAAAGGGTCAGCTTTCTCCCAGGGAGAAGTGCTAGAAGAGGTTATTGTTCTGTTGTTCATCCCTCTCTCACCTGACTTGTACACCAGGCAGCTGCCATATCTGAGTCTTCATCAGCCTGGCTAACACAAGTTGCCCTGCCCTTGGGATTCCCTAAGACCCTGCCCCTCCCTAATAGTGGGCCCATTCAAATCACTTCCAGTTGCTTTCCCATGCAAATGACTTGTCTTGGCTCATGCTGCAGACTTTCCTAAAATCTCTCAAAGGTTCACAAAACCTAAACAAGTAGCATCTGGCCTTGGTGTACCCCATACCTCTTGCTTAGCAGCCCCAAGCCCAGCACTAGCAGCAGCTGGCCTCAGTGTGTGGCTTGGACTCTTGAGGCACTTCCATGCCCAGTGTGGGTGGCAACCATCTGCGGATTGCTTGATGGCTCATACCAGCTGGTCCTGGGCAGGGCACAGGCTGCAGCTGAATTTGGCTTGTAGTAGAGCCCCTCCCAGGAGGCCCCAGCTTATATGCCTGGTGGCTGGCTTTGGTATGAGCCACATACCACTCGGGATCAGATCTGAAGACAGCACACCCAAAGGGCAGAAAGTGTAAGCACCAGAGCCCTGCTAAAGCAAATCCTGGTCTGTAGGATCAGAACCTCATTGGCTGGTCCCCACAACAAGTCAGCTTGAGGGTCCATTCTACTGACACACAGCAACCAAGGCTCAACTACAACAGGAGGGCACACACAACCTATAGAAATAACACACATGGAACACCTGGTTCAAATGAGCAGGGAAGACTGTGCTACTGGGCCCCACAGCCCACCTGTGAGATAAGGACACTCTACTAAAACTGGGAGTCATAGCAGCCCAACCTAATACATGGAAACAAACATAGGGAGTCAGAGAAAAATGAGGAGACAAACATGTCCCAAATGAAAGAACAGAAGAAGGCTCCAGAAAAAGAACTAAATAAAATGGAGACAAGCAACCTACCAGGTGCAGAGTTCAAGACACTAGTTATAAGGGTACTTGATGAACTTAGGGATAGAATAGATGAGCTCAGTAAGAACTTTAGCAAAGAAATAGAAAACATAAAAGCAGAGATATAGGAAACATGAAAAAGAACTAGTCAGAAATGAAGAATACAGTAGCTGAAATGAGGAATACCTTAGGAGGAATCAACAGTGGATTAAATAAAGCAGAGGACTGAATCAGTGATTTAGAAGATAAGGTGGCAGAAAACATCCAATCAGAGCAGCAACAAGAAAAAAAGAATCCAAAAAAATGAGGATGGTTTAAGGGACCTCTGGGACGATGACAAGCACACCAACATTCGCCTCATAAGGATACCAGAAGAAGAGAGAGAACAGAGCAAGGTATTGAAAACCTATTTTAAGAAATAATGTCTGAAAACTTCCCTAACCTGAAGGAAATAGACATATAAGAACAGGAAGCTCAGAGAGTCCCAAACAAGATGAACTCAAAGATGCCCACACCAAGATACATCATGATTAAAATGCTAAAGGTTAAAGACAGAATCTTAAAAGTAGCAAGAGAAAAGTAGTTAGTTAACCTAACTACTGTCTGCTGATTTCTCAACATAAACTTTGCAAGCCAGAAGGGACTGCAGAAAATATTCAAAGTGATAAAAAGCAAGGACATATATAACCAAGATTACTCTACCCAGCAGAGCTATCATTTAGAATCGAAGGGTAGATGAAGAGCTTCCCAGACAACAAAAAGCTAAGAGTTCATCACCACCAATCTAGTACTGCATGAAATGTTAGAGGGACTTCTTTAAGAAGAAGTGAAAAGAAAAAAGATAAATATATAAAAAATAAAAAGACAATAATTCCATATCTATCAACAATTACTTTAAAGGAAATGGATTAAAGGCTCCAGTCAAAAGATGGGGTGGCTAAATGGATAAGAAAACAAGACCCTTACTTAATGCTGCCTGTTAGAGACCCACTACAGCCTGAAAGACACACACAGGATGAATAAAGATGTTCCATGAAAATGGAAACAAACAAAAAAGCTGGGGTAGCAATGTTTATACCAGACAAAACAGACTTTAAAACAAAGGCTATAACAAAGGACCAGTTAGTTATCTCACTTCTGGATATTTAGCCGAAGAAGCCCAAAACAAGGTTTTGAAGGGACATGTGAATCCATATGTTCATTGCAGCATTATTTACAATAGCCAAGATATGGAAGCATTCTGGGTATTTCTCAATGGATGAACAGATAAAGAAGAGGTGGTGTGTGTGTATGTGTGTATATACATGTGTGTGTGTATACATATGTGTGTATATATAGAGAGAATATTACTCAACCACAAAAAAGAATGAAATCTTGTCATCTGCAACAACATAGGTGGACTCTAGAGGGTATTTTGCTAAGTGGGTTAAGTCAGACAGAAAAAGACAAATGTCTTAAAATGTCATATGTGGAATCTAGAGAACAGGATAAACATAAAGAAGTTCATAGATAAAGAGAGTATTTTGATGGTTGTTAGATTGGGGGTTTGTGGGATAAGTGAAGGGGGAGGGGATTAAGAGGTACAAATTGGAAGTTACAAAGCAGTTATGGGGATGTAAAATATAGCATGGGGAATTTAGTCAGTATTATTGTAGTAACTATGTATGGTGTCAGACCAAATGGGTACTGGATTTATAGAGGTAATCACTTCATAAGTTATATAAATGTCTAATTACTGTGTTGTACACCTGAAACTAATATAATATTGTATTTCAACTATAATTTACCACTTTATTTGTTGTTCCAGAAAAGGCCTGGCACATAGTTGGTTCTTAACAAGTATTTTATTGAATGATAAATGACCATAAGAAATGAATCTGGAATCAATGGGCAAAAGCCTCAGAGGTTCAAATTACAATGTTACAATGATACAATGTTAAAGCTTTCTGCCCTGGCTCAGAAAGTAGTGAATACTCCAACTCTGTTAAAACTTGTGCCTCCTGAGTTAACACTTAGTAGAAATACTATAGAAGTGATGCTAGTAGTCAGTTGATACTAGATAACCTCATTTCTTGATGAGATTTCATAATTTTGTACAATATATTTAGACTAATTTTCTTTCTTAAAATTGAGAACCAGTAAATTCTAAAATTAAACTTACAGCTCTATATGCAATACATACTATAATATTATTTAGTCTTGAAATTAAAAGAGATACATTTACAACTTTTCTTCTTGGGTTTTATGCCTCCCCTTTTTTCCATAAGCAGTGATTCTGAAACACAGACCTCTCAAAATTTGGGAACAATTATTGTAGAAACATCCCAGAAAATAAGTCCTATAGAAGATGAAGCAGACCAGAAAGAAAGTAATCAAACAGAAGATAGCCGAAAGCAAGGAAAAGAAATAGTACAAATACATTCAAATACAGCTGGCAAGACTCCGAAGGTAAATGATATCGTTTTGCTTAACTATAAGCTATGTTTTTATTTTTATCTTATGCTTCATAACTTAAATCAAATTTTATTGCCAGTGATTTAATTTGCATCCTTAAAAATTAATTTTTTTGAAGTATGCAATGAAAAATATATACTTTTAAGTAATTTTCAAGTTCAATTTGTTACAATTAATTGTATAGATAAAATGTAAATAATATTCTCCTAAATATAAATCTTAATTTATAGCTGAGTCCCCAAAAATAAGACATTATTGTTTTCAGGTATATGAAATATACCAAACCTAGAAACTTTTGTTTTATTAGTCTTTGTGATGATAGTTATTCAGTTTGACTAAATCTATAAATTTCTTATATTTACCTTATATTTACCTAATATCTCAATGTATTTTAAATCTTAAAAACTTAATGTTCCAAAACAACTTAGTCAATAGTTTTTACTGTCAATAACATCATTTCTCCCTTCATTTATTCAGATTGAATCAGTGAAAAACAGAGGAAAGATCACTTTATTTTGTTGTAAAAAATTGTCTTTTAATTAACATATAGGGTTCTTTTAAAATCAAATCCAAAGTGTTCATTTTTTGAGATATAGCAAGAACTTTTGATGTAGAAAATTATAGATGACAAAAGTCTGTTTTAGTTACCACTACAATAAAGTTCAAATGAAGAATTGTATACTGAGTGTCTGCTGATTTATTGATTGATTGATAAATAGATAGATCTTATAGAAATCTTCTATTTGCCACACATTTTTTTGAGAATTCTTTTAGTTCTAGTAATTTATGTGCAGCATAATGAGTATAAATATAAGTAACTCATGATTACATTCATAGAATAAGTGAAAATAGTATAAACTACCCTGAACAGATCTATGCACATTTTTTATCTATGCACATTACAGTCAGAAAATAAATGTTGACTAAATCTTAGCAATTGTGTTTTGAAAATATTAGAACTTCAGAATTACTCGCTAACTCCAAAGATAGCCATTATTTTAATTTTAATCACTCACTTCCTTTTTTTAATAATTTCATCTCTCTTAAAATTATGGTTAATTTTTGCCTGTTTTTGAATTTTATAGATTCTGTACAGTGTACTTTTATGTCTGATTTCTTTTACTTATTATGTGGAGTTTATTCACTTTCATTGTTGTATATAGTATTCCATTGTCTGAATATACCTCAATTTATTTATCCATTCTACTGCTGAATTTTGGGTTACTTCAGCTGGGATTTCTTGCAAATAATATTACAATGAATATTCTTGTACATGTTTTCTATTGCATAAGTGTGGGCATAAAATACAAGGGTGGAATGAAATACTAGGGGTGGAATTATGTACCATATATTATATTTTTCTAAGGCTTTAGTTGATAACACTATTTTCTAAGTGTTATGCCAATTTGTTGCACCTATCAACAAACTATGAAAATTTGTATTGCTCCTCATCAACAGTATTTCTCATCTCAACCACTTTTGTATGTATGTTGAGGTATATTATTGTGGGTTTAATTTATGTTTTTGTGATTACTAATAAGGTGTTCAGTACATTTTCATGATTATTGACCATTTGGAATTCTTTAGTAAATTGCCTCGTCAGGTCTCTGCCCATTTTACAAATTAGTTGTCTATATTTTTCTTATACTTTTGTAGAAGTTCGTATATATGCTGTATATGAGCTTTTGGATGATTATATACATTGTAGATATTTTGCCCTACTCCATAGTGTGCCTTTTCAAGGGTCTTCTTAATGGAGTCCTTTAAGGAACCAAACATCATCATTCTAATGTGGTCAACAGTGGCACATAAAGCAACATGAACAGACAGTTCACCAGAAAGGATAAATGAATGGCAAATAGCATATATAAAGGTGTTCCACATTATTAACCATTAGAAAAATGCAGATTAAGACCTTGATGAGATACAGATCCATTAGAATAGCTAAAATAAAAAAAAATATTGACAATACCAATACTAGCAAGGATGCAGTAAAACTGAATATCTCTTATCTTTCTGGTGTGAATATAAAGTAGTACAGTACTTTGGGAAACATTTGGCAGTTTTTTTAAAAAAATGTTAATTGTACAATCACTGTACAATCCAGCTATCTTATATCTTAGACACTTATCCTACAAAAATGATAAATTATGTTTACCCAAAAACCTGTACTTAAATGATCATAGCAGCTTTATTTGTAATAGTCCAAAACTGGTAACAACCAAAATTTTCTTCATTAGCTGAATAATTAAACAAACTATGATGCATCCATACATGGAATACTAATCATCAGTAAAAAAAAAGTACAAACTGTTCATACACAGACAATTTCCTAACCTTGTGACCTCAAATTGCTCATCTTGAGTAGAGAGGCCTTTCTTTCCTGTCTTCTGTATTCTGTGTTGCTATTTAAATGGAATTTAAAAGTCATGAGGGATTATCAGTTGTCCTATATTTTTCTGGTCACTTGTCTATCTTGATTCCTGCTTTTGCTTTATTTTTGACTTCAGAATTTCCCTTGATATTTTGTCATGTTTCAAAAACATTTTAACTGTGTTTCAAAGTATGAAAAATTTTCTGAATTTCTAGTCAGTAAGAACACTGGAAATGGAAGTTCAGTACTTTTTAATTTTAGATCCATTTAATATGATACCAAGTGTAGTGACTAGTATTTATAATTTGGTAGTTCTGTATTGGATCTTTTTACAGTGCTCACTAATAGCATTTAAATATTAATTGAATCTTAATAAGGCAATGAAACTTTTAAAGAATATACTTTATAAACTGGTTTGAAGATGAGTTTAAATGAGACATTTCGAAAATATTTTGAGAAATTAACCACAGTTTAAAAGAAAATAATTATTTCAAAGGAAAACCTTATCTTAGATAGGGGTTTCTTATGTTTGTATTAATAAATAGTTTCATTACTTTTGGGCCATGCCTTATATATAATATAGTATAATTTATGTACCCCTCAACATAAAATATATGGCTCATTGTCATAACAACATTGGGTCAACTTTATTTTTTCGTTCCATTTTTACTATAATTATTTATTTGTTCCTGAATTGGAACAAAATTTAAAACAATTTTCGTTTTAAAGAAATAGTTTTATAGATTGAAATTATTCCTGTTTCCCAGTAAACGAATACCTAAGACCACATATTTTATTATTGGGATTTAAAATATTTTGAAACATATTCCTATTACAAATTTTGCTTTGGGAAAGCTTTTTAAATTGGTGAGACATTTTGGAACAAAAGAAAACATAGCTTTATTTTATTTAACCTTAGTGTATTGGAATGACAAGAGGAAAACATACAGCTTCAAGGAAACTTCCTTTATTTCATCAACAATATTTAGCTTCATTTGTCAGAAGGGATTCATCAGACTACATGCAACAGAGAACAGTGTCTGAGAAAAGGACCTAGATTTCTGGAGAATAAGTTATTAAATAATTTATTTTTGTTGTTTTTACTATATTTACTCCTAGGTTTTAAATAGTCTCTAGATTAAATTTCTACTACTTGGGGGTTGATGTTGTATTTGTTATCTCCTGCCCTCTGTGCCAACTTCATTGTACACATTTGTTCATTTATGAGTTCTTGGTATCAATTTTAGAATTTTATTGTCTAGATTTTTTAAAACTCTGCATGAATAAATATATTTTTAAGCAAAGAAATTCAGTTCACTTGAAGTTGTAACTGAGTAATGATCTAGTTTTTATGAAACCTTCAAATTTAGGGTTATTTTCATTACAAGAATGCCAAAAAGCCATCTTTTCAAAAGAAGAATGGTGACATTCAAAAGAGTTCACATTCAACAGTTCCTACCAGAGGTAAGAATGCATATGAAATTGACAATGTCTTTGTAATTTATATGATTTTAAAATTATTATGAACAACATCAGTTTTATATAATAGAGTTATATTTTCTCAGTTAACAGAGAAAAGTGGAAAAATATATCTGCTCAGAAATCAAGTAGCAATATTATTTTATTACGAGAACGAATCATATCTTTGCAACAACAAAACAGTGTGCTTCAGACTGCCAAAAAAACAGCAGAATTGTCTGCTAAAGAATATAAAGAGGTCAACGAAAAGCTCCTTCATCAGCAGCAAGTATCTGATCAACGATTTCAGACAAGCAGACAGACAATAAAGGTACAAGGAACTTTAAAAATAAATTATAATAGACTATATTATAAAAGTAGATGTTTTGTTTTACATGTATTGTTTGATTCATATTTGGGTTAGATGTGTCTGTGATTTAACACAAAATCCCAGGCACTATTAACTAATATAATTTGTTTAATACCTAGATTTTCTTAATAAAGTCATATTAAGAAGCAACCTGTATGAGGAAGAGAGTAGCAAATGAAAAAGACAAATACTTTACTAGCATTTTTTTCACTTAGTTTTTCTTTTCATCTTAACATTTTTGTATGATATTTATTGCATTATATCTTAGATTTTAAAAGCAGGCTCCGTAATATATTTAGCTTGCCCAGTTGCCCATGCCTAAAACTTTGAATTTATCATTATAAATCACACTATTAACTGGTAATTGCCTTAGATTCTGTTTGCAAATACTAGTTTAAAATGTGAAGATTTTATTTATAAATATCTATGTTAATGTGTTCCTATAATTTATGTGTCTTTTATTCAATTAAATTTCGTTTTCTGCAACAATTTTTAGATATATTGTACTGTACTACTGGTTATTATAATCTAATCTTAAAGCAAATGAAAAAGAAAAGATTGTTTGTCCCTTACATCACCATTCTTAAAGATATTTGTATAAGGAATGATTTTTGGAAATTCACTGTTGTTTTTTACACAGAATTCTTTTAAACATTTTGAAAATAGTTTTAAAATCATGATCACAAAAATTTTTAATTACATTTAAATTTTTCACTTCTAATATTTATTACTTTGATTCAGGCAATACTTAGAAAAGTTTTAAATGTAAGGGATTTAACGTTATACTGTTAAGAACTGTGTTCTGGCTTCATTCCCAGAGAAGCCTTTTACTCAAATCTTGACCAGTGTTCCAAAATTACACTGGAACTTGTTTCATTTTTTATTTTTTAAATTTTTATTATGGTGATATTAGTTAATGAAATCCAGTGAGTTTCAGGTGTACTATTTCAATGGTAAGAAATATATATACTGCATTGTGTGTTCACTGCCCATATTTAGATTTCTGTCACCATAAGTTTGACCTAGAAGTTATTTTGTGTGGTCTGGTTTTTACAAATATATTAAGACTTGCTTTATGGCCTAACACATTGTAGATCCTGGAGAATGTTCCATAAACACTTGAGAAGAATATGTATTCTGCTTTTGTTGGGTTGAGTATATGTAGTGGCTTAATTGATTAATAATGATGTTCAACTTGTCCATATCCTTGACATATCCTTCAACTTGTTGATATCCTTGATTTTTTAAGTCTATCAATTTTTGAGAGTAAAGTATTAAAATTACCCATTATTACTATGTTTTCGTAATAATTTGAGTGAGAGTTAATTTTCATACCATACAATTCTCTCATTTAATTCAGTGGTTGTTACTATTTTGAAAAAGTTGTGCAACTATCACCAAAATCAACTTTCAAACCTTTTCATAATAAGGGTTAATATAATATTCCTAAGGCAATTAACTGGTGACTCGGGAAGTAATAGGTTTTTCAGAAATAAACTTGTTATTTAAAGATTAAATATCATATAAAAGTATTTTACATGAAATCTATAAAGCGTTTTATTGAGACTCTGTGCACATTGAGGAACACTTACATTCCTCTATCAAACTCTGGAAATTCACCAATGACTTGCAAAAATCTAGGGAGTGTACTTAAAACAAACAAACAAACAAACAAACACAAAAAACAGCTGAATATAAATAAGAACAGGAAATTGTGGTGTTTTAATTTGCCTTAGTGCTATCCCCCACTCTCTCAGCTCAGTAGTAGCCTAGGAAAAATGATGGTTCATATTCTCCATGCAGCCTAGCAGCTTCCAGAAGAAGCAGAATAGAGCCTAAGTTTCTTCAAAGTCTCATCCCCAAATAACTGTCATTATATGCCTTATGTGATGGTTCTCTGGAAGACCCCAGTTAAAAGATGACTCATCTTATTCATTGTGAACAGTCTTCTTCTTGGGGGTAATGAGGGAACAGTGGGAAGGTGATGGCATATCAAAAACAATCATAAGCAACTATTTTTACTTCAGTCTGCCTGAGGTGATGGATTCCAGTTCAGGTCAAACAATATGATAACTAAGTAGCTTAAAAGGAAAAGGTGGGGAATGAGATGCTCTTAAGGGTTTTGAAAGGCTCTGACACGTTCCTGGGAGAACACATGCATTCTTAGATCTATGTGCATTCTCAGGAAAGAAATGAGGGAACCTAAGGTCTTACCTTAATGTTTTACCTTAAGGTTCTGTACAAGAAGATAGTACATGGTCAGGTGGTATTGTTCATAGTGGCATTATTAATAATAGCCAAAATGTACTAACAATCCAAATGTCCATTAGTTGAGAAATAGATAAACAAATTGTGGCACATACATACAAGGAAATATTATTAAACTATAAAAAATAACATAGTATTGATACATGTTACAACATGGATGACCTTAAAAACATTATACCTAATGAAAGAAGTAAGTCACAAAGGAACACATATTCTACCATTTATATGAAATATCCAGAATAGGCAAATCTGTAAAGACAGAAAGAATGTTAGTAAATGCTTCAGACTGGGAGGGACAGAAGAATATGGAAGTGATTGCTAAAGTGTATAGATTTCTTTTTAAAGTTATGAAAATGTTCTAAAATTGACTGTTGAACATATCTGTGAATATACTTAAAACACTGAATTGTACATTTAAAATGAGTAATTAGTGTGATATTTAAATTTATATCTCAGTAAAACTTTTTTAAATGTTGATTTTAAATAGGAGAATATCGAGACAAGTAGCAGTATCTCAATGAATTTGTTGGTATTATATTCATTTCTGACAGATCAATATAATGAATTTAGCAAAGCCTACTGTCAACATAAAAATTTGTTAAGTAATAAATATGGTAAAATGTAAAAGCTATGTAACATTTTTAGGTATGAAAGAACCTATTATTACATGAAGCACTTACCTTCAATTATTAAACTCAACAAAGTAAAATATATTTAAGGTGAATTTTCTTAAAATTAGTTTTTGATTAAAATAATTTTTTTTTCTAACACGTTTAATTCTCTATTGAGAAAGTGAACAGAGAATAGCAATATGTTAAAGCTAACAATATTGACCAGCTTTTCCAGTTTGAATGCTCAGTTTTTTGACTTAAGAGCCTTACTATAATTCATCAGAAACATGAAAAATGAGTCCCAAATCTTAAAAATAACGAGATATAAATGCCAAACTCTTTTGTTCCAGTAATATTGCTTAAGTGTTTTATGACTGTGGAAACTCCCTTATAGTCACATATGTGTCATCATACAGATTTAAACCACATTGATTCTCAGAGGCAAACTACCAGAATCCATATCATAAAGGAAAATACAGCTTTAACCATAAATGAACCTTTCAGAAAATCTTTTGAATGCTTTTCATTGGGTAGTCAGTAATTATGTATAAGATATCAACTGATAGATTTCAAATGATAGATACCATATGTAAATGTTGGTGGAATTTTACAAACTATAAAACTTATTTTCTTGGACATGGTTCCATAGTGTAGTGGTTAGCATGTCTGCTTTACACGCAGAAGGTCCTGAGTTTGCACCCCAGTGGAGCCACAGTCCATGGCCATGCCACCCTAAACAAACCCAATGTCTGATCTTGGAAACTAAGTAGTGTAGGGCCTGGTTAGTACTTGGATGGGAGACCACCTAGGAAGACCAGGTGCTGTAGGCATAAATAATAAAAAACAACAACAACAAAAACAAATAACCTTATTTTCTAAAAAGCTCTCTCCTGAAATAACATGTGTTTAGAGAAAGCAGAATAATCCTTATTATTCATTTGTATGGAGTTATTTTGTTAATTTTCTCTGTTTATTTGTTCAAATAACAAAATAGATTTTAAGAAGTGAATTATTGCTATAGATTGAATTGTGACACCCAGAATTCCTATGTTGAAGTCTTAATCCAATGTTATGGTATTTGGAGATGGGGCCTTAGGGAAGTAATTAGGTTTAGTGAGGTCATTAGGAAGAGGTCCTCATGATGGGCTAAGTACCTTTATAAGAAGAGAAAGAGATAGCAGAGCACTCCCTCTCTGTGGGGAGACATAGTGAGAAAGTAATTGTCTGCAAGCCGGAAAGAGCTCTCACTAGAACCTGGCCATGCTGGCATTCTGATCTCATACTTCCAGCCTCCAGAATTCTAAGAAATTAAATGTGTGCTGCTTAAGGCACCCAGTCTATATATTTTTATTATAGCAACATGAGTAGACTAATATGGATTGTGGCACTCAGGGCTGGGTGCTATTATAACAAGTACGTAAAAATATGGAAGCAGCTTTAGAATTGGGTAATGAGTAGATGCTGGAAAAGTTTTGAGGTGCATACCAGAGATATAGACATTAAGGGTATTCTTAGAGGTCTTAGATGGAAATGAGGGACATGTTATTAGAAACCAGAAGAAATACAATCTTTGTTATAGAGTAAAAAAGAACTTAGCTGAACTGTCTTCTAGTGTTTTGCAGAAGGTAGAACTTGTGAGCAATGGATTTGTATTTTTTTTATTAAGAATAATTTTTTGGAACACTTTTGGTTCATAGCAAAATTGAGGAGAAGGTACAGAGATATAACATATACCCCCTGTCCCTACACATACATAGACTCTACCATTATTAATATATCCAACATAGAGGTGTATTTATTGTAATTGATGAACCTACAATTGATACATCATAATCACCCGAAGTCTATCATTTACCTTATGGTTTACTCTTGGTGTGGTACATTCTTTGGGTTTGGATAAATGTATAATGGCATGTATCCATCCATGTATCCATTTTTCCTGCCCTAAAAATCCTCTGTGTTCCACCCTCTCCCCAATATCTAGCAACTACTGATCTTTATACTGTCTCTATAGTTTTGCATTTTTTGGAAAGTCATATACTGGCATACCTCAGATATATTGGGGTTCAGTTTCAGACAACCATCATAAAGTAACTCAATAAAGCAAATCATAATCTTTTTGCTAGTGGGGGGGGTCTTTCCTTTAATTGGTAAAACATGCAACAGCTGTGAAGCTCAGTAAAACAGAATGCAATAAAACAAGGTGTGTCTGTAGGTGGAATCATATAATATGCAGGCTTTTCAGATGGGCGTCTTTCTTTTAGTAATATGCACTTAATGTTCCTCCACGTCTTTTCATAGCTCAATAGTTTATTTCTTTTAGCATTGAACAATAAATAGTTTATTGTCCGGAAGTACCACAATTTATGTATCTGTTCACTTACTAAAGGGCATCTTGATTGCTCCCATGCTTTGATAAATATGAATAAAGCTGTTATAAACATCTATGTGCAGGTTTTTGTGTGCATTTAGGTTTTCAGTGTTTTAGAGTAAGTACCAAGGAGAGCGATTGCTGGATCATGTAGTAAGAATATGTTTAGTTTTGTAAGAAACCACCAACTGTCATCCAAAGTTGCTGTACCATTTTGCATTTCCACCAGCAATGAAGGAAATTTCTATTGCTTCTCATACTTACCAGCATTTGTCGTTGTCAGTGTTCTGGATTTTGGACATTCTAATAGATGTGTAGTGGTATCTCATTGTTTTAATTTGAATATTCCTGATAACATTATATACAACATAGTTTTATGCTTATTTGCTATCTGTTTATCTCTTCTTTTGTAAGGTTTTTGGTTCTCACCCACTTTTGATTGTGTTACTTGTTTTTTTGCTGCTGAGTTTTATGAGTTCTTTGTATATTTTAGATAACAGTCTTTTATCAGGTGTGTTTTTGCAAATATTTTCTCTCAGTCTGTGGCAGAATGGGCCTTATCATTCTTTCAGCATTGTCTTTCACAGAACAGAACTTTTTACTCTTAACAAAGACCAGCTTATCATTTATTCTTTTTCATGGGTCATGCCATTAGTGTTATATACAAAAAGTGGTTGCCATACCTAAGGTCATTTAAAGGTTCTCCTATGTTATATTCTAGGAGTTTTTTAGTTTTGCATTTTATGCATAGGTCTGTGATCCATTTTGAATTAATTTTCATGAAGGACATAAGGTCTTTATCTAGTCTTTTTTTTTTTGCCTGCTGCTTTTCATTTTAAAAGGTTATTAATTATTGATTCAATTTCTTTAGTAAATATGAGTCTATTAAGATTGTCTATTTCTTCTTGTGTGAGTTTTGGCACATTGTGTGTTTCAAGGAATTGGTTTATTACACATAAATTATCAAATGTGTGGGCATAGAGTTGTTCATAATATTCTTTTATTATCAATTTAATGTCCAAGGATCTGTAGTTATATCTCTTCTGTCATTTCTGATATTTGTAATTTGTATCCTCTGTCTTTTTTTTCTTAGTTATTCTAATTAGAGATCGATCAATTTTATTATTCTTTTCAAAGAACTAGCTTTTGGTTTCATTGACTTTTATTTTCAATATCATTGATTCCTGCTTTAATTTTAATTTTTATTTTTTTGCACTTACTTTAGGCTTAACAGAGTCTTAAGGTGGAAACTTAGATAAGTGATTTTAGATATCTTTTTCCTAATACATGCATTTAATGATATAAATTTCTCTCTAAGCACTGCTTTCACGTTGTCTAACAAATGTTGATAAGTTGTTATTTTTATTCAGTTTAAAATATTTTAAAATTTCTTTTGAGATTGTTTTCTTTGCCACCATGTGTTAATTTTGAAGTATGTTGTTGAATCTCTACATGTTTTGGGATTTTCCAGTTTTCTTAGTTGTCACTTTCTGGTTTAATTCATCTATGGTCTAAGAGCAGGCATTACATAACTTCTGTCCTTTTCAATTTGTTAACTTGTGTATTATGGTCAGGAATGTGGTCTATCTTGGTGAATGTTCTGAGTGAGCTTGAGGAGAATGTATATTTTTCTGTTATTAGATGAAGGAAAATATGTATTTTGTGGTTGTTAGATGAAGTAGTCTGTAGATGTCAGTTATATACAGTTTATTTTGAACTTCGTTTAAGTTCAACAATGTCCTTACTGCTTTTCTTTTCTCAATTTGTCCATTTCCAACAGAAGGGTGTTACAGTCTCCAAATGTGATAGTGGAATTATTTATTTTTCTGTGCAATTCTATTAATTTTTGCCTCCTGTAGCTTGATGTTCTGTTGTTAGGCATATACACATTAAAGATTGTTATGTCTTCTTGGAGAACTAATTTTTTTTCTTTTTTTAAATTTATTTTTTAAATTAGTTTCAGATATATTGTACATTTGTTAGACATCTATATAGTTCACAAAACGATCTCCCCAATTGCTCCCTCCCTCCCCTGACCCTCTACCTAGCCAACTTATTAATGCTAACTGCATTCTCTATGCCATGCTCCCCATCCCCATGACCATTCACCAGTTACTAATTTGTACTTCTTTAACCCTTCACCCCATTCTATCAGCCCCTCACCCCTCTCTCCACTGTCCAGCATTAAATTGTCCACTATATTTGTGAGTCTGTTTTTGGTTAGTTTCTTCTTTTTATTCCTTAGATTCTGCATAGAAGTGAAATTATATATTGTTTATTTTCCTCTGTCTGACTTAAATACCTTCTAAGTTCATCAAAGCAATATCTTTTTCCACCCCCTTCCTTGTAGTCTGTGTGTGTGTCTTTTAATCTGAAGTGAGTCTCTTGTAGGAACCATATGTAGGGAGTCTTGTTTTATCATCATTGCAGCCACTCTATCTTTTGGTTGGAGCACTTCATTCTTTTCCATTTAAGGTACTTTTGATAGGAATGTAGTTGTTACTATTCTTTATTCCTGTTTTTGATACATGTTTTTTCTTCTTAAAGAAGTCCCTCATTTCCTGTAATGCTGGCTTAATGGTGATATATCTCTTTAGTTTATTTTTGTCTGGGAAGCTCTTTATCGGTCCTTCAACTTTAGATGATAGCTTTGCTGGATAAAGTATCCTTGTTTATACATCCTGGGCCTTTATCCTATCAAATATTTTTTGCCAAGCCCTCTGCCCTGCATAGTTTCTTTTGAGAAATCAGCTGCAAGTCTTATGGGTGTTCCCTCATAAGTAATTATCTGTTTTTCTCTTGCAGCTTTTAATATTCGTTCTTTGTATGTAAACTTTGACATTTTAATTATGATGTGCCTTGGTGTGGGCCTCTTTGGATCCCTGATTTTTGAAATTCTCTGAGCTTCCTGGTGTTTTATGTTCATTTCCTTCACCAGGTTAGGGAAGTTTTCTATCATTATTTCTTTAAACAGCTGTTCATTATCTTGATTTTCTTCAGTTATGCTGATCAGATGGATATTTGGACCTTTAATAGTGTTCCATATGCTCCTTAAATTATTTTTATAGTCTTGGCATCTTATCTCTTGCCATTCTGATTGTGTGTCCTTGGCTTTCCTGTCCTTTAGATAGGGCATTTGATCCTTTTCTTTATTCACTTTGTTTATTCCATTTAATAGACTTCTCATCTTAGATAATGTGTTATTCATTTCAGACTGGTTCCCTTTATAATTTCCATTTCTATTTTTATTTTTTTTATCTCTTTATTGAAGTTCTCACTAAATTTATTTACATTTCCCAAAAGTTCATTGAGCATCTTTATAACCAGTGTTTTGAGCTCTGCATCTGTTAGATTACTTGACTACATTATATCTGGATCTCTGTTCTGTTCTTTCATGTGGTTTCTGCTGCTTTGTCTTCCCATTTTGGCTGCCTTTCCATGTCTGTTTCTCTGTACTAAGTAAAGCTTCTAAGTCTCCTGGTTTTATTAGTATGAATTTGTGAAGTAGGTGTCTAGTGGCACAGTCCTGAGAGTGGTTCGGCTGCAGGCCAAATTTAGCCCAAGCCTCTACCGCTCCAGGACCACCTGTTAAGATTCAGCAAGCAATCCACAGATGCTGTGCTTATAGTTACCTCAAAAGACCGCACCAGAAACCAAGGCCAGCTGCCTCCAGTGTGAGTCTAGGCACTGCTCAGCAAGGAGCACCTGGCTCGCTGAGGATACACCTGGATATGGCCTGAGTGGGGCTGCCAGTTGGGGGAGGCTGGGTTTCAAGGAATCCTCTGGGTGGAGCAATCTCTGTTATCCAGTTTGATGACGGCATGGCTATGGCAGTGCTATTTCCATGCACTGGAAGTGGGAGGGCTCCAGAGGGAACAATGGATACTGCCGGCACTTTTGTACAGAGGGAGTCGCGCCTCGGTTCTTACTCTGGCAATGTCTCCCTGTAAGTCTCCGATGCCCCCTGCAAGCAGTCACATCATCACTGGTGCTCAAAGCGAGCAGGTCCATCATTGCAAAATTCCGCTCATGGACGCAGCCCCTTTAAGATACTTCTGTCGCTGCTGTTGCCCCGGTTTCACTCAGTCACTCAAGACCAGGCAGCCCTGCATCTTCACCCCATCCTACCTTCTTCCATTGCAGGGTGATTTTCAGTATTTCTCCCTAGTTCTATGAAATGTTCATCTAGATCCCAGGCGATTTTTTCTTACTGCTCACTCTATGTTTCTGTCATAACTTTGATTTGGTTGCTAGAGGAATGAACAAAGCCTCTGTTTTCTATGCCATATTTTAATCTTTATCCAGAACTGATTTCTTTATTGTTATGTAATGTCCTTCCTTACCGCTGGTAAATTCCCTTGTTCTGAAGTCCTCTCTGTCTATAATTAATATAGCTACTCTTGCTTTCTTTTGATTAGTGTTAGCATGTTATATTTTTCTCCATTTACTTTTAATATATATGTATGTTTACATTAAAGTGGGTTTCTTGTAGACAACATAAATTTGGGTTTTATTTTTTGATTTACTCTGACAATGACAATGTATTTTTTTTTTTTTTGCGCTTTTAGAGCGTTTAGAACATTGATGTTCAAACTGATGATTGATATAGTTGGATTTACATCTACAACATTTTATTTCTGGAGATAGAACTCCATTAATAATGTTTCTGCCCTCATGAAATTGGTATTGTATTTTAGGAGAGACTAATAGTAAACATACAAACAGATCAATGATGTAATTTTAAATAGCGAAAATTATTTTGAGGAAAATTATTTTGAGGATTCTCGGGTAGAATTTATTAGGTAGCTGGCTTCCCCTTTAGTTTAGGTCCTGACTCAACCTACAAGGGGACATTTAACAGTAGTATAGCTTGATACCATTCAAATTATGACAATGAAGAAATTAGGTTAGCTTTATAAACATGCTATTATTTCCATGACTTAAAATAGCTTCTGAGGAATCTTAGCTCTGACTCCAGTATTCTCCATATTCTTTAATTAAAATTTTATTTCTATACCTATACACACATATCACCCACTTCATGTATTATACTCTTTCTAAGTTTGTATAGAAAACTTAATATAGGTTTTTATATAGATATTATATTTACTGATACAGAGAAGTTAACATGCCCAAGGTCATAGAACTCCTTAGTGGCAGAACTAGGGTTCAAACCCAGGCAGTATGAATTCAGAACCTGTGCTCTTAAGTGCTATACTCTGCTGCTTTTAACACAAAAAAAAAATCAGGTAGCATTTATTCAATGACTATTAGGCATACTTTCTAGGCATTAAATATTTTTTCTATTGATTCTTTATATCAACCTTATAAGGAAAATATTATCCTCATATTGTATATGATGCAATTAAAGCTTAAAGAATTAAAGCCAGTTGCCCAATATCAGGCTAAGTTGGTAGCTCCAGGAATATGACCTACATAATCTCTTGATCTTAACTCCACAATCTTTTTAATTTTCTAAGCTGATTTTTATACAATTTTGCATTCAATAATTTTAAAGTTTAACATTTGTTGGTTCTGTTGTATCCAGTAGCTAATTAGCTCCTCAAGGGTGAAAAACATATATTGTACTTCTTTGATAACTTTCATAGAATCTTTATAATTGAGTGCACAGTACAGAGTACAATAAAAGGAAGGTTGACTTATTGACTAGATTTTACCAAGATACTGATATGATATTGCATAATTTTATCAAGCTGAAAAAATTGCTTTCTACTTTAAGAACTTTCTTCTTTTCTTTATATTACTCTAAATTCAGCATATCACTCAAAGCCTGGTTCATGTATCACTTCCTACATACAACATTTCTCGGAGCCCTTTCTTTTTTCTAAATTTGGCACAAAACAAAGGAAGAATTCTGTTGTAATTTATTAAGTTTGAGGCAGTAATTTGACATGTAAGTGACAGTATCATACAGGCTTTTGTGATTAGGAACTAGAGAATCAATTCGAGAGTTAAAAATGGAAGAGCAGATATACATAGGTCAAGATCGAATATTCATTCACATTAAGGAAGTGCAGACATTGATGATATTGAAAGAGCTGACTAAAAATTTGACAGACCAACTAATAGATTAATAATGTCATTAAATTTCGGAAGGGATGCTTTTGATATGAGAGTAATGTGGTATCATGCTTTCAAGGAGAATGGTGCATACCATTTGTCACAAATACTACTAGGTCCACATCACTTATTTATGTTACCTTTCTGGTAACTATAGGCATTTAATTTTCTGAACCCTGGTTTATACAATGGACCTATATGTTTTCTAAAGGAAGAGGATACTTTTTTATTTCCTCCACAAAGAGCTATCTCTCTCTCTCTCTCTCTCTCTCTCTCTCTCTCTCTCTCTCTCTCTCTCTCTCTCTCTATATATATATATATATATATATATATATATATATATATATATATATATATATATAACCAGTGCTTTGTGTTCATAGAAGGAGGCACGACAATATTTCCAAACAATGGAGAAGAGATGCTTTACAAAATGTGGCATGGGGAACCACACTTTCACCCTTGACCATGCTGCCTAATAGCTGCCTTTACCTCTACTCAACTGGAAGTGATCCAAGAACTCAAATTTAATCTTTCAACATACATGTTATAAATATACACTGCTGTTTATTTTGTGATTAAACATTATCATCTCTGATATCTTGATGAACTCTTGATTTTCCTGTCCTCTGAGTCAGATACAGTTAAATCTGCAACAGGAGATGTTGTTCTACAAACTTTTTTGGCAACAGCAATCTTTAACAAAGCAGTTTCTTTGTTTTTTAGGATTTGCATTTTCACTTTTGCTTCATCTCTTGTCAAATTATATTGACCAATTAATCTTAAATTAGTTTAATCAATCCCCAAATAAAGGACTTTTGCCAAGTGTTGGAATCTGGAATTAAAAACAATAGAGCATAACCTATTCAACAAATGCCTTGGGTTTTTAGGTTAATGTAGCACATAAACATTAAGCATACTAACTACTAAATCTGAAGAATCTTTTAGCAAACCCTATAACTCTAAAAGGGCCAGATTTTATGGATCTCCATGAAACATTTCATCTATGTAGATTTATATTATATTGTAGCCTAAACTTACATTTGTCTTTTGTTTATATTTATTTACATAACTATTATTCAAAAGATTGAAGGCATTACATTGTACTAGACCCATTTTTTTTTCTGTCAGGCATTGCAGAATTTTAAATAGCCTAATTTCCATTTTTGTGATCTGCGTTCACACCTCTAGTAATAACGAAGTAGAAAATTACTCTCTTATTGTACTTCATTGCTAATCTCCAGAGTTTTCTTTTATTTTACCCCAATAGCTTGTGTAGCACACATTCCTTGTAGGCTATTCAGTTTATATATGTCAGATTCTCTAGGGCCATGGCTTTTGCCAGATGAAGCACTTTTGATTTTTGAGGCTGATGAAACACAGCGCTATTATTGATCTGTGCATGACATAGCCTGTCTCTCTCCTAGCAGAGTGTAGCAACATTTATCCAGGAATTTGTGAAATGTCACTCGGATCATGTTCGCAAGGTAAACTGTGCAAAAACCAGGATCTGAGCTTGGAATCCATGTGGAATTGGACGTGACTGTCTTATTCCTATGTCCGATCTTCTAGATGAACCAAGCGATATTTGTTAGCAGAACGTCTGTGTCTTATATTAGACTTTGTAAGGAACTATTATTATCATTTAGAACACTGTGTACTGTAAAATCATACTCATACTTTGTTTTCAAATTCACTTGTGATCTTGCCACAACAAATATTAGGAAAATGTGACTTGTTAGAAATTTATTTTCTGTTTATAATGAACTGTGTTATAATTTATTACACAGTCTTATATTCCTGG
Organism: Macroglossus sobrinus; assembly: GCA_004027375.1. Classification (NCBI taxonomy): domain Eukaryota; kingdom Metazoa; phylum Chordata; class Mammalia; order Chiroptera; family Pteropodidae; genus Macroglossus; species Macroglossus sobrinus. The sequence goes on along the minus strand of PVKZ01000708.1, from coordinate 445,196 downwards.
TACTGTTTTCATTCTTTGCATCAATATACTTTCAGGTAAGTATGTCTCATTAAAATATCAACAGGCCTAGAAGTAACAAATTATAACATTTTTCTCACTGTGGGATTATTATATTTAAATTTGCATATATTTTAGAGTTTGGTTTGCACATAGATAAGTGTTTATTATTTGCCACAATCCAGTTAGTTTAATGCACCCAACACATGAAAGGCACTCTAATAATGGGATATCCAACAACAAATTAAACATGATCCTTGTCCTATATAAGATACTAGTAGAGGAGTTGGACATGAGTATCACAATACAAGGAAATTGTGATACATATAGCATGATCGGTGTGTGTGTGTGTAAAATATACCATGGACATATACTGAATGGAGAGAGACAGTCATTTATCACTGTTGTTGCTTAGTAATGCTTTTGAATAAGATGGCATTTGCTTTAGATTTAAAATTTGGTTTGATTTTGAAACATTTGTGGAACAAAGTTATCAGAGGATGGAAATCTTGAAAAGGCCTCAAGGTGAGATATGGTTTGAATATGAATAGTGAGTAATCTGGTATAGTCAGTAGTTCTCAACCCTAGCTGCACACTACCTCACTTGTGTAGCTCTTAAAAATACTTACCAAACCCTACCCTAGACCAGTTAAATTAATATCTAGGCATGGTACCTGCCTCTTGCTAGTTTTTAAAAGCTCTGAGATAGTTCTGATGTATGTTGAGGACTGAGATTTAAGTTTGAGAGAAGAGAGATTAAATGTAAGCAACTAGAAAAAAGATTGTTTAATTATCAAGGCAAAAAATGTTAAGTATCTAGACAATGCTGATAGAAGTAAAAAGAGTTATAAAAAAAAACAAGATATTTTGCAGTGGTGCAATACAGTTTGATGCCCAGTCATACATGAGAGAGTTTAAAAAAGTGAGGTATTTATGATACCTTCCAGGAATATAATTAAAGTGATTAGAAAGTTGATGATAGACTATATTATAATATGCTGGATAGTGGGGGAGAGGGGACTTCATATTAAAGCACACCAAGAAAGTTGGATAAAATATAGAAAATATTCTTATAAATAAATACTAGAATTTCCACCCCCCAACAAGAGAATGGTAAACATCAAATGTATTCAGGATAGCAATTATTTCTGGTCAGCCAGAGGAGAAAGTTCATGGCCTTTGATTGTATTGCTAATACATTATTTTGCTGAGTGTTTGATATATGGGCATTCATTATATTTTTCTTTGTATATCTATTGCATATGTGAAATATTTCATAAAAGTGAAGAAAGAAACCTATTGATGCTGTTATCCCAGAGAAGGGATGCTGGAGGTGGAACAGATCTTTGCAGCAAGATAAGTTTGGGGGAGTATCTGATATATGGGCAGAAGAGGAGTCAGAGAAGGAGAAGGTAGGAAAGTGCTTTTATACAGCAATAGGGAAGGAAAGTTTTTAACAAGAAAAAGAGAATAGTTGGTCAAAAGTGTCAGATGCCATAGAGGAACTGAAAATAAGACAACTGAGAAGAGGTTGTTGGATTTTTCTTAGAAGGATTTATTAGCAGGACTTTCTTGGTAGCAGATAACAGAAACTGAATTGAAATACAAGAGAAAAAAAGCTCACAAAATCAAAGGGTGAACTGAAGAGAATAAACTTGGGAAGAGCAGTGATAACTGGAACCAGATGCTCAAATACCTTTAATGTTTCTCTTTATCTCACATCTTCTCTCAGACTAGCTTTCTTCATGGTCATGGATACTGGCCATGAGGTTAACATCCTTATAGCTTAGACCCCAAAGAAGAAAGAGATTTCTTCCTCATCTTTCAGTCTTCCCTTGATTTACATGGTTTGTAAGTTTCTTAGACCATAGGAAAAATTGCTTTGTTTATATGTAATTTTTTATTAGGATTTTGGTTTATTTTATTATATGCATTTTTCATCTACATGAATAATTGGCAGGAAATTTGAAAATCATGCAGGATACAGGGAAGTTTCTATTAGGTAGGCCTTATCTACACATTGCAGTCCATGTGGTGTTCCTGGCTCTCATCCATTTCAGTGTCTATCATTGTAGTTCTCAAAAGTACTCAAAAGTGGGTACTTTTCTAGGTAGTACATATACATATCTAGGTAGTATGTATTCTTTGAGAGTCACTGATATAGGAGAAAAGCAGAGAAACCATTTCCATTAATAAAAATAAGAATTTCAGACCACTCTCTTTCCAGAGATCTATATGAATCATAATACTTAACACAGCACAACTGACTGAGAATCAGATAATTCACTGAGTGACTACTCTGTTAGGTCAAGCCTTACTACTTGAAAGAATAATGATAAACAGAAGATAATTTTTAATAGAAAACAAAGTGAAGGATGGTGGAAGAAGTTCCCATGTGAAATTTTTTTGTAAAAAAAAAAAAGCTTTTCATCGAAACCTATGAGAAATATCTTAAATAATATAGTCTTAAGTCAGAGCTTTGTAAATCTCTTATTTAATCTTTTAAAAGAAATTTTGACCCCATGCCATGAAAGGTAATTTTTAAAGTAATTTTCAGATATATTAGGTTATAATTTCAAGAATCCCATTTTAAGTGGTATTGATAACTTTTTATTATATCTGAAGAAAAACATTATTTTTTAAAAGAAATGTCCAGGTTTTTACTCTCTTGAACCTTATGAAACTTACACAGGGAATAGACTTACACAGGAAATAGAGGCAGCCATTATTGTTTCTCTTGAGAATTCTAGGGGGTATATTTATAAATTTAATCAACATCATGTAAAGACTTAGTACTGCTGCTGTTAAATTTGTAATGAGTTGTAGGATTTTTAAAATTCCCAACTGGCTTTCATCCAAGTAATTTGTTTGCAGAGCTTAGATGTAGTACATCTGAGGAAAGACATACAGTTAAGTATTAACCCTATCAGTAAAACATTTCAATTCCTAAGTATTAAGATGCTATTTATATTTAGTACATACTTAGAAATGTATGTCATTTTACTAGTTTGAATACACAAAGTTGGAGCTAGACATGATGATCTTTAACCTTTGGGTTTATTACCCAAAAAGTTGGTAATATTTTATATTACCATGACAGTCCATTGTTCCTATTCATTTATTCCAGTGTAATTTAAATAATTTAATGTTCATATACATGCTTTTTAGAGGCTTATTAATTGAAAATGCTTTATCTTATAAAATATGAATTACAGAAGTATATCATAGTCTATTATAAATTTTTAGAAGGCAAAAATTTTTTAATTTTTTAATTATGAATATCAATGCCTTTCTTTTGAAATCTATATAATAATTAAGTAATATGAGCAATTTTTAATTGCCTAGATTCTCACTTCCATTTAGTAACAATACTACATGTGAGCTAATTTCCTCAAGCCAGTCCCTAAAGGCCTTTTTATTCAATAAAACATAGTACAGTAAAAAGTGATGTCAAAGTAATGTCACACCACTAGGATGGAAAAACAATCAGAAAAAGTCTTGAAATCTTTTGCTTAGGAAAATCAAGTTTAATTAGAAGAAAACGAAGCAATCTTCTTGAGACTCTGCACATGTTCTAGGTTTTGATAGCCTTTGTTCCTAATAACTCATTCACTATCTATATCTTTACTCAAAATTTTATGGCTGTTCTTTACTTAGATATAGATGTAGTATTAATATCACAAACTATTATTTTTGATGATTTGGCATATTTACTTAATTTTTTCTTCTCTGTTTTTTGGTAGTTTAATTAGGATGGATTGTTTTCCTGTTGACCCCACAAAACTTAAATAACTGAAAAAATATTGACACAAAGGATGGAGGAAGAATACAATTAAAGAGGATATGTGTATACAGCACATTTGAGGAATAGATATTTATATGCTGATTAGCTGAATTTAAGTTATATAAAACAGGGGAAGGAGAGTGAAAAGGAAGGGTTTAGAAAACGTTTTTTTTTTTTTTTTTGGTACATCAGATAACACTATCTCATTTCTATTAGGGAAAGGAATCAGAATGGGAATGTGTTGCAACTTTTGATGGTCATTAGTAAGAATGTCATGTGTCGATCAAATGTCTAAGAGGGCTGAAATGGAACTGATAATATTACCATAAGAACAGTAAAAAAATCGTATGGTAGTATAATGATGTATTGTCTGAATATAGTTTTGGTTCTAAAGATCTGTCTATGTACTTAGAATTTGCTGTGTATTGAGGGAGTTTTTACTTTCATAACTAGAGCAGATGATTTGAAATAACACAGTTGAGTTCTTGTTATGGATATATCAAATATTGTTTTTCTATGAATATTTGAAAGTCAGTTGTACTAGTTAATTTTCCAAAATTAAGTTATAATACATTTTTACTGATTTTTTTCCCATAGTTGTGGGGACAGAAGTTTAAATGATGCGGTTTAATTTCAGTCCGGTTATATTCATTAGTTATTCAGATTATTTTGAGACACACTATATTGCTCATATCACATGGATTAATATTTACTATAGTTGCTTATAATGTCAAAACTATTAAAACAAATCGAAAGGTGCATGCTAAATGTTTTTAGTATCTGAGGATGTTTTGAGAATTTAAAGTATTAATAAACTTTTACACAATTTGACATTTGAAATAATAATACTACTTTTCATTTTGAGAAATCATATTCAAACATATTTATAAAATAATTATTTAATTAGGCAGTACTTAGAACTCACATTACAAAGTATAAGGGCATTGAATTAATTTTACTCCTTGTAAATGTTACTGAGAGTAGCATATCTCTTATCCATATGCAGATATCCATATTTCTTTGATAGAATCTAATTTGAACACATCAAGACAGATTGGCATTTTCTGTACCATAAAAAAACTGCTTTGTTAATTGCAAACCATATTTAGTATGACCTTATAACAAAGTAGCACCTTAAGTGTCATGCTTTGTCTTTAATGTGCACACTGGAGCTGGGTTCATCTGTACTAGACAACTGCACTTCATGAATAGTTTTGTCTTGATAGGCAATTAGCAGTAATTAGGAAGATTCACCTCAATAAGATGTCAACATGAGATTGTTTAAAAAAGTTGAATGTCAGTGACTTAAAAAGAAAGTTCTTCTGACACATAGGTATGGCATGTGAAACATGAAATGTTAATTTAACTTTTCTGCTTATTATTCATGCACAATATTATTTTGTCATTCAGACACTACACTGACAGAGTGTAAAGGGTGTTAAAATAGTGCTGCTAGAATAAAAAGAGGATTAATCTACCATTGGCCAATTAGCCAAAGGGTACTTAATGGTCTCTAAAGGCTACTGAAGTCTAACTACTAGCGAAAGCATTGGTAAAAAGTCCTCTATATTACCTTCATTTGCTTGACATTTAGTGAAACATACTGTAGAATTTTAATAACTGCATTTGTCAGAAAATAGTTTATAAATGAGCGATGTAATAACTCAGTGTATTTTTCATAAGAAATTTTGTTACATAAATAATTTCATCTCTGCCTAAGATCTTTTTTCTTTTTTTTTTAGTTGGTGGTTTTTAATTTCTAATTCTTTTTTTAAAAGATCTCAACTATCCAAACAAAGGAAAATTCATGCTTTAAATTTAAAACACTTGTTACTAACTTGAAAGAGTTATTAATCTGGACCATTTATTTTTGTAGATAAGTACTTGTATGGAAAATATTCTGCTAGTGACCTAGAAACCCGTGTAATTTTCGTTGTAACTCATATAATGTTTTAATTAAGTGACTGTGCTTTTAGTCTTATACACATAAGGATACAGAATTTTATTTCTTTTAGTTTTATTTCTTGTAAAAGAATAATATTTCCAGTGAAAGAATATTGATTCTATTCACAGGAAGGAGAACTATCATTAAAATCATGGTGGCTTTCTAGGATGTTCTTGCCTATAGAATTCACATAGATATTGTTCAACTAGAATTTTGTCTCCAGTCTTTTTGCTATAATTCTGGTAACAAAATTATGCTATTATAATTTTTAAAAATTACAACAAGATTTTAAAACTGCTGCCTCTACTTAAGTGTGAACCAAAACGATTTGACTGAGAGAGATAAATGAACTTATGTAATCAACATGAAATAACCTTATTCAGTATTCTCGGTCCTATGCTGAATTCAAGATTAAAGATTTAGGGGAAGTAATTGGAAACAGACTGTTCCCACTTCATGATTGTTTTCCCCTACTTTGATTGTCAAAGACTTTGGGTTCAAAAGAAGAAAAATAACAGGCCCCACTATTGTCGTAGATGGAAACTGACGCTCTCACTTTTTACTCTGGTTACTGGTTGACCTTTTCTAACATTTGACATCTAACCTTTGCCCCAGCATGGACTGCATAGCATCCTTCTGCCACCAACTATTTCCTCCACAGACTTCTCAGAAACCCTGCTCCTGTGACCCTGACATTCATCCTCACATTTAGCTGGGTTTTCTAGAATTTCCATGTGTCTACTTTTCAGATCCTACTATCCCAACTAAAAATGCTTTCCAAATTTTTTAATTGGCTTATGACTTTAAGTTTCTAATCCAGTGGTAAAAAATGTGGGGAGAACTGAGCAGTGTCTTTCAATGCTATATTGTAGTTACTGTTCAGAAAAAATGTTAGGTTAGAATCCATCTCTTACTAGAAGTGAAGGTCTGTACCACATCCCATTCCTTTTCCTTGGAGCACTGCTCCTCAACTAAGTTGAATACTCAAAGCATTTTCATGATATGTGCCACGACTAGCATCATCACCATTGAGTAGACAGATATTGAATCTTTTCATCGAGATCAGAGACTATCTAAAATTTATTATTTTGGGGTGATTAGAGAAATTATTTCTTTAGGTTTAATTTTTTTCTAAGCCCTTTACTTCTTTTCACAGAAGCCTATTATTTCTTTTACTTCTTTTCACTTGGGCTGTGGAATATTTTCCGTGGGCCCTGTTTTATTTTTTCTAATAATTAATTCTTGAACATTCAAATATTAACAAAGACTCCCTGTTGGAGAAGGGATTCTCTATCTCCCCAGGGCTGCTCTCAGTTTATTCACCCATGTTCTGGTGATACTTTCTATAGAGTAAAAATTGGACAGTAGAGTGGTTGTAGATCTGGCTGTGGCCTTTAATGTTCTGTGCAGCTCCTAAGAAATATTTGACAAAACTAATCAGAAGAGAACATGGAAGGGGACTGGCTATAACCAGCATTAACCAGACAGAGTTTGAAGGCAGCAGCAGTTTCCTTAGCTCTCTGTTTTATTTCTTCAGTTTATTGCAGTTTATTTATTTACTGCAATTTATAGTTATGTGTTTCTAGGATATAGACCAGTAGCTACCTAAAGGCAGAGTTAGTACAGTTCCTATTGCATAGCATGTATAAGAAGAATGAATGATAGGTTAAGTCAGTTTCTGAATCTAGATATTCTTTTCAAAATCTTTCAGAAAAAGTTAAGTTGGGGCCTAGAATAAAAGAAATTCGCTAATGAACTCCCATGTAAGAGCACAAGGGAGAAATGTCAAGAATGCTTATTTGCCCAGTTCATGGGATTCCACAGTTACTGTTGAAAGCAGCAAAAGGAAGCTTCGGTATAGAGGATTTATCTTGGCAATTAAACTACAAAATGCAGATTTAGCAGAGATAATTTATATTTCTAGCATAGAAAATGGAACAATTTTTTAAAAAGAAATTAAAGAAATAAAATTAACACAAACATGGATAAGGAGAAGAAAATTAAACTAGAAAGAGATTATTATACACTATATAATATGGAGTTCAGAATACTACTCAAAGTAGGGCAGGGTAGCAATAAGGGAACAAGGAATACCTTTAAGAAAGGGGTGGAGTTTTTAAAAATTGGGCCTCATATTAGTTTTCCTTGCTATGAAACAAATTACCACAAATTTACCAACTTAGAAACAATGTACACCTTCATTACTTCAGTTTCTATGATCAGGAGTCTGGTACAGCTTAGTGGGGTCCTCTGCTCAGAGTCTCACAAGGATACAATCAGTGTGTCAACCAGGCTGCCTTCCTTTCTGGAACTCAGACTTTTCTTCCAAGCTTGTGGGTTTCTTGGAAAAATTTGGTTTCTTGTGGTTGTAGGACTGAGATCCCCATTTTCTTGTTTGCTACTGGTCAAGAACCATTCTCAGCTCCTGAGGCCTTCCTTAGATCCTTGACTGATAGCCCCATCCATAGTTCTTTTATAACATGGCAAGTTACTTCTTCAAACCCAGCAAGTGAATCTCTCTGACCTCAGAGATGGCCCCTGGACTTCTTTTAAAGGGCTTACCTGATTAGGTAAGGAGAAGCCAGGATAATCTTGCTTTTGATTAACTCAAAGTGGTGTGACTAGGGGCCATTATTTACATCTACAGAATTCCTTTTGCATATAACATAATGCAAATAATGTAATCATGGGAGTGAGAACGCATCATATTCATGGGTCCCATCCACATACAAGTGAAGGTTATTATACAGGGGTGTGGATTGTTGAGGGTCATTTGAGTATTCTGCCTACTGCTGTGCTCATTACTGCAGAATGAATTTTTCAATATGTTCTTGATTCTTCTTACAGTTGTTTAGAGGGTTCTTTCCTTTTCAGAGACTTATGCTTCTTCAATGTTATTTTTTAAATAAATAATTAATAACTAGTGCCTGGTTTTAATCTTTTATAGTATTAAGTTCTATTTTATAAACTTTGGTTAGAATAATTGACTACACATAAATTAATACAAATCTCAGTACTTATTTTTTACTGAAGTTAACTTTTAACTCATTTTCTGTTTGCCCCAAGAATACTCACTGGGGGTGCTTGTGGCTGCACTGTTTACCCTGAGATAACTCAACCTTACCCCCAAAGTTTGCCATAAAATATCTCACTGTTATTATTTTTTCATTGCTCTAGATCAAATCTCTTTGGAAACAGATGGGATCATTCTATTTACAGAATTCTGTTTTTAGTAGTGGTGTTTCCATTTATAAAATATAATGATTCTCAATTGCTGAAAATGTCAAATCCTAGAAAATGTAGCATTCCTATGCATCATGTTAACAACATTCCTGAACAGTTGTTAGCCGAAGATTTATTTGATAAATCTAATTTATGTATACATTTCTGTTATATTAGGATTAGAGACAAGTTCTGTTTAGAAATAACTCCAAAAACAGTTTTTAATATTTTATTTTCACAAATGAAAACCAGTCAGATTTGCTTCAACCTCAGAAGAGTGTGTTTATGTAAAATTAAATTAACGCTGGCAGCAAGCTGCGCTTTTTTTTTTCTAAATGGAAAATACATTAAATTGAAATGGACTTTTAAAAGATTGTGGAGGGATTGCAGTATTGTGACATAAAGAGAGTATTACATCTGCCCTCAGTGAGCTTATAGTCTAGTAGGGATCCTAAATAAGATCAAATAACTCTCAATTAAGACAAGTAAGGTTTCTGTCCTGAAAGAAGTTATAGGATTATTTTATATATATACTATATATATACATAGTATTTATATATATGTGTGTATATATAAATATGTGAAATTATAGGATTATCATATATATTTAAATATAAAAACAAATGTTTTATTAAGCCAGGTCCTCAGCCTTTAAGATACTTCTCAAACTATATGGTAGCATTTATCACAGGGTAATAATGCTAACAATAATGCTGCACATTTAAAATGTCTGGGTGCTGTCACAGATATTTAAGAAAATTCTGTGCTAGTTATTAGGAAAATGCAAATCAAACCACAATGAAATACCATCTCACTCTTGTTAGAATAGCTGTTATCAACAGGACAAGTACTAACAAGTGATGGAAAAGATGCGGAAAAAAAGGAACCTTCATACACTGATGGTGGGACTGCAAATTGGTACAGCCACTATGGAAAATAGTATGGAGGTTCCTCAAAAAAACTAAGAATTGATCTACCATATGATTCAGCAATCTGTGTACTGGATATTCACCCCAAATACTTGAAAACTCATATATGAAAAGATATTTGCACACCGATGTTCATAGCAGCATTGTTCACAGTGGCCAGGATATGAGAGCAACCGAAGTGTCCTTCAATAGATTGGCTAAAGAAGCTGTGGTACATATATACAATGGAATATTACTCAGCCATCAGAAGAGATGAAATAATGCCATTTGCAACAACATGGCGAAATAAGCCAGACAGAAAAGTTGAAAACCACATGATAACACTTAGTGTGGGATATAAACCTAAAAGCAACAAATGAACAAGACAAACAAACAGAGACTCATGGACATGGACGATAGACTAGAGGTTACCAGAAGGAAGCCGGGGGAGGAGGGAAGTAGATGGGATAAAAGGGGTCAAATATGTGGTGACAGAAAGAAATCTACCTACGGGTGGTGAACACACAATGCAATATATATATATGCCTTACTATTGAATTGTACACCTGAATCTTACTGGATTTCATTAACTAATGTCACTGTAATAAAAATAAATAAATAAATGGAAAAAGAAAGAACATTCTACCCTCAAAGTTACCTTTGTTAGGAAAGCAGCATCATCTCTGTTTGTGAGGAAAGGAAATGAAATGGCTGCTCAGCATCACTCAACTGGTAAGCAGTGGATCCAAAACTAGAATCCAGAAATAATGACTCTTTCATGTATTTTATTATCATTTATGGTTTAATATGACTCAAGTATTTATTTTAAAATCTTTAGTTGTAATGGAAATGTAATAAGATAGAAATAGGAATCATGGTTTTGATTAAAAAAATGACAATTTTACAAGTAATCTTAATTATTGATAGATTTTAGAGCACAATCTTTTTCTAACAAGATCACCACAGAATTGTCTCACATGCCAAAGCAAGTGTAAACAAAGAAAGTTATTTCTACTTCTTGTGTCATTTATAGCATTTCTCAAATAAGAAGTAGAATATTTCAACTGAAAAAAGTCAGTAATAGAGCCATAATTATTTGTCCAAAATTCTAAGGGATAATCAAAGGAGTCTAAACTCCTTTGGTGCTCTGTAGCATTTAGAGGCATATATAACTAATATTAGAAATATGTTTTAAAGATTGTAGACTTAAAGTACTATTTAATCAAAACATGATTTATATTTTGATATATCATAAGTCATTTGATTTGTTGTCTCCATATTTTCAGTGTTTTTTTTAAATTTAAACTCTTATATTGTTAAATAAAGTTAAAATCTACATATACATGTCTTTTAGAGAAACATATTTATTGGCTTGGTGTTTCCTCAATGAAGGATATGTTCATAGTGTCTGACCTGCCACTGTGGAAGGAATAGACTGAAATCTAATGGCATGAAAGTTTAACAAATGATGAAAGTCACTGGGGCTGTTTATAGGAAGAAAAGAGCCTCATCAAAGTTTAGTCTTCTCTGTTGCCTGAGACCCAACTAGAATTGTAACCATAAGTTATGTCAGACAACATTAAAATCTCAAAAAGTCTAATTTATGCAGAGCATTAATTTTCAGGATTGAAAAATGCTTTATTGCATATTACTCAACTAAAAGCTAATAATATTACATTGTTAATAAAAGTACATTTTAATTTATATAGTGATAAACTAATAGAAAGATTATAAATACCAGCTGAAATCAATGTGTCTTTTTAGCACCATCTGTGATACAAATAGGGAGACTTGAATTTCTAAAACCTTTCTTTTGGTTCTTATTATACAGAAGGCTTTGTTTCTAGATACTATGGAGAATGTACAGTGAACAAAGACAGAGTCCTCTCCCAAGGATTTACTAGAAATTGAGGTTGAGGAACAGGCACAGCGTTTTGGGTACAAAGAGAATGGAAAAGCTACTTTGGTGTAGAATAGAGTATTTTTCATAAAAGGGAAATAATAGGCTACTCTTAAGCACAGGAGAGAATTCAGCAGAAGGAAACACCATATAGTCACTGACATAGAAGTAACAGACAGGTTTGGGAAATGGTAGGCCAGTTTGACCTCAAGTGACATCTGACTTAAAACACAAACTGAAGGTAAATCTTAGCTTTAATGTAATCACAAACATCTGAGCTTTACACAACATGGGTGGGGAAACTTGAAGGGTTTTGGGATAAGGGAACAGCAGGTCAGTGTTGTTTTAGGAAATTGTATAAAAGATGGTTTGAAAGTAGAGGAAGGTTGGTTGTGGGGAGGGGTGTTGTTACAGTACTCTCAGTGGGGTAATGAGAGTCTTCATTAAGGAAGTGACAAGGGAATGAATATGAGAAACTTAACAGAATTTATAGAACCTGACAATTGGCTGGACATAGAGAATCAATAAACAAAGAGGGAGTCGGATTCGAGCTTGGATGATAACCAAGAAGATTTTCAGTTTTAAGGAAATTATGAGTATGCTTTTAGATATTAATTATTAACTTTCTTTAGGAAAGTTTGTGAATGAAAATTTCCTGAGATTTCATAGAGCTATATTTGTAGATCATAAGTTAAAAAATATATATAGCCAAAGAAATTTTTACTAAACATTTTTTATTTCACCAACTATATCATGCTCTAGTTTTGAATCCAATCTGAAATATTCATATTTAACAGTCTATACGTGCATACACAAATGCATACATAATTATAGATTTATTTGTATAGTTTCTACAAGTTGTGTTGAAATATAGTGTTAATGCTTAACTTATTATGTTCCATATTTATATTTCTGTACATGTTAGCTACATCTTTTGCTGCTTCTAATTAGAATTCTTAGCAAAGACAGGTTTTCTTTCCTTCTGAGAGATTTCAGTACCATTTTGTCTAATTGTTCCTTATGTTAAACTGCCATATTATAAGCTTCTTTGGAATAATAAAATAGTAGTGCAGGTATCCTCTTAAGAAGTTCTGAGTTGTTATGCCATTACAGCTTGGTGGCATTCTGCTGACTACAGATTGGTGTGAGAAAGGCTAACATTAAGACAGTTTCTTTTACACTGTTTCATAAAAAATTACCAGTATGTTATTAAAAATTCAAATGTAAAGAGTTTAGTGTAGTCTATCTCAAACACTACAAAGAGGGCTTGTCAACTATCAATCAAGTACATGAGGCTGAGTGAATGTGTTTGTATGCTATTTATTTGAACTAAATCTCTAATAAGCCTCTTCTGCTAATTGGAGTTAACATTTATGTTGCTAAATGAGAAGCATTTTGGCTGCTATATAGAGTGGTAAGACCTACCCAGTGGAATAAACAACTAACATCTGTTATCCGGTCCTACTCCAGCTTGGCTTTTACCAGTTAAGTACATCAGCCCTGAAGTCAAGGTTATCAAGTATATGAATCCCTGGCTCACCCATGTACACGTGAAGGCAAAGAAACAGCACATTACGAGTAAAGACCAGCCAACCAAAAGCTATTGAGTGTACCTGGTCCATTTTATTTTAACCTTTACAAGCCCTACGACCTTTAAAAACTATTAAAGGTTATATTTTTATAAAAGTCTTATAATAACTATTTTTATAATTAATTTAACTTATTTCCTTTAACATTTTTCTACCTTTAGAATTTTGTGGTGATAATTGTTAGATAAATGGAATTATGTTTATAATAAATTTATATATTTTTTCTTTTTTAAAAAAGAAACTAAATTTGGATTTGGTTGAGCTTCGGAAAGAAAAAGAAGACTTACTAAAGAAATTGGAGTCCTCATCTGAAATTACAAGTTTGGCAGAAGAAGTTTCCCGGGTTACAGTTCCACGGATACAAATTACATCAGTTGGTCCTTCAAGAAGCATGGATTTGGAAATAAAGCAATTGCAGTGTAAATTAAAGGTGAATATATATTTTATTAAAGATGAAAACATATACTGAGTTATTGAATCCTTAAAGATGTGTTTATATCAATTCTAATTTAATTCCAGTAATAAGGTAAATTATGGCATAAATAGTTCAAAAATTATGTATGCTCTGTTCAACCCCATCTTTCTATTTTAGCCTGGTAGATTTTGTCTAGTAATTTCTAACACTAGTCTCTGAAAAAAATTATAACACACCATGATACTCTAACTTAAGAGATGAAGGAAACTAGACATTGTCATTCTCTTCCATTACTCAGTAACTCAATCTGCCCCCCATTTCTCCCTCCACTGAACACAATTTCTTGGAAACAGCTAATGTATCAACCAACATAAATAGAATGTTTCCCTCTACACACTTGCTGCTATTTGTATTTAGTTGTTGGTTGGAGATGGGGAAGGTGGAATAAAGTAAGGGGAGGGAGTACAGAGCAAATGTAGGTTGGTTTAATAGATTTAAATAAGTTAAACTTGAGAATGAGAATAAAAAGTAGTGTTCTTTTTGTTTACAAGTAATTTTACCTAAGTCCAGATGAAACTGTCAACAACTTAAAAGTAAGGCTGACCTTAGCTGAAATAGAATTATCTTGTAAGAAACAAGATTTGTGAGTTTTAATTGGAAAGTTAATTTGCACACTACTTAAAACAAGCTCATTTATTCCTCATGTATTCAATTATTTTCTTCATTGGGGATTGCTAGCTGGAAGCTAGAAGGACAGTGTATATGATACTATTGCTATAATGAGAGGCACTAGAAAGAAAATTCTGGTTGAAAATGCACAGAGTACATTAAGAATTGAGTAACTGTGATATTAAGAGGATATTAGAACGTTGACTCGTCAAATAGGTGTTTTCAATTCAGATGTGATATATGTACTCTCCAATAATATCTTTAAATGAACGATTACAAATAGGATAAAAGAGGATTAAGTTTAAAGTAAATGAATACATCATTGCTTGAAAGTATTTGCTTTATTAATATTTATCAGGTATACACACTGTCATGAATTTAGATGCTTGTTGAATATCATTTTCAGATAGTGTTTATGTATAGAACTTGCTCCAGCCACTACATTTTATAAGTTTAAGTATTTTACATAGGAGAAATGTGAGAAAAATAGTCTTGTAGGCTTGAGTGCATTTATCTTCTCATAAAATGTGTTTCTGTCTCTGAAACAGTGGAATAAAATTTATAAATAGAATTTTTTAGTGTTTAGGTTTCTATAAAGAGGTTACAAATCATTGAGATATTCTTTGGTCTTATCTACTACAAACATTTGTATTCATATTCTGTGATTCTTCTTATAATTAAGTTCTCATGAGCCTAACATTAGTTTTCACCAAAATAAAATAGAATGTTTTATCTAGTAATGTCCAATCTGACTTTTAAATTTTTAAAAATTGTTAATAGTTGTAAGTTGATTTACATTTTACTTATTTAGTTTTACTTAGCACCTATAGTATAACCTAATTTTGGTAATAATAGGCCCATAAAAATATCTATGTTATTTGCATTATGGTTTCCTGTGATGTAACCTTTTACCCACAGATAAATCTTTCTCTCACTTTGGAGGAATCACAAAGGTGAAACCAAGACTGCCTAAAGCAATTTAGACCACACTTAATATAAGTTTGAACTGACATTGTCCATTTCAAGCCTGGAGTCCCAGAACACTGATCAGGCTGCATGGGGACAAAAAGGATAAATCTTTACTTTTGTCTTGTTTCATGTTTTAATATGGAAATATCCTACAAGACCATATACTTTTAAATATATAATACTCTCTGCTACTACAAATTTCTGTTTTTACTCTGTATGAGTTTGCTGGGGCTACCATAAAAATAATACCACCGACTGGCTTAAGTAATAGAAATTTGTTTTCTCATAGTTTGGAGTCTAGAGGTCCAAGGTCAAGGTATCAACAGGTTTGGTTTATTCTGAGGCCTCTTTTCCTGGCTTGTGGATGGCCACCTTCTTGCAGTGCCCTTATGTGGTTATCCCTTAGTCTGGGTCGTCTGTGTCCTAATCTCCTCTTCTTGTAAGTCCACCAGTCTTATGGGAATAGGCCCACCCATAGGACCTTATTTTACTTTAATTACTTCTTTAAAGGCCCTATCCAAATAGTTACATTTTGAGGTACTGGGGTTAGGACTTCAACGTATGAATTTTGATGGAACACAAGCCCATAACAGGTATCAAATTGCTAACATAATAATTTACCAAGAAAACACTTATTTTCTAGTTGATGTTTTTATGCATGGGAAAAACTCGTTAGAGTTGAATCTATTAAAGGTCTAAATACATCTTTTTAAATTTTATCCAAATAATATAGACTTTTCTATGTAAATTCTTAGATGTATTTCTCAAATGTACATGGTTTATTCAGTAATTAGAGTACTTGTACATTTTCAGTATCTTCATTTTTACCTATATGAGACATTTCCTCAAGGTACCCAACTTTATATAGATAATAAAATATTTAGAGACATATAAATTCCTTCCAGTGAATGATGTGTGTGTGTGTGTGTGTGTGTGTGTGTGTGTGTGTGTGTGTGATTTATTTGTATTTAGTTTAATTGTTTAATTTATAGTTCTTTATACAATCTGGATTTAATAATACTCCAATTTACATTTTTGATTCTTTGACTTCCTAATTGTTAAAAGCATTCCTTTTGGTATAAATCATGTTCTCTTCCAGATTCCCAACAAATTAATAATGAATAGTAGTTTTAAAACTATTTTCCTTCATATATAATTTATTTTCAGGCTGGTTCTAAGTCTTTTACAAATATTAACTTATTTAATCCCCATTTCAACCCTGTGAGATAAGTTCTATTATTATCTCTGCTTTACATTTGAGAAAACTGGGACACAGAATGAATAAGCTACTTGTCCAAGGCCACACAATTACTAAGAGCTGAGATGAGAACTCGAGCCATCTGGTTCTAGAGTCCGTGCTCGTACCCATTACACTATAAAAATTTTAAAAAATATATTTAAACTTAGGAGAGTTCTAACTGGGATGAATTCTCATCATTGTGACATTTTTGAAATATGTGTTTTATTACAATGTTAAGTCATGCTGCAGATAAATATATATTAGGAAATGGAAAAGGGTCAGAGGACTGGGTTTTGATCACTCTTTGTCCCTTAACTTCTTGTAAGACCTGATACAGGAAATTACTTTACTTCTCCAGAGATTTAAAACAAGATTTTTTGAGTGTCAAATGAAATAGCTGTGAGATTTAAAGATTCTGGCAAAAGTATATATCAAGCTGGCATTGTTTTATTTATTATAATTCAGTAATGTCTCAATTATCCAGAAGTCAGTGTTATAGCATTGGAGACACCTAAAATAACAGCTCTTAGTCTAAAAACAAAACAATCAAACAGCTCTCTTAAAATCCACTTAATTTATTCCACTGAAAATATTGTCAGACTTCATTTACTGCCTGTTGTCTCTTATTTCAAATACAGCTCAAATAAGTTTGTTTAACTTCTCAGCAGAAAACACCTCAAAAGCAGTAAATTAGAGGTATGCAAATTACAAGGGCAGGATGATTGTTTTTAGAAATATTGACAGAAGCATGAAATTATTATCAACAGATCGACAGAAAAAAAAGAAAATATAAAAATTTTAAGGTAAAAATACAAAATTAGAAAAACAGCAGTCTAGGCCATTTAGAGTAGGGGTAAGTAGCCATTTATATCATAATAGTTCTTAAAGGCATCACTATATAATGATACTGTGATAATATATTTAGTAACATAACAATATAACAATAACGTTCATAATATAATATCACTATAATAAGTATATATTAGCTTAATGTAATTGTAGATGTATATATTTCTAAATAATGAACAATCATTCCAGAAAGAATTTAAGATCAATGATTAAAAGAAAAGCTTAATTATCTGGTGAGTTTACTAGTGTGGAACTTCTTATTCTGACATTGCTAGAAATAAGACACTATTCATTGCTGTAAACATGTAAAATATAGTAGAAATTTATATTGCATTACACAAATATTTAATCAAAACTTAATATTCAATACACTTGCCATGTTGAGGTAGCCTTGGTTTTTTAAGAAAATTAATATAATATTTAATATAAAAATGAAAACAGCAGCAATTTATTATTTCTTATGACCCATTGGGTTGACTGTAAATTATTTCAAAAATTTTTAATTTACATGTGCTACACCAATGAGATATTTAAAGTCTATCTAAAGAAGTTGACTTGTATTTACATTGTGTGATTAATGGTTTCTTCTTGTCAGACTTATATTTTTTTAGCATGAGTCAGTAAAATGTAGGAATAATTTTAATAAAAACAATTGATTGTAGTTACTAGAAACATTAGCAAAATAACTACTTCAAATATTTTTAAAGCTATCATATTTTATGATACTTATATTAGTTTAATACTTTCCAATTTAGCAAATGAATTAATGTATATCAATACTATCTTGTAGCTGGAAAACCCAAAATATCAAAAAACCTAAGTCATTTCTCAGATTACATGTTTACTTGGAACTTGAGTCAAAATTGAAAGTTAGGGGTCCTAACACTCTAATTACTACCTCTGGCTCCTAGGCTGCATGGTCAACAAATACCAAAAAGCTGTATATATAAATAATAATAAGTATTATTAACAAGTTCAAGTTAGGAATTATTTAGTGTTAATTAGATTCTCATCAGTTATCTATTACTATCTAAGAAATTAGCTAAACATATAGTGGCTTAAAACAATATCAATTTATTATTTCTTATCATCTGGTGGGTTGACTAAACAGTCCTTTTGCTGCTGTCTTCTTTGCTGCAAGGGATTACCTGGCCTGGAAGTTCCAAGATAGCTTCACTCATGGGCCTAGCAGTTGGTCAGCTGGCTGTCATCTGGGGTACCTCAGTATTTCTCCAAATGTGATCCCAGGGCAAGCTACAAGGGTTTATACCCAGGATCTGATATTTACACAATTTCATTTCTGCCACATCATTTTGGTCAAAGCAAATCACAGGCCAGTCCAGATTTAAAAGGTTCTACCTCTTACAAATGCAGCAAAGCACTTGTAATAATAATTGAGTTTGTTACAGGTTACCAGTAAATCTAGCATTATTTTTAAGTGATCTTATTAAACTGTTAAAATACTTAATTAATCACATACACATTTACATTTTATAAAGACAATCCACATCTCCCGTAAATGTAGATTTGGGTTGTGTGTACTCTTTTCAATTGTTATATGGTTGTGTACCTCTATGGTTTTGGTATGTTATGTAAAAGCTTTAGTATGCCATAGTATTTCTATTAAAACATGTAAAATAAGGCATTTGAAAATATTTAAATGTTTATTTTAATTATAACTATAATCACTGCAAATTTATTACTCTTCATGAAAATGGAATCTATTTTGATATCTATTTTTATGCCGTTTTAGAACAAAATTGAAAGGTATATTTGAATTTGTGTGTATTTGTAACCTAGAATGCAACTAATGAACTAACTAAACAGTCATCAAACGTGAAGTCTCTGAAATATGAACTCCTAGCGAAAGAAGAACACATAAAGGAAATGCAGGAAAAGTATGTTCTTCATATTTTTATCCATTGTATTTGGTGCCACCTAGTGGCAGTTACTATTAAACATTGCACCCCCAAAAACAATACCAACTTTCCTTAGTCCTTCCTTGAGCCTACTTAAGATGAAAATTTAAGGAATATTACATGCAGATTGAGCCTTATATTGGATTTAATACCTAAGTTTATAAAGCTAAGGTGGAAAAAAATGGAAAGTTTAATTTGTATTTAAAATAACGTTAATGGTTATGAAAATTTGTATTTTATGTGTTTATTAATAAAAAAGAGTTTAAAATGTTCTATCTCAGTCTCAAATGATTTTCTTTCTATATCTTTTTAAATATACTTGAGCTTGGAGGTGATAACATCTTTGATAGAATTCCAGTCTGTCATTGATAATTTTATACATATAAATATCTCACATACATACGTGTATACTGTACCACATTATACATGAAGATCACTTAAAAGTGATGTTAACCAATAAAACTATTAGACAAAAAGATTGTTTAATTTTTTAAACAGACTATCTTGAGGTTTATTTATCTATTCAAAAGCAGTCTTGCTTATTGTGTAACTCTGAGGGCTCTGGAGAAACATTCTATGAATCCTGGCCCCTCTACCTTCTAGCTCTTTGCCTCAGTTTAATATTAACTCATAAAGTTCTTGTGAGGATTAAATGAGTTAGTACATGTAAAGCTCTATGACAGTGGCTAGCACATAGTAAGTACTCAACATGTGTAGGCTATTGTTATTATAGTAGTAATAGTAGTAGTAGTTATCACTGCATCTACCATTTTATACTCAACATATTATCAACTTAAGCCAAACTAATATGTCAATTCAATCTCATGATATTAAATTAGAAGATATACCTAAGTTTAGTGCCTTTACATGATATTAGATTTTACTTTTGTTTATTAAAGTATGGAATTGTTTCTTATCACCGTTGTGCTTTTTTATGGCTTCTAAATATCACTTTGAATTTTCTTAGTGATGGAAGTCTGTAATTTAAATATAAAATTTTGACTTTTCATAAATTTTGTTAATTTTTCTGCATTCCTTTTTTGTTTAATGCATTTATAATACTATAGTTAGCAAGTCGCAACTGGATTATAGATTTTAGGAGTACTCAAAATATTAATAGAGCAATATTTATCCCATGCAATTAGTTTATTAATTTGCAATTTCATTAATATCAGAAAGCATTAAAAATTAACAGCATGCATAACATGGGATAATACGTAAGGTATTAGCATTGTGAAAGTATTTTCTATCACTTTTGATAAAATGCCTTTTTTACCTTCAAGGATTTCACGATTGGAGAGGGATATAACCATGAAAAGACATTTGATAGAAGATTTGAAATTTCGACAGAAAGTACATTTGGAAAGTAATGAGAGTATTAATGAAATGTTAGAAAATCTTGAAAAAAAGGTATCAATTTTTATGTTTCTGACATACAAAAAAATCACTTTTCTTAATAAACTTTATAGAAAATAATTATAGAATATATGACTACTGTTACATAATTATGTTATTTGCTCTGAAAGTATATTATTTGTTTTAAAATTCAAGACTCCAAAATCTTATACATAATATAGCACACATTTTCTTAATATTTGTAAATATACCATAAGAAGATAATCAAGTTTAATTTTAAATATATTGAATATTCCCAGGATACATATTTTAATTTTAATCAGCATTTGATTTTATTTAATTTTATTCAATTTTTTAATGATAGAATCAAGCATATATTTTTAAATGAAAACAGTGGTAACCAATAACTATCAAAAGTTTTTAAAAAGTATATTACCATAATTTTTAAAAAGTCTTTGTATACTCTTAATTCAGTTTCTTAGGAAGACTTTCTAATTTATGTAAATGTCTAACCAGTATTCAGTGCACCTAAAATTAATATAATATTGAATGTGGAACTTTAATTGAAATAATATCTTAATATAATAAAATAGTCATAATATCTGACTCCAAAGTAAAAATCAGCAATTTGCTGACTAAGAGATAAAAAAAAGGTGTAATTTGAACAACTCATAAAGCAGCTTGTACTTTGGCATTCGCTAAATGTTATACACTCCATAGAGAGCATTTCCCTTACTTTCTTTGTTGGAGATAAAAATGTAAGTAACAATTAGCTCAAATGGATTTAAGAGAGAAAATCTTACATGAGCAACACAAATGAATATGAATTTTCTTACTCTTTCCCCTCCACACACCCACGTAAATTATAATTACTTCCTATAGGTTTTGTTCAGTGTAACTTTTAAATTTTGCATATTTTAAAACTAATAATTTTGCATATTTTAAAACTAATAATAATTATTTTGGATAAAGTCTTAGAATCTGTATAAGTAATTATATGTCTCTCATGGCATTAAACAGAAAAAGGAAGACTATTCTATTATTTTTTTCAAATGTATAATATGCTGTATTACTTATTTACTTTTATTCTAAAAAGTACATGTAATATTGGGGAATACAACTGCAAGTTATCTGTAATTGGGCTTGTTTAAGAATAAAAAACAACCATTCCTGCTTAAGGCTGTTTAGGATAATAATGAAAGGAAATGTAGTTAAAATTAATATTGTATTATTAGATGGAAGACAGATACCACTACTCATACTTCTTTTGTGCAAATTTTGGTTTTGCTATTGGTTTAAGGACTATTAGTCCTCATTCATAATATGAGTTCTACAAATCTTATTATTCTTGAATTCGATATCATTTATGAGAAAATAAATGAAATTAGATTTGTTTGGTTTCTGGTATACTACTAGAATGCTTTTAACAATAGTAATTGCCTCTGTGCTTTCACTGTAGGTGAAGACATTAAATGAGGAGTGTTCCAACAAGAAGGTATCGATTGATTCACTAAAGCAAAGACTTAGTGTTGCTGTTAAAGAGAAGTCTCAATATGAACAGATGTATCAGAAAACTAAAGAAGAACTAGAAAAAAAGGTATCCTTTTTAGGACATTTTAGCTTAGAGATTGCCTATAACAAGGTCTCTTTCATTTTTAAAGCTGTAATTTTTTCCTTCCCCAAACCATTATGAGCTACTTCAGTGTTTCAGATAACTGCAAAAACACTCTTTTCTTTACATGAAACACTAAGAATGTGTTTAACATTAAATGTAGTCCTGTATTAGAGAAATAGTTTTTATAATTTCTTGTAAATGAAAACTATTCTTAATAACTGGCACAAATAGATATAATTTTTAGGTCCATTTAAACTTATAAACTAATTAAATATTTTCATTTGATGTATGAGATTGTTTGCTCTGAAATGGCTTCCATGTTTTCAAAGATTTATAATTTTTAAAAAGCATAAACTAATTTTGATGATAATTACTTAAGAATATGTGCCAAGGATATTTTATTGAAAATACAAACAACCATCAATTTTACCTAAATAAAAGTAAATACATATATAGAGGTGTGAAAACCTGTCTTTATCTGATACATATAAGTAACTCTTCCAAATCTATTTATGAAATAGTCTTATAACTACTGGTCTTTTGCAGGATCTCAAGCTTTCTCTCTTAGTATCAAAAATAAATGAGACTGAATCTGCAATGGCAGAAATTGAAACGGCAGCATCTAAGCATCTTCAAGGATTAGCATTACAAAGTGAGCAGGCTCTAGAAGGTGCACAGAAGAAACTGATGTTAACCAATGAAAAAGTGGAAGAGTTCACCAAATTTGTGAAGGTTTGAATTATTTTTGCCTCACTACCTTGTACTTTAGTTCAGGCAGAATTAGTCAGTGGCCTACAGATGATTGGGGGAGTACTTGAAAGTTTCTTTCTGTTTTCCTAACCCAGAAAGCATCTTATCCTACCCTGCGTACCACATTGTTCAAAATTTTTCTATAAAAATTTATTTTTATAGCTGAGTTTAAAAATTTTCCATTCTATTAATATTATTTTCTTAATGTCAGCTGAGTTATGAAATTGTAGTAATCATGTAATCAAGGCAGGTTTTTTAAGATGAAAGAATTAAGTGATTTATTTCCATATTATGGTTCTTTTGAAAACCAACCAAGCAAGAACAAACAGAAACTTGTTCATTAAGGCGAGGATGTGTCTGAACCCCAATCCACAACCTATCAAGACATGGAATGGCTAGAGAAGTGACAAATGATTTAGTAGAACAAAAGGAGGACAAGCCCAAGTGCCTACAAAGGGTGCCTATCTAGAAATTATCTGACACCTGAAGAACCTGGAAAGGCTTAGGAGCTGACTCCACAGGGAAACACCAAAACGAAGGATGAAGGGGAGGGGCAGATACAGGGGTAAACAGGTGGTTTGTCTGAAAGCCTTATAAGGATCGTTTAGACCTTTGGTCTGTGTATCTGACCCACACAGTCAGGCAGTATTCCTCCTGTAACTCTGCTGGAAAAACTGAGAAGCAGCAGCTCTGCTTTCATTGAAATGAGGTACAGAGAGCTGGAAATCTGGTGATTGCACAGCTCCCTTTAACCCCAGAGTGAGTGGTTTATACCTCTGTTTAGTACCTTTTATTCTGCCTTTTACTACACTTAGCAACCAGATCTGTTGCCACTAGATAGATTCTGAGTTCCTTAAAGTCAAGGACATGTTTTGTTAACCTCTGTTCTACAATATGTACCATAGTGCCTTGCAAAAAGTCCACATGCAATAATGATCACTAACTTATCAAATTTTCCTTTAGTAATGTGAAATTTTAATAATAATTTTGATATTTAAAACTAACTGAAACAGTTTGACTCTAGTGGGAGAGTCATTCTTTACTTTTCTTCCAAAATTGCAATGTTCTTTTCTTTTTTAACTCATCTTGGATGAGATTAAGTTCCTCATACTATTTTTTTCAGAAGGCTTGCATTCTTAAAAACTATCAAAAATTTGCATTGTGATTTCTATCTTAGCAGTAGAAATTTACTTAAATATATAAAATATTTTCAATTTATGTATCTTTATAAAATGAAGGTTTAAATGTTCTCCTATGGAATAACACCACCACTTACTGTCTCTTTCCCAAATAACCCCACCATTATTTGAAGCACACAATTAGACTTGTTGCATATATAATATATATTAAAGCATATTTTATATATATATTGTTAGTTCTCTCAAATCAGTCTTTTTTTCTTTTGTGGGGTTCTTTCTCTAATAGGTCAGTTGTTAGGTATCTTTTAAGCCTCCAGTAGAGAAGGTCCTCTGGTGAATATATAGTGAGCTACTTGCAAGTACCCTTATTCCCTTAGGTATTGATGTTATTTATAGGAAATAATATTCCTGGGCTCATAGATTGAATGTAAGATGTTAAATAACTGGTTATGTATCATGTTATATTCTTCATTCATTTGAAAATAGGTGTTTACAACATTTTATGCCAGTTTTAATAGTATCTTCTATTGAACAAATCCTTTTGTCTCCTTGGAAATCATAGATACCTTGGGAGTTTTCTCATTTTATAAATATCTACAAAATGAATGGAATAAAACATTTTATCTCTTTATCTCTCATAACAAAGGTTTCAACAGGTATAAAGTCAAACCAATAATACTTGACTTGGAGAATCCTAAATGATTTTAGAGTATTAATTTTAGTAAATGTAATTTACCTTTTCCAGATTTAAAATGTCATTTCTTCCAAATGCTTGTTGAATAGTCTCACTGTTTAACTTAATGACAAGTACTATCATTGAATAGTGTCATTATTTTATTCATGATGTAGAACTATTTTTATTATGACCTTTAGCTTCATAAACCTTTGTTCTCTTATTTTGTATTTAGCTTAGGTTTTTGTTTGTTGCAATTTTTAGCCAAGATATAAAATATGAAATGTATAATTGTAAGATTTATACAAAATGCTCATTTTTTCTGAAATAATCTCTGAATGTGTTCTTTTAAAAAATAATTGATAACAGTAGTATTTTGAGTAGAAAAATGGTTTTTATGACTACATATCTTATTATAGACTTGAAGTTTCATGACCTCATGATAATGTGACAGGTATACCTCTTCACATAAAGTAGTTTAGCAAGAGTTATTTTTTGAAAAATAATTTTTTTATTCATGTCCAAGGATATGAATGATATTTAATGATAAATTTGTTCAAGAGTGATATATTGGTTCTTCATATTTTTCACCAACAAATAATATGAGTGTATGGATGTCTTAGTAGATAAATTCAGGATAGCTATAGTTTCACAAGACTTTAATTTGAGTAATATATTAAAGATTATATAATAGAAAAGTTAACAGATATAGTTAAACTATTTTTAGTACATTTAGGAACTTTTCCACTTTGTTTCAGTTTGGTATTTAGATTGCCTGCATTAGAATCATCTGATTTTATTGCACTTAAATAGAATGTATAATATTAGGCCCCAAATTTATTGAATCACAATCTCAGTTGGGATGGGGCCCGATAATCTGCATTTAATAAGTTAACTAAATGATTATTATGCATAATACAGTGCCTTAAATTGTTTCTATTAATTGAATTTATATAACAATCTATATTAGTTTAGTATTTAATAGCAACCTTTACCACTCATGACCTGTAATGGTAATTTGACATTTGTTTTTCTTAACTGTGTTTTAGGGCCATTGTATATTTGATACTGGCACCACTTCTGCTGCTTAATTTATTTCTCTAATAAAGGGCCACTAGCAAACTAATACCAAAATGAGAAACATCAGCAAAGGCTGAATATTTGGGTCTGAGGAATGAGATGATATCATTCTTCTCTTTTCTTCCTTGCAAATACAGCCCTAGCACTAGGCAAACATGCTCAGGACCCACCATCTGAGGCAACATACCATCAGTGACTTTCTAAATTCTACTGGGTTAGATCTAAGCTTGTACCTTTTAAAAAATTTAAGACATTCCATAAGTTGACCCTATCCAATCTTCTTTCCTTCTGCTCTATAACTTTCTCCCATACTGTGTGCAGTGCCGCCTTTGCTCAAGTTCTGCTTCTCATCTGACGTGACCTTTCCTCTTTCGTGAATCCTTTCTTTAAGACTGTGGTTAAAAGGAAAGAGCCCTACTCTGCCAGTTACTAGCTATTTTATTGCAGGCAAATGACTTAATCCTCTGTGCCTCAGTGTCCCCATTTATGGAATGAGTGTAATAATGGAACATACCTGTAGTGGGAATTCAAATAAGTTAACACAGATAAACAAAACATTGTCCAGTATACCAGAAGTGTTATCTGAGTAATAACTATTAGCAGTAGTAGTAGTATGGCTCCCATTTATTTCTTGAATATTTATTGTATATACCACATGATTCAACATGTAACCATGAACTCTTGTATTTTTATTTTTCTTTCAAGTAGATTATAGCCAATATGAGAGCAGGGATATTGTCATTCATTTTACCCAAAGTACTGGCACATAATAGAGCTCACTAAATTATTGAGGAATTGATTGTATATCTGCTTCAATAATGCAACTGGACACTGCTTAGATTGAAAACTCTGTGAAGGCTAGCGCTGTGCATATTCTTTAATGGGTCTCAAGAACGTACATAGTTCGTATGTGGAACATGGTAGTCACCAAGACTCACTCTGTGCAGAACTTATTAGGGTATCCTGTACACAAAAGTACTTAATAAATATTATTAGTAGTATTAATAGTAACAATGTTTGTTCTGGCCCTGTTGTGGAATCTGTGTTCCCTTTAGTCCTGTCATTTATTAATAGGGCACAACAAGATTATAGAAGAGGTGGAGTGGCCATCTGTTCTAGATCTAGTCTTGAATATGGAATTTTGCCCTGGGGTGAAATCAAGTGCTTTGAGCATCTGGGCTGGATATATGTGGCAGAGTTGAGGCTTTGAATTCTCCTAATAACTGAATAAAACACACTAGGGAAATTTCTAGAAGTATTTGCTCAGTTTGATTGAGCCCTGATATAGGCTTGTTAATGGGCTTGTATGTGAGAGTCATATGCCAAATTCCATCTTCTCAAAGGTTTTTGTTAGCTGTGAAATAAATACCAGCCAAAGAACAACATTTAGCCTGAAGCTTAAATCATTTAATTATCAACATGTACTTGCTTTGGTGAGATTTAGCAAGATGTTTTGGGCATATAAATTTCTTGCTTCTTTAGTGAGAACATTTATGGAGCATTATAATTTTATTTTTATATATATAATTGTTAATACTTTGGCACTGATCTAGTCTCTTATGTGTTTTTTTTCCTGTTCTTTTTCCCCCCTGGTTTATTTAGAAATAATTGACATGTAACATTGTTTAAGTTTAAGGTATACAATGTGATGACTTGATACATGTATATATTATGAAATGTTTACCACAATAAGGTTAGTTAACACATCTCACATAATTACCACTTTATTGTTGTCGTGGTTATGGTGAGGTCATTTAAATATACTCTCAGCAGTTTTCAAATATACAATAGAGTATTGTTATTTATTGTCGCAATGCTATACATTAGATGCTCTTATAACTGGAAGTTTGTACCCGTTGACCAGCATCTCATTTTCCCCACCAGTGCCTAATCCCTGGCAAATAAACTTATCTGCTCTCTCCTTCTATGAGTTCAGTTTTTTAGATTCCACAAATAAGTGAGATCATACAGTATTTGTCTTTCACTGTCTGACATATTTCACTTCACATAATGCTTTCAAGGACCATCTTTGTTGTCAAAAAATGAAAGGATTGCCTTCTTTTTTTATAGCTGAGTACTATTCTATTGTATATATATTTACTGGATTTTCTTTATCCATTCATCCATTGATGAATACTTTAGATTGTTTCTATGTCTTGGCTATTGTGAATAATAGTAGTGAACATAGGAAAGCAGATATCTCTTCAGAATCGTGATTTCATTTCATTTGGATATATACCAGAAAGGGGATGGCTGGATCATATGGCAGTACTATTTATCATTTTTTGAGGATTGTCTGTATTGTTCTCTATAGTGGATGCACCTATTTACACATTCTCACTAATGATGCACAGGAGTTTCCTCCATATCCTTGCCACCATTTGTTGTCTCTTGTCTAACAGGTGTAAGGTGATTTCTCATTTTGGTTTTGATTTGGATTTTCTTGATGATTAGCTAGGTTAAGCACCTTTTTATGTACTTGTTGGCCATTTGTATGTTTTCTTTGGAAAAATGTGTATTCAGGACCTTTGCCCATTTTTAAATTGTATTGTTTAGGGTTTTGCTATTGAGTAGTATGAGTTGTATGTAGTTTGAAATCAGGAAGTGCAATGTCTCTAGCTTTGTTCTTTTTCAAGATCACTTTGGCTATTCAAGGTTTTGTGGTTCCATACAAATTTTAGGATTGTTTATTCTATTTCTGTGAAAAATGACATTGGATTTTTGATAGGTTTTACACTGAATCTGTAGATGGTTTTGAGTAGTATGGATATTTTAACAGTATTATTTCTTCTGTTCCACAAGTATGGGATATCTTTCCATGTATTCGTGTCTTCTTCAGTTCTTTCATTAATGTTTTATCATAAGATTTAAGAACTTCTTGATCTTAGAGAGAAAGCTTCCTTGGTTAAATTTAGTCTTAAGATTTGATTATTTTGGGAGCTATTATGAATGCAATTGCTTTCTTACTTTCTTTTTCAGATGTTTTGTGTTAGTGTACAGAAACATAACTAATTTTTATATGTTGATTTTGTATCTTACAACTTTATTGATTGTTGATTAGTTCTATCAAGGTTTGGGTGAAGTCTTTATAGTTTTCTATATATAAAATCATGTCATGAAAAAACACAGTTTTAATTCTTCTTTTCTGATCTGGATGCCTTTTATTTTTTTCTTGCATAATTACTCTGGCTAGGATTTCTAGCACTATGCTGAATAGGAATGGTGAAAGTGGGCACCCTTGACTTATTCCAGATCTTAAAGGGAATGTTTTCAACTTTTACCATAGAGTATATTGTTAACGGTGGGCTTGTTGTATATGGACTTTATTATGTTGAGATATGTTCCTTCTATACCAATTTTGTTGATAATTTTTATCATGAAAGGATATTGAATCCTGTCCATTGCTTTTTCTTCATCTATCAGGATAATCATGTGACTTTTATCCTTCATACCATTAGTGCAATGTATCACATTGGTTGATTAGCATTTGTTGACCCGTCCTTGTTTTCCAGGGGTAAATCCCACTTGATCATGATGTATGTTCCTTTTAATGCAATGTTGATTTCAATTTGCTAGTATTTTGTTGAGAATTTTTACATCTATATTCATCAGGAATATTGGCCTGTAGTTTTCATTTCCTGTAGTGTTCTTATCTGCCTTTGGTATCAGGATAATACTGGCCTCATAGAAAGAGTGAGGAGTGTTCTCTCTGCTTCAATTTTTTGGAAGCATTTGAGAAAGATTTATATTAATCTTTTTGATGTTTCTAATTAATCTAATTAATTATACTTTAAATGTTTGGTAGAATTCACCAGTGAAGCCATCATCTCCTAGGCTTTTCTTTGTTGGGATGTTTTTGATTGCTGATTCAACCTCCTTAATCATTATTGGTCTGTTCAGATTTTTTATTTCTTCTTATTCCAGTTTTTGTAGGTTGTATGTTCTAAGAATTTATCCATTTCTTCTAGGTTGTCTAATTTGTTGACATATAATGAGCTTCTTAATTAGTGGATGGTAACATCTTAAGATTCTTTGCATTTCTGTAGTTTTCTCTTTAATTTCTACTCTTCTTTATTTAAGTTCTCTTTCTTTTTTTCATAGTAAATCTAGCTAAAGTTTTATTTTGTTTATCTCTTCAAAAAACAGCTCTTAGTTTCATTGATCTTTTCTATTGTCTTTTTAAAAAATCTCTATTTCATTAATTTCTTCTCTGATCTTTGTTATTTCCTTCTTTGCACTAACTTTGGGCTTACATTATTCTTTTTCTAGTTCCTTAAGGTATGAAGTTATTTTGTTTATTTTACATAGGCATTTTTTGCTTAACATAGGGTCTCACATGGTGGTGGAGGCCAGTGATGGAACTTGGGCTGGGAGTATGGAGAGCACAGCTGGAGGGGTTAGCTGTAGGTGAACCCAGTGGTACAGGCCAATGATGGGAGAAAGGGCCAGATCTTGGCCCACGAATAGCTGTGGGAGCCTTGGTGTTGGCATGTAGTAACATGGCTACCAGGTCTTACCATGGTATTCGCGTGTCATTGGAAACCAGTGACAGGAGTCAGGCCAGTGGTATGTAGGTGCTAAAGAGTTAGTTCCAAACACAGGCACAATGATGAAAATTAGCTATGGGATCTAGGCTGGTAATCTGCACTTGTGCAGCTACAGTCTGCTGGGATTCAGAGAGCAGGGAAGGACTCACACGTGCAAAATCTGCAGGGGGTTTATGGCACTTACCCTGGCCATTGGTTTCTTCAGTGGCAGAAGCTGTTGGGGCCCTCTACAGAGCCGGTCACTGAGAACCAGGGAGTTCCTGTTGTGTAGCTGATATTGGTAGCCCCTGACCTTCTCCCTTGTTCCAAGCCATCTCTATAATCTTGGCTTTTCCACTCTCTGGGTGGGGTGAAACAGAAATGGGTCCTTAATACAGTGTTCCAGAAGGCTAAGGAAGCTGGTTGCTCACCCTATTCTCTTTTTCTTGAGGGGAAATCTCAAACTTGGGAGTTCCCTTTTGGCAATGAGCAGTGCTGGCTTGGGGGATGGGATGATGCATGCAAAATAAAGCTGTTCTCTCTTCTATATGTAATTATTCTCAGGTTTTTCTGTTCCACGTGTTGCTGAAGTTTCTTAAGCAGAACCTGAGCTCTACCAGAGATATGTCTGTTCGTGGATAGCTAATTCTTCGTGGTGAGAAGGATGCTGGGTCTCCTACTCCACCATTTTGGTGACATCACCTCTTAGCTATGATTTTTAAGCAGTTTTATAATGCAATTCAATTTGAATGAACTCTTCCCATCTGTTATTATAAAAGGGTAAATGACAGCTGTTTTTAGAGAAAATTTCTTAATAAAAATATATTACCTTAAGTGGGTGAACTTTAAGGTATGTAGATTATGTCTCAATAAAATGTTTTTAAAAATGGCAGACCAAAAGCAGATGGAAAACTGGGTTTCCAACATTATGAAGCTGTTATATAACCTTGGAATGTTTATTCTTGGACTTTTACAAAAAAATAAAATGAACTTTCAATTTTTTTGGCTACTTTTATATGTGGCCATTATAACAGCAATCAAACCTGTGTCTTATCTGATATATAAGATAAAAGATACCTTCCAGAAACCTACAGTAAATATTATTTTTTGTGTGTAACATTAGAAGAATTTTCATCACACTCAGGAATGAAGCATAGATGCCTCTTTCATTGCTACTATCAATACTTATTTTACAGGTTCTAGGAAATGCAAATAAATGAGAAAAATATATAATTATGGGAATGTGTACAACCAGATTGTCAATGATATGTTTGTGTACCTAGAAAATCAAAGAGAATAAAATTATAAACTATTAAAACTAACTAAATAATTCAGCAACAAGGTCAACATATAAAATAAAGTAGACTTTACAGGTAATAACATATATTAAAAGGCTATTTTTTAAAATATCTATTCACAATAATAAAAAAATCTATTAAGTATCTAGGAATAAATCGTTCAAGAATTGCAAGATTAATCTAAATATCAGCACAGTCCCAGATATTGACAAACTGATTCCAAAAAAATTACTGAAAGAGAAGGAATGAAGATGGCCGAAGAAGAAGAATGGGTAGGGAGAGGAAGAT
Organism: Macroglossus sobrinus; assembly: GCA_004027375.1. Classification (NCBI taxonomy): domain Eukaryota; kingdom Metazoa; phylum Chordata; class Mammalia; order Chiroptera; family Pteropodidae; genus Macroglossus; species Macroglossus sobrinus. The sequence continues at coordinate 413,065 of PVKZ01000708.1, read as the reverse complement.
TTTTCTTAACAAGTATCAAAACAGGTTATAAAGCTGTAAAAAATAAAATAGCATGATTAGTGCAGAAATATACGCATAGAGCATTGAGACAGAATAGTTTTACTATTTTATAATCTCGCCAACAGGGCACAAGTGTACCAATTTCTCCATATTCTTGCCAACCCTTGTTATTTTTCATTTTTTGATAGTAGCTGTCCTAATGTACATGAGGTGATATCTCATTGTTGTTTTGACTTACATTTCTCTGTTAAAACATCATTCTTTATGTAGAAAGTCCTGAAAATTTATAAAACAACTACTAGTATTAAAAGAGAGTATAACCATTTCATAGGATAAAAGATCAGAGTACAAAATTTAAATGATTTTTATATATTAGCAGTAAACAATTAGAAAATTAAATTGAAATCTTCAACTGATGATATCATCAAAAAAATAAAATTCTTAGAATTCAAGAAAAGACATTTAAATGTTAGAAAGAATGTGGAGAATGGAGAATTTTCATCTATTGTTGGTGATGCAAGGTTTGGGGCAAAACTAGAAGTTTCTGATAAATGAATCATTCACCTACCAAATAACTCAGCAATTCTACTTCTAGGTATTTACTCAAAGAGAAATAAAAACATGTGTGTACACATACACACAAAATGTGTACAGGAATATTTATTGCCATTTTATTCACAGTAGTCAAGAACTGCAAATAGCCCACATGTCCATCTACAGGAAAATGGAGTAGCGACTCAGCCATAAAAAGGAATGAAGTACTTATTAATATAACAATGTGGATGAATCTCAAATACATTGTAAAAGAATCCAGACATGAAATAGTAAATACTGTGTGATTCCATTTACGTGAATTTATAGAACAGGCAAAACTGATCTATAGAGGAATAAATATGAGAGAGTGGTTGCCCTTTGGGGCTAGGGTTGAGGATTGCCTAGAAAGGGACACAGGTGAACTTTTTGGAGTGATGGAAATGTTTTTTACTTTGATCTGGGTGTAGGTACCCAGTGTTTTCATTTGTCAAAGCTCATAAAACTATATAATTGAGACTTACACATCTCACTGTATATAAATTTTATCTCAAAAAGTAATGAAGAGAACTGTAAATAAATATTGTTATTTAGTTAACGATGTGAATGCTGAAGTGTTTAGGAGGAACTAGACAGACATCTGCAACTTCCTTTGTAATACATCAACAAAGTAAGATGGATTGATAAGTGATAAAGCAAGTTTAGCAAAACTTAACTGTAGCATATAGGTAATGGGTACATGGTTGTGCACTATACATTTCTTTAAACTTTCTGCATATTTAGATTTCTCATATTAAATGTTAGAGAAAAATGCATTGAAGAATTTTGACTTGATTATGGAGGGGTAAAATCATTTCTCCCCTTCTCTCCCTTGGAATCATACAACAGATAAAGAGAATGAGAGAAAAAAATTCAACTCCTTTTGACAGCAAATGTAGGTCTTAGCTAAAACTGTATATTTTAAAATATGTGGAAGAACAACCAAAAACAGGTAAGACTAAAGACATGCAAAAGGAAGCAGAAATAAGACACCATGGAGAGAATCCTTAAGTGCTGCAGAAAGATTAAGCAAAAAATATACTCTCCAAAGATGAAGGTCACGTGAGGCACAAATCCTAAAATCATGTTGGCAATAGTAGAATGGATCTGCTGTGGTTTGTGATGGGAACTTACTAGAACTTGTTTGCTTTCAACAAGAAGATGGGCAGCACCTAAGGAAGAATTACATAGACAAGCATATCTGTTGGAGGCAGCTTTTTTCCTAGTAGCCAAGAAAAGAGATTACTTACATAGAAGAGTATGTAGTATATTATTTCGTTTATATGACATTCTAGAGGAAGCAGAATTAATCTAAGATTAAATCAGAACAGTTGCTGTCTGTTTGTGGGAGGAATTGCCCAGGAAGGGGCATCAGGGAAATTTATGGAATATGAAGATTTTCTAAATCTTGAGCAGAGTGGTGGCTACATAAATGCATACAACTGTCAAAGCTCATTAAACTAAATACTTAAAATGTGTGCACTATTTTATTCTAATCATGCCTCAGTTTTAAAAATTGGGGAAAAAGATTTATGAAACAAGTGACAGTCAACATATGTATAATTGCAATCTCCCAAGAAGAAAACTAAAATAATGAAACAGAACAAATATTGAAGATATAATGCAAAAATAATTTTCAGAAATAGGAGACTTCTAGGTAATAGAAAATTGATCTGATATGTGATAACCTAGATATATTCTAGTAAAGTTTCTGGACAAAAAAAAGAACAGCTAAGTAAAGAGTTCATGTTCATATATAGGGGGAAAAAAACAAAGATGAGACAACTCTGATAAGCTGTCTCAGCTCCAGAGCTCCTTATAATATGGCATGAAGCCTCTGTTGAAACTACTGTGTGGCCCAACATTTTTGTCTACCCAATCCTGCTTTCCTGAATTTCTTATTCTTATGTGTTGTTCCTGCGTGCACTTCCTGCATAGAAATCTTCATCTGAGTCTGTTTTCAGGTAATTTAACCTGAGACACCACAAAAATAACCTTAATTAGTTCTGAAAAGTAGAACTAAGATAGATAACATTCCCTGAGATTAATATAATGAAACTACAATTAATCGCAAAACCACTAACAGGAAGTCTACTACCACCTAAATATTTAAAAGAAAAAAGGTCTTGGGTTAAGAAGGGAATGTGAATTAATTGCAGAATATCCCTAAAAGAATAACATTGTAGAATTATCGATATTCATAGAAAACAGCAAAAGCAGTGCCAAAAAATTATAGTCTTATGGACTTATATTAATAAGATGAAAATAAGCATGCAATGCACTAATTAAATAACTAGAATCTAAAAACTGAAATAAAATTAATGAATTAAAAATGTGAAATTAACACATGAATGTAAGACTTGTTTTTTGGGGGAAAAAAGGAGAAAGCAATGAAATAAATGAAATTTTAACTTACATAATTAAGAAAAAGAGAAAGTAAAACTATACAAAATAACAAGTGATAAGTGGCAATAGCCATAGACACAGAATAAAATAGAGTCATGGCAGACTTCTCAGCTCAATTGTCTGCAAATAAATTTGAAAGCCTGGATTAAGTGAATAATTTTTTAGGAAAATATAACATATGAAAACTCCCTCTAGAACAAGTAAAAAATTAAAACAAATTAAAAAGTACTTTCTTCTGAGGTAAATACTAACCCAAATTCAGATGACCACTACCACCTCAGTAAAGAGCAGATAAGTTCAATCTCATTAAAACTACCATAAAACATGGAAAGAGAAAGATAGAAAGATACAGTCCAAATTTTTGGAAGCATATGTACAATTAAAACCAATCAATGTCATATTAGTAGAGAAATCCTAGATAAACTATTAGCAAATTCAGCAGCAAAACAAAAAATAATATATCACAGCCAGTGGAGTTTATTTCAGAAATACAAGAATAATTTGATACTAAGAAAACTGTTAAGCCAATTAATAAATTTATAATGAAAAATAATATTCTAGTTTATATGTATGTTAAATGGATTTAAGACAATTTGATATCCATTTATATAAGAAATAAAAGTAAAACGATTAGATAATTAACTATATTAAACTATATATTATTTTTGAGCTGTCAGCTCAAAAGCTGGCATAGTATTTCCTTGGAAGTAGAAAGTTTCACTAAAATCAAGAACAAATCAAATATGTCCATTAATATTACTATTTAAGATTATTCAAGAGGAACTTATTAACAATAGAAAGGAAAGAAATCAGAGGTATAAAATTTGGAAAATAGAATTATGTTTTGGCAGATATGATTCAATTTCTAGAAACGAAAGAGGAAATAGCTGGAAAACTATAACAAGTAACTTCAGTAAGCTAAATATATATTTATAATCATCATATATACAAATAGTAATCAGTATTAGAAGCAGCCTCCACCCTCTGAAGTATAATGTCCAAGAATATAAACTAGATCTGTAAAGAGAAAATCTAAAAATGATCCTCAGAAACAAATAAAAACTTAAACAACTGGAAGGAAATACCATGATCTTTGATTAGGAAGACTGAACATCCTAGAATGTAAACATGATTCAAGTAAAATTTAACATGATTCAAATAAAATTACCATTAAGAATTTTTAGAGGGAAGAAATCTAGACAAGCTGAACATGAATTTCATATGGAAAAGCAAACAAGCAAAAATTACCAAGAAAAATCTGAAAGAAGGGTAAATAAGAGGGAGCTAGCTCTACCAGATGTTAACATTTATTATAAAGCCTCATTTGTTAAACTATACTATAAAGTATAGTTTATTTCACTAATAAAAAAAGATGGAATACAATAGAAATTCCAGAAACGAATGTAAACACACGTGAGATTAGTGAGGGAAAGATGGACTTTTTAAAAGGGGTCAACTGAGTATGCTTTTATGTAATAATTTTCTAAATGATTACAACTAGATAAAAATATTAAAGCTGAAAAATAAAAACTTCAAAGCAGAACAAAATCATGGTTAGAAAATGTGTTTATATATATTTCAATGCTTTTTAAAAGTATCATACTAAATTAGAAGAGAAAAAAATACATTGATTATATAAAAAAATTAAAAATATTTTCCTTGGCATAAAACACTATAATTACCGTCAAAAGAAAAATAAAAAGTTAAAAAAATTAGATATATACAACAAGAACATATATATAATTTTCCTAATATATGAAGAATTTCTATAAATCAATGAGAAAAATAGAAGTGACAGAAGAAATTTAATTATCTCTTAAGGCTTTTTAATAAGAGAGATGAAACTTAAAAATACAGTGAAAAATCAAACTATACTGAGATACTAGATTGGTGTTTTGCTAGTGGTATGGGGAAAGAAGTACTTTCATATATTCTTTGTGAAGGTATAACATGGTGTTATCTTGGAGCGGGGAGAATTAAGTAACAACTTTCAAAATTATAGTTATACACACCTTTTGGTTAAGCAATTTCACTTCTAGGGATATATCCTAGAAATGCAAAATGTACATATGAGCATTATTTATTGCAACATTGCTTGAACTGGCAAAGACTGAAAACATCTCAAACATCTAGCTTGTCGGCTTTCAGCTGATACAGGTAGGCAGGAATCTGTCCATCCAAACTAAGTCTTTTTCTTATGCACACATAGGTATGCCATCGGCTAGCATTTATTAATTTCTAAAGGTAAAATGTAAAGGCTTTGTGAAGCAATCCTAGATTTTTATGATTTTTTCAATCCTGTACTGTTGTGTTGCCTACATGTAATTTAATTGCATTTTGCCCAACTTGTCTTTATCGAGTCCTTCCAAAGCATTTCTAATCCAGTTTTAATAAAATAGAAACAACTCTTTCTGCAGTCACATTTCATCAGTTTATGTAATAATTAAATAAATTAGGTAACTAAACTGTGAAAACTAATATACCCAGATTTAGAAATAAATGAAACTAACACTCGCATCACCTCAAATGATGCGAGTGTTTGAGTTCTGGCATGATGAAAATTAGCCTGCCTGCTGCAAGCATTCACCAACCAGGATATCATCTAGTGAGTCTGAAAGAGGGATTAGTGAGCTTTAGTTAACCCAGCAAGTTGGTTATGTGGTCATTTAAGAGAGCTTTTACCGCATACTGAAAATAAATAAAGAGCAATCTGTTATCTTCCAAAATAAATAAAATGAGTAATCCTAATTAAAAAAATGTGTTAGTATGTTCACATTTTTCTGTTATGAGTGCTTTATCTTCATTTATTACTTCCATATGAGCCCACATTCTTACCAATATGTTACAGGCTTTGGTCAAAGAGTTACAGATTGACGTTCATGTGATAAGGCGACAAATCAGAGAATTTAAAAAAATGCAGAGAAGTAAAGATGCTTGTAAAACCTCAACCCATAAAGCCCAGACCTTGGCAGCTTCTATCCTGAACATTTCACGGTCAGATCTAGAGGAAATATTAGACACAGAAGATGAAATGGTAAGATCATTTAAATATTTATTAATAAAGGGCTTTTTACACATTGAATTTAACTGCATAGCTTTTTTTGTTTTAGAATCTTAAAATTTTATCTTTAAGATAATATTAATGAAGGTAAGATTATTAATGTGCCAATGAAAGATACATCAAGAGTATTAACCAACTCAAAAAACCTTTAGAAAAATTTAACTGTGGAATATAAAAATAAGCCAGTCTACATAACCTTTAGAATTGCTTGTTTGTTGTTCATGTCAGTTACCCTTTCCTATCTTTGCCATTTTCTTTAATTAATCATATATCTTGTAAGCTAACATTTTTAATTAAGCCAGTTTGAATGAATTAAGTTAAACTGAGTCACCATTTATTTGAGGATTTTTCCTCCTATGTGAGATTTTAAAAAGTAGTAAATCTATTGGCTTTTCTAGCTAAATTCAAAATTGTTGATCAAGTTAAAGAAAAATATATTTATTGCTTTAAATTGGGTAAAATGCTCCTGTCTGAGTGAATTTATGTGCATACAAGTATAAGTCTTCAGTAGCATCTGTATATCGCCTGGGGAGGGCATTGCATTTTTTATGTAGTTGTTACCTCAGAAAGAGCAGGATCTCACGTTACAGTCTTCTGTGAAACCTATGGAGGATATTTAATCCTGTTCTACTGTTGTCTCTGAACTTTAATACATGAATATTCCATTTTTTAAATTGTATTAAAGAGATGATGGTACTGGTAGCATTCCAATAAAAAATTGTTCAATGAAAGAAATGATAGACTTAAATGTTGGTATGAGAATATCCTACAGTCCTCCATCAGCGTCTCAAAGTACTTCTGAGGTAGAGAACATCTACAACTTGCAAAGGTTTTTAAACTGCTAAGAATTCTTAGAAAATAGTTCAAAAGAATCCTGCAGAGATTATTTTCATCCTGTGGGTGAATAGAATGGTGAATTATCAGTTTCCTGTTTTCAGCAACTATTCATAATGGTTGTGGCTTTCTACTGAATTCTGAACTTTGAAGTACCCAAAAGCATTATCAGAGGTAGTAACAAATACAAGACACACAGGAAATAATAGAATCTGGCAAGAGTGTTAATGTCTATACCTTATTATAGACATTAATTAAAACTTTTTGATAATGAGAAATCTAAGAAAAAATTAAGGTTAAGGCCTCCACTGTTGCCTAAGAGTTTTAAAACAAACAGCAAAATCCCTCATGTGTGGTTGTGTGTTTGTGTGTGCCATTGTGAACACAAACACTGATACATATTCTGGAAGACGAGACTACTGCATGTATGTTCTCAAAAGATTCCCTCTCTGGGTTTACCAGTTAGAAAAATTAACTCTTCTTTATGGACAAATTATAAAAAGTTGTCCTCTTTGAGTGTGTGAATTAGGAAAGGATCTCTATAGTCCCAAAGAGTAGATGGCACATTTCTGTGAAGAAAAGGCTCTCCTGCCTGTGGACAGATGCAGTCTGGGGCCAGAAGATACAGCAATGCAGTGTGCATGCCACACAACCTTAAATGGAAGTCTTCCTGGAAAGCAAAGGACTCTACTAGAAGCACACTGTTCTGAGAGGATCGGTGCACCTTGATCTATTTACTAGATTTAATTATAGACCAGAGTGTATTTAGACTAATCCTGGCATATTTCAGAGGTCTAAAGAGTTGAGCGACTAGCCCAAACAGAGCCCAGCCTCCTGACTTCCATTCTTTAAACTGTATATTGAACTTTAGTAAACTCATGTAGAAATCTATGATAGCTTATGTGAAGTGCCTCGCCTGATATCTGGCATACAGTAAATTTCAACATATGTTCATTTCCCAAACCCTTACCTTTGCGAAAAGTCCATGTTTTTGGTAAATTAAGTATGAGTTTAGTGAATAATCAACAGTACATGTGAATATATTATACTTTCAGAATATTTTACCTTGATGATTGATGGGTTGAAAAATTTAGTGACTTACAATACTTTAAGTTGAGTGTCTTTTGACTATCAGTTAGTTTTTAGATATTTTAAGTAAATAACCATTTAAATACACAAGAGCTGTGCCATGTTCTGTTTTCTATGTAATTATAACAATTGCTCCTTGGTTATCTATTCAGTCAGATTTTTGAGTACGAGGTTTTATATTATTTTACAAGGGTCACTTGCAAATGATTCTTTTATACAGTTCCATCCTACTTTTCATTTTATTTTAATTACTTTTACCTCTACTTTAATCCCTACGTTGAGCTCCACTGTGAAGGCAAAAATAAAAGATTCCTGAATTCTGTTATGACTATGGAATTATACCTTTATCTTCCATAGTCTTGTAAATATTTATAAATTAAATATTAAAGAGCATGGATTTGAATATTCCCTATTTTGACAGGCCAAGCTGCTCTTTGTTGAATCCAATTCTACCAATATCTCAATTTATTCAGTATCTAATGTTATGATCAACTTCATATAAATGCAATTAACACCAGTGTTTTTATTTCTTCCTTTAGGAAATCGAAAGGACAAAGATAGATGCTGAAAATGACAGGGAATGGCTATTGTACATTCAGAAACTTCTTGAAGGACAGGTATTTCATTTTTCTGTTTTATGTATGAAAACGTCCAGATACAAATTCCAGTCCTTATGTTTGTACTAGATGTCTAATTTTTTGTGAACACTTACACATTATTTACTAGGTAAAGAAATATTCCAATAGGTAGACAGAAAAGTTAACCCTCTATTTGTAGTTAACAAATGAAGCATATGTCCTGGAAAACAGCCAACATGGGTCTTAGCAAATGCATTAATTAAATTATTGAGTCAACCTCTTTGCTTGCTAGCCTGAAAAGGATCCATTCTCTCAGCCCTCTTAGGAAAAGAGATTCTTTATTATGTGTCTTTAAAGTTAGTAGTTGATATGGACACCTGAGGAGTTCATGGGTTTCAGTGACCTTTTACTATGGACCTGTTTCCAGTCAATTCATGTTTTCCTCACAGCCAGACAGCTGTTTATTACTGTGTCTTCCCGCATTCTCGACAATATTTTCTACTGAGACCTCGAGCAGCTTGTTAGTGGGAAGTAAATATTGATTTGGCATCCTGTCAATGCAGAAAGAATGAAAAAATTTCCACCAGAGGCCCCTCAAACATTTTCCTATCGACATTTTCTGGGCCGAGTGGAAAGCTGCATAGAGGATGACAAGGCCAAGACGAGTGGAAATCCCTGAGGGGTCTATTGAGACTGCTGCTGTGACCTGTGTGATACTTTTTCTTCTCTTTCAAGTATTTTTTTAATACACATATAGTCTGCTGGGATGCGCCCCTCTTGTAAGTGATCAAGGGCAGTTTATTGGCAGGTGAGAACCCTGCTTTTCTAGTCATAGCCAGCTTTTGTTTTTACATCACTGACAGCATGTAATGTATTCTAAAACTTTTTCATTATAGTTCTTTTTGCTCAACCTAATTGTTTATTTTGAAAATGAACTGGAATAAAAACAGCTAAAACATATTTTTCAAAACAGCAAAAAAAAAAATACTGTCTTGTGAGTTTTGGAAAGTCATAGATGTTTCTATATAAAGACCAAAAATAAAAGCTGATGTTAAATAAAATTATCTTACATATATATTAACAAATAGAGGTATCTATGCCTTTGGAAAAGCCAATAATAAATAAATAATATATGAACTATTTATACTTTTAGTATTAGTTTTAAATATTTTTGAAACCATATCCAGAATCACTTCAATAGTAATAGAAGTGATTGGCAATATTTTTCTTAAAGTTGTTTGAGTGCAGACTTGCAGGTACTGAACATAGAACCTTCAGTGACAGCTTGTTTTGAGAAAAAAAAATGCCATTTCTTAATCATATTGCATGCCTGGCACCAGCACCCAGCCTAGTTCCTGGCAGATCAAAGGAGTTTAGTAATGATACTAGAGGTTTTTTCAGTTTGGAAATAATAAAAGTAAACTGTTTAATGTTTTTTTTTAGATGTTAACTTGTAAATATGACCCTTCAATATGGAAATTTTATCACCAATTATGAATGTTAAAACAACAGATCTTCAGTACATTTTATTAAAGCTATATGGTCATTAGAACTGATTTTTTGACTAATACATGTAGACGCAAACACACACATTCTTCATGATCTAGATGTATGCTTATTCTGGCCAGTTAGTGTAAAAAAATCCTGTTGAAAATGGCATTAGACTGCTTAATACTGCAGTTTGATATAGTGCCTTTTTGTGCCACTGAGCCTGGACTCTGGAATATAATTGCCTGGCAGTATTGATTTAATTGCCCAGGTTTATTTGTGGACTCCTAATTATTGACTGGAGGTAAATTTAATGGAGCAGCCTTTATGAACACTGGGAAACCGCCGCTGTTGCTGGTAGACATAATGAACTGCAGTATGTGCCTTTAGATCATTTTTCAAGCTAATTTTATTCCACTGTGACAGTATGATAACATTTAAAAAGTCAAAGACTTTTTATTTTTATTACTGACATAGGTGGTTTTGCTGATGTCTTTGAATTTTGTGAGAAAAAAATAGGAACTTCGTTGGTTGCATTTGAATGTCACTTTGTACTAATTATGCCCAAGAGAAAAATCTATAAAATAGAAAATATCTCTTTTTTTAAGCCTACTTTTCTTCTCTCTCAATTCCAGGAATTATATTTGTCCTGAATTTTAGAAAAGGTTTTCTTTGTCTACCAATTCTTTTAGAGTCTAACTTATGCTCACAGGATTATGTGGGCAAAAGTGTAGGTATGTTTATTCAGACACTTTATTTAATTTATGGCATATACAACTCCAATTGTCTGAGATTACATGATCTTCAGGCTGTGGGATAAAATTGTGCACATTCCCTAAGTAAATAGTAATTAATTCAGTATTGATATTTGATTATTAAAGTATTTTGAAGATAAAATTATAGGAAAATTTCCATTTTATGTCCTCCCTCTGTGTTGGGTTTTTTATATAATAGAATTCTGAGACTATAGGAATTAATCTGGTATTGTTGTTTTATCTTTTGTTTAAGGATAAGGCCACAAAAATTTTCTATTAAAGAAAATTTTCTCTGCATTCATTTGTTAAGAATCTATATTGATAAAATATTTACCACAAAACAAAAAGCTGTTGTACCATGTGGCATTATGGAACTGCACAATAATATAATACCTACTGCTACTATTAGCCAGAAGTGCATGATAACTAAAAGTTCCCAAACCTTAACTTACCTGTATTTAATACAGAGAACAAATATATGTCCTCTTTTTCAAGTAGTTTTGATGCAGTTGGTACTTGTATATGTTTGATTTTTATCTACACTTAACCACTCTCCCTACAGATTTCTAGTAATAAGAATCACACTAAAAAATTTCTTTCTAATTTTTGCTCTCATTTGTTTATGGCTTAGCTGCCTTCTAATTTCTTTAAATGTTTTTTCTTATACTAATTTCTCTTTTTACATTAATATATTTTTAAAAACTTACAATTTATGTTATGGCAGATTAAAAAAGCAAATTAATGATTATAATAGGATGGGAAAAACCTCGCCCCATCCTCCAATTAGTTTTTTGTGGTTTAGGAAGTGGAAAGAAAAAAATAGAGATAGGAAAAGTGGGCTAAGACAAAACTATAAAAGCTTTCAAGTAGGAAAAGGATGTAATCAGAGTTGTGCTTTAGAAAGACACATGAGATCAGCATGTAGGATGGTTTGGAGGGAGAAGAGACCAGGAGCAAGAAGGTAATCTAGGCAAAGGACAGTGAGGGCCTGGATATGCCCTCACCATCAAAATAGAAAGGATGAGATAGATGTGATCCTCATTATAGTGACTAAATCAAAAGCAGTAATGAGATTAGAGGAAGGGGTCAGAAAGCAGAAGCCAAAGATGGGAGAATCTAATACCCTCCATCGATGAGAAAGATGGTGATACCTTTTAAGAGTTTTAGGGTTCAAAAGAGGTTGATGAGTTTTGGTAGGAAGGAGATGTCAGTGACTGAAGCCATAAAAAAATTAATAGGTATGTTTCATTAACAATATTCAAGAACTCATGACTTTTAGCCCAGCCTTCTATATGGCTCTTCTCTGTGGAATTTATTTAAAAACACATTTCAAATGCTTATAACTCAACAACAAAAAGAAAAGAAACTGATTGAATTGACATTTCTACAAGAAGATATACAAATAGCCAATAAGCACATGAAAGGATGTTCAGCACCATTAGCCATTAGGAAAATGCAAAGCCACAACCAAAATGAGATATATATTTCACACCCAGTAGGATGGCTACAATCAAAAAGACAAACAATAACAAGTGTTGATGAGGTCGTGGAGAAATTAGAACTCTTGTACATTGCTGGTGGAAATGTAAAGTGCTGTTGTCCCTGTGTGAAACAGTTTGGCAGTTCCTCAAAAAGTTAAAGATAGAGATTATGTGATCCATCAGTTCAACCTCTAGATATTTACCCAAGAGGTGAAAACATATGTTCATACAAAAACTTCTACACAAATGTTTATAGCAGCATTCTTCATAATAGTTCAAAAGTGTAAGGAGCCCAAAGGTGCATCAACTGATGAAATTATAAATAAAATGAAGTGTGTGCATAACACGGACTATTTTTTAGCCATAAAATGGATTGAAAAACTGGTACATGCTATGACATGGAAAAACCTTGTAAACCTTATGCTAAGTGAAAGAAGCCGTGCTCAAGAGGCTGCAATATAGTATGACTGCATTCATGAAACGTCCAGAACAGGCAACTCTATCAAGACAGAAATGAATCATGGTTGCCAGCTGAGATGGGGAATGGTTGCTAAGAGGTGTAGAGTTTCTTCTTGGGGTGATGAAAGTATTCTGGACTTAAAAAGTGGCGATGTTCACACAACCTTGTGAATATACTGAAAACCAACGAATGACACACTTTAAAATAGTGAGTTTTAAGTTATGCAAATTATATCTTCATTTTAAAAACGAATTCCTAAGAAAGTGAAAGAATACATTTAAAATTAGACTCAATATAAAGTTTTTATATCACATATGCTTTATCACAAGCATTAGCAGAGAATGCTTTAAATGCATTTGAATTTGAATTTCTGTCTACTGGCCATAACTATGAATAAATGAGATAAATTATTTTATTTAACAATTTATTTCCCTTTAAGTTGGCATGTAAGGAGATGTCCCTCTATTACACTGTAATAGCTATTACCTCCTCACATATCCAAACAAAGTCAGTTATTTGTACTCTGCCCTCTAAGAGATACTGTGTATTTGTCTTGCTCATTCCGATCCTCAAAATTAAAATTATAATAAAGGTCATTTAGGTTTTTTTTTTATGTCTTAATAATATCTGAAACAGTCCTTTGTATTTTGGACTTCATAAAAACAATGGAAATAATTAGTAGAGATAACAATTAATCAATGCTATTGAATTCATTAAAAAAACATGTATTGAGCGCCTGCTATGTGTCAGATATTATTTCAGGTTTGGGTATACAGCAGTGGACAAGAGAGACAAAAACCACTGCCCTTAAGGAGCTTATGTTTCTGGGGATGGAGGATCATAATCAAATAGTTAAAACATATAAACTGTTAAATAATTAACTTGAACACAGTTATAGGTGTGTATATTAGAATATATATATATACACACAGACATATATAAATATATGCTTATTTAAAACAATATACAATTATAAGCACAATATTTTTTTTTTTTACTAAGATTTGTATAAAAACTCTCAGCCAGGAATGGCTAGAAAGTATGTCTTGATTTTCTGTTATTTGCTAATCCCTTTCTGGATTTCATTCGGTCTATTTTAGTCCACTAAAAATGTATTGAGACAATATCAAAAATTCTGTCTTTCTACCTTAATTTTTTGAGAATTTAGAATACAGATTTGTGGTTTTTCTTTAGCTTTAAATATCCCTGTTCCTATTTGCTGCTTCAAATCTTGCAAATGCTGAAATTTAAAATGGCTCTTTCCCCAGTACCCTTTCTCCAAAATATGCTTACCTTCTGTAGAATACCTTGCAATATGGCAGTGAGAAAGGTTTTATAAACCTTCCGGGCTTTTGTAAAGTAACTTCCAGCCTGAAGGTTTATTGAAAGTTTCTCTTTACAACGCTGGATACATTTACCCTCTTGCTTTTTATGCTGCACTCATCACACACACACACACACACACACACTCACACCCTGCATAAACACACACTCACCCTCTCTCACACACACACAGATTCACATGCTCAGTCACCCACACAGATTTCTCACATCTAGCTGAAATAGCAAGAGTTTAAAATCCTCCATTCAGAGTCTTGCTGGTTTTTCTTTTTTAATTTAACAATTTCAAGCCTACTTTCATGTTTCCAAAAAAAAAAAAAAGAAAGAAAGAAAGAAAAAGAAAGAAAGATATGCGGATAAAGTTAAAAGGTAAATTTATACTGTGTATTTTACCATTATGAAAAAATTAGGGGAAAAATGAAAGTGAAAACAAAATATAGCCTTTACCAAAGTTTGAGAATAGCAAATGCAGCCTTCTGTGTGTGTGTTTTCAGCAGAACTCTGATGTGTGTGTGTGTGTGCACACGTGTGCTTATGTGCATGTGTGAGATATGTGCCAGGGTAACACTTGGGAAATGTAATGTTTGGGAAACTTAGCTCAGAATTCAGTGCAAAATTTAAATCACAAATAAGTCGTTCCATCTGATAGTATTCTTGATTATTTTAACAAGTTTAATCTTTTAATTATAAGATGATAGAATAAGTATATACTATCCATTTTAAAAAGTGTGTACCATATACATGTATATATAATATGTATATACATAAATATATACATATGTATGTATATTTATACTAAATTTTGCACCATTGTATAATAACCAAACTACATTGGCCTTTCTGAAGTCTTGATGTCTCATAGCATCATATTCTTTGTAGAAACAGATATAAGACATAAAATTTAATATCTTCACTTTCACTATGACACAAGCTATATTAAATTTGATTTGTATTTTAAAAACAATATTTTTTTGGTAATCGTACTCAAATCAAAAACAAGAATGAAAATAGTTAACATGTTAAACTTGTCTTTTAGATTATAAAGGTTACCCTTATTTCAATTGTTTCTTTTTAACACAGAAATTTTTAATTTATATTATTAAGAGTACATTCTAGTTAGTGCTGATGCTCCAAGTTATCTGTATTTTCCAGTCATGGTCTTTAGGCTTTGTGATATTCCCAAGGTGGCTCTTAAACATATGCAACCATCATTCATATCCTACCTTTATGCAGAAATGCCTCTAAATGAAGCCACAGTTTATAAGCCTAAATGATAAATTCGAGACTGTGTCAGTGGCTTACCAGTTGCTGAAGGCAGACACATGAAGGTGTCTCCATGTAAGAGAAGCCAAAAATCTGTGTGAAATCAGGAGAAATCCCTCCAGTACCAGAAATTACCTTTTGCAACAAGAACATCCAGAAAGACTAGGAAGACCCACTTCACCACTACGGTACAGAGACAAAACGCTTGATTGTTTTTCTGATGTCCTAGCTGAATTTCCATACTAAGGAATCTCACACAGCATCAACTCTTTAAGACCTGTTCATTTTTGCACTTATGCTGAAGAGTTTAAAACTGTGTCACTGCACTTCTCCTTTTTGATTCAAGAGAAAGAAAGTAATCACTCAGACTTTCTGGACTTTGTAGTCCCTGACGCCTGCCCTTCAAAATGAAACTTGAGGCAGCATACTTTTTGGTTTGTTGTTTCAAATATATATGATAGGGCAAATGAGAAAGATCTTAGCTGTTGGCTAGTCAGGTTGTCACTTCAGTCCAACTCCAGGATCCTATCCTGTCTGGAGAATTTCTGGGATGTCTTGGTCCTCCAGAATCATACAGTGAGAATTTAGTTGACTCTAAACTTCTCGTATGGAATAAACTTGCACTTAATCTGGACTCCAAAGTAGAAGAAATTAAGCTCCTGGTCTTCTTACTGTTTTAAAAACATTTTGCATTTTAAAAAACACGGCAAATGAATAAACAGACCATGTGATTTTTTAAAGCACTTTCCAAGTCATGTCATATTTTTAGTATAGTTTCAGTTGTAAATCTACCCAATCTCTGTTCTCTTTCATTGATTCTAAGATGTATTTTCCCCAGATTTACACATTTCTGAAATTGCAATGCATGTGCAGTATGGCTCTATTTAAGTGGTAGGGTTTTATTCCCCAGAAGAAGCTGTTTTGTTTGTTTTTTTTTTTTTCCATCAGTATGTGTGTCTTATATTCAACCATATCTTAAAACTGAACGAATGTGATATTTCAGTTTTCTTATGCTTTCTATAGTGTTAAGTTTCCAGTAAGATAGATACATGAAGCTCCTGACATAGACTATAGATATAGTTTGTCCTGACATAGGCTCAGATTTTTTTAAGGAGAAGGTAGTTCATTATAAAGATAGGAAGGAAGTTAAACTAAGAAGCTGCTTAAGATGTGATGCAATTCTGTGGACCAACTTTGGTCTCTATTTCTCTTTCGTGGCCTACGTAATCTGTGTGTGTGTGTGTGTGTGTGTGTGTGTGTGTGTGTGTGTGTGTGTGTATGTGTCCGTTTGTCTGTCTGTCAGTCTTCACTTCCAATATTTTCTTTTTCTGCAGTTCAAATTTGGGAATGAACCATTCTGGTTGGTTTAGCTAATTGCGATCACCTTAGCTGAGTATAGCAGAGCTGAGCACAGCAGAGCTGAGGAATTCATAGGGAGGGCATCAGGCTGTCTTTGGTCAGGTGCTAACCAGTGATACAGTCAATGGTCTTAGCACAAAAAAAAGCCTAATGCTACTTCTCTGTAGGGAAGTGTCTGGACATGATAAGCCTTCTCATTAATATATTCAGGGAAAATAAAGTAGTCTTTCCATCAAAAGGACAACTCCAAGAATTGACTTAATAAACTTAGTAATTATTATAAACCTCCTGTGTGAGACTAGATAGCTGGGAAGGAGGATAAAAGGAAGTAGATAGAGGTATGAGAGGTAATTGTGGGACCATTTCAAATTGCATGAGTTGGAATTCTATAGGCAACTCAATGAAGCAGTGGGAACAATAAAACTTTACTAGAAAAGTTATATATTATGAAATTTAAAATATACTCCACATTTCAAAACCTCAGCAGTTTGCAACATGTGTATTACACTTTAATATGCCAAACAAACTTCTATAACAACTAAATCAATGGGTATACTTTTGCCATTTTTTTCCTCTGAAATTTTATCCTACAACTCTTAAGATGTTCGACTCTAAAACAGACAAGTATATTGATAGTTCTCTCTCATTCTTGTATGAGTGATGAACATACAGTACTACTTCTGTGAGCATGTGGGCCCTAGAGATGACTGTAACCTGCTATTGATCAGCTGATTGAAGATAAATGGCTTAGCTGCTTGTATTGCAGATTACATCATTAACATGGTCAGTAAACCATGAATTGTTCAATAAGGTGTTTATCTTTTTTCATTTTATTTCTGCTTTTTTATCATTTTTATTATAAAAGACAAAATGACCCACACTAACCAGCAAGATCAGTTGAAAAGAGACTCAGTAGGGTACCATTATGGGTGCAAAGTTGCAGACAGCTGAGTTCTAATGGTTTAATGGTATTTAGTATATGTTTTGAACTGAAGAAAATATAGAGTTTTGATAATCTTTTTTTTGTGTGTTTCTCTTGCAGCTTCCTTTTGCCACATATTTACTGGAAGCAGTTCTGGAGAAAATAAATGAAAAAAATAAACTAGTTGAAGGATATTTCACAATTATGAAAGATACTAGATGATATTACAATGGAGAACTTTTTTCAAATGTGAACTTTTTATGTGGTGTGATTGGAAAACATGCATTGCAATTGAGATACAGTATCTGCTTCATCTATCAATAGTCAGGTTCAATATCAAAATAAGAAGTATCTGAAACTAATTAATTGCTGAACAAGTGAAACTAATTAAGTGCATAGCCATTGAAAAGGAAATAGTGTAGCATTTGATTGTTGAATACAAATATTGCCACAAATCAATGCAAACTTAAAAATGACTTTTCTTCCAGTGCATTAGAAGAAATTAAAATAAGCTTGGCACACACAAATTGGTCTGAATAGAAAAAGAAAAAAATGGTAAACTAAGGACTTAATCTTTTAAATTTTATGAAGAAACGACTTTTTAGATAAAACTGCTATAAGTGGCCTTAAATAATCTAATGAGGAAGACATTTGTATTGTAAACAAATATGAAATGAAACATCGTAACTAAAGGATGAACATTTAATAAAATATAGTGTGTGGTCTAACTATATCTGTTCTCAACATACTGGATTACAGAGGAGATACTGTATTTTCCTATAACTATTTGGCAAAAATAAAAACATTTTCTCCTTCTCTCTCTTTTTTAAATTCATAATTCTTTGTATGGTCATATGAATTAGCAAAGGACCACAAACCCAGTGTATAAACTTGGACTAGATCCTACTGTGATCAGCTAATAAGTCTAATTCTTAACAATAATATCATCCTTATTTAGACTCCTAAACATTCACACCTCATTTTACCTCTTTACTATATTCTTGCCACACCTGAATGTTTTGTTTCTTTAATTACCAAACTTGTGCCTGTCTCCAGCCTTCACCCTTGCTATTCCCTCTTTCTAGAATACTCTGTGCTTAACGTTTTTTACGACTGCCTCTTTCTCACCATTTAAGTTCATCTTATATGTTCCCTTAGAGACATATTCCCTGGCCATCTTACTATTTAATTTACTTTATAACAAAATGACATATTTTATCTGTGCACTTATTTATTTTTTAATTTTTCCTCCCCCATTCTTAGAATAGGTCCCATGAAGTTAAGGCAGAGGTTGGAAAATTATGGTCCATAGGCCATTGGCCTGCCACCTGTTTATGTGTGTACTACAAAATTGGAATGCTTTTTACATTATCAAATGGCTTTTTAAAAAGAAGAATAATGTTTTGTAGCATGTAAAAGTTATATGTGAAATTCAAATTTTAGTCTGTCAATAAAGTTTTATTGGAACATAGCATTGCTCATTTATGTATTGTTTATGACTGCTTTCACACGACAGTAGTGGAGATGAGTATCATGGCAAAGACCATATATAGTGCATTTATCACTTTGCACTACTGCTTGGCACACTGCGAATCATGGTGACACAGTTATAACTTGAGAGCACTTCAAGTGCCACAAATAAAATACTACCACACTGCGGTTTTTAGAAATCCCAGTGTATACCCATTATGTCAAAAAGAAAAAAGAAAAGAAAAGAAAAATGGCTGTAGGATGTCACTCTTTTAAGGCATAGTGGAGTGTGGATTATTTTGCTATTGAGTTATTTTGCAAAGCCGTATACTTCGCTAAAAAGAATGCGATATAATATCGATATTACATAACCACAGTACATTGTTAAAATAGGAAACTGACATTAGTACCATATTATTAACTGAAATATAAACTATCAATTTCACAAGTTTTTACATTCACTTTTCTTGAGGGTATAGTTTTATGAAATTTTGTCATGTGCAGATTATATAACCATCACAGAGCTGTTCCATCAACACAAAGAGTACATACTTGCGTGCACTTGTATGCACACACACACACACACCCTATTGGTTATTTCTCTGTAGAACTAGGGCTAAACACTGGAATTTGGCTATTGCATATAAAGTTACTCTAAAGATTTTGTGTAAAAAAAATTTCATTTCTCTACAATAAATACCCATGAATGTGATTTCTGGGTCATGCAGTAAGTGTGTTTTTAACTTGGTAGAAACTGCAAAACTGTTTTCTAGAGTGGCTTTACCATTTACCAGTCCTGCCAACGAAGTCAGGCAGATCATTTGGTCTGCATCCTCTTCAGGACTTGGTATTGGTATTTTTTTATTTTAGCCATTCTAATGGATGTGAAGTGGTAATATCTTCCTTTTTAAGTTTTATTCTCTCCCTGGTCACACATAAGTTATTATTTTTTATTTGTTTGTTTTTCTGTCTCTACAACCAGCATTTATGGTCCTTTCAGAAAACATTGGCTGTTGAGAACAGTGTGAATGGGGTTGAGTGAGGCACATAACTCTTCTCTAAACCAAAAAAAAAAAAAAAAAAAAAAAATTCCCAGTAATCACCACAGGTTTTACAAGGCATTTCTAAAAGATAGGTCTATTCTTTATTTATTGCTATATAACAGATTACTCTAAAACTTAGTGGCATAGAACAATATTTATTTAGGCCAGTTTCTTTGGGTCAGAAATATGAGCACAACTTAAATGTGTTCTCTGACACTAGGTATCTCAGAAGCCTGCAGCCATATCAAGACATATAATAGCAAATTAATTGTCAATGGTGTTTTACAAACTATGGTCCTGTCACATTTAGTTTAATAAACAAAATTATTTTCATATTTGTATGCAAACAATTCCTTAAATATAGTTTGTTCATTTTCTGTTAATTGTTTTGCTTCTCTTCAAAACCACATCCTTACCTTAAAATGATATATATGTTGTAAATCCTCCTTTGTTCCATCCAGTACCAGCTATGTAGCTTTGTTTTTTACACATTGATTTTAATCCATCTTGAATTTATTCTATGTGTAGTGTGACATAGGGATCTATTTTTATTCTCAAATTAATAGTAAATGTTTCCATCACTTAACCTTTCTTTCTCCAATGATATGAAGTATTGCCTTCACGATATGCTCATTTCTCAAATATACACCGTTCTATTTATGGACTCTCTATTGTGTGTAATTGATCTCTTGTACTAATAGCATTCTGTTTAATTATTGTGGCTTTATATTAATTCTTGATATTTAGTAAGAAATATCTCCTTTGGTGGTATTTGTGTGTGTGTGTGTGTGTGTGTGTGTGTGTGTGTGTGTGTGTGTGTGTTTAATTTTTCAAAGCCTACTACTTTTCAATTTTTTTCCCGAGAAAATTTTAATAGAAATTTTTGAGATAATTATAGATTCACATACAATTGTAAAAAGCAACATAGAGAACTCATGTCCACCTACCCAATTTCTCCCAAATAATATTGTAAGCTACAATATGTATAATATCAATACCAGGATATTGTAACACAATCTACCATTCTTATTCAGATTCCTGAATTTTACATGTATTCATTTGCATGTGTGTATTTGTGTGTGTGTGTGTGTATTTAGCTCTATGCAATTTCATCACATGCTTAGATTAATTTATCCACAACCACACTCAAGATAGTGGCTAGATCCTTCATGTTGCCCTTTTATAACCTCACTAACTCTCTCTGACCCCTATACCTAACCCCTGGAAACTATGAACTGTCCTATCTTCTAAAATTTTGTCATTTCAAAAGTGTTATATCAGTGGAAACATACAGTATGTAACCTTTGGGGTTGGAATTTGTAACTTTTTTTCAGTCAGCATAATTCCCTGTAAATGCATTCAACTTGTATGTATCAAAAATTTGTTGTTTTTTTATTTCAAATTAGTATTTTATGGCATGAATGTAGCATAGTTTGTTAATCTATCCATAAGTTTTTGTTTGTTTTATTTTGTGGCTGTAACATTAGTGCCTAAAACAGTGCCTAACATACAGTAGAGACTAAATAAATATGTGCTGAGTAAAGCAATCTCTCTATATCACAGAACGTGGAATGCAGTGGGCACTGCAAAAAAAAATGTCATATATATATATAGAGTTATGGAATCAAAGGGTATTGAGAGTCAAAGTGTGTCCCCCAAAAATATATGTGGTGTCCTGACCCCCAGTACCTGTGAATGTGACCTTATTTGGAAATAGGGTCTTTGCAGATATAATCATGTTAAGATGAAGTCACACTGGATTAGGGTGGACCAAATTCCAGTGAATCATGTCCTTATTAAGAAAAAGAGAGTTGGAAACACAAACCAAGAGAAGAAGACCACATGAAGACAGAGACAGAGATTATACTTATGCTGCTACAACCCAAAGAATGCCAGGGATTACCAGCTATCACAGAAGCTAGGACAGACACATGGGATGTTTTCCCCTCAGGGACTTTGAAGGAAGCATGGCCCTGTTGACACCTTGATTGTGGACCTCTAGCCCTAGAGCTGTGAGAAAATAGATTACTGTTGTTTTAAGTTGCCCACTTTGTGGTGGTTTCTTGGTAGTCCTAGGAAGCTAATATAAAGGATGTGAAGAACTAAGCTTTTCAAGTTAATTGGGTGATCAATTAATTAATCTTATTAAATGCCAGAATTAGAACTCATATTTCTTGATTTCTCCAATTCAGTGCGCTTTCTTCTAGACCAGTACTTCTCAACTTACTTTTCATTATTAACCCATTAAGGAGCCTTTCTAGTCTTTTTTCCCAAATACTCCTCCCAGTAAAATTTTAATATCAGTATATTTGTCTATATAATGTGGCCCTTTGGTGGACCACAGACCATTGTAATATCTAAGTTTTGCCGATCATCCCACCTCACCAAAGAATCATTTTTCATTTCCGAGGGAGGATGTCGCCCACATCGATACTGCATGCACTCACTATATTATATTATAATCTGATAATGGCAATAAAGGAAATACTTATGTTTCTGTAATCTGAAAAAGAACTTTAGTCATGGCTCATGAATATATATTCTAGCTCTCCCTCTAGCCTATAATAGGATTATAATTCTCTACCCACTTTGAAGTTACATGAGGCCATATGACTTGACTTGCTTTAGATGCTGACTTGTGAATGCAAGTTTCATGTGTCACCTTCAAGTTGAAGCTTTAAGGGCAAGTACACAAGTCTCTACCTCCCCTCCTTCTGCCTCTTTAATTCTGGAAACACAGAGTGCAATGGAGTGTCCCGTAACCAAGGTGCCTGAGTGAGAGTGATGGGCAGAGCATCCCTGGTAACTCATGGTGTAGCATGTATGTGAGTGAGAAATAAACTGTGGTGAAAAGCCACTGAGATGTGGGGGTCGTTTCTTACTATAAAAAATCCTATGTCATCCTGGTTAATACAGGATTGCATGGGGGAAAAAAGTCAGATGCATAAAATTAACTCTTCTCGTTTTAATTTTAATTTAACTTAGACCTCACAAGGAAAAACTCCAAGAAAGTTTTAAAACATAATTATAAGTTTTCTGAGTTTGTTTAGTATTTTACTTCTTATAGGTGCTATTACATATTAAAATTGAAAACATCTATAAAACCAAGGTTCACTGCTCTAGAACTCTCATTTAGAAATTTAGTTCAAACATAGATTGACATGCAGGTAAATGAGACGTAGGGAGACCTGCTAGCACTCTCTGAGGGCTAAGTGCTTTTCTACATTTTCTTTGCAAGGCGTATGGTCCTGGTTCATGGACTTCATCACCAGTGAAAAATAAAATTATGTGTTTATTGGATTTGTGTGACCTTTTCCTCCAACAATCTCAGAGCACCGAACTTTTAGCACATTTATTCCTGAAGTAATTTTAACATGCAGAGAGGATGAGAAGGTCAGACAATTACAAGTAGTCTGCTAGCCAATGTCAGTGGAATGCATTAGGTGTCAGTAGAGTTTCTATTTCAGATATTAATAAACAGGACATAAAGCTACAGTATAGCTTAGGTGAGGCAAGAGGCATACTGGAGAATATGCTAAATAACCCCTGGGAATTGTGCAGTGTAGCTGGCCTTTTAGAGAGGACAGGAATGGAAGCAGAGAAAATCAATGTTTGCAAAAGTAAAAATCTCAGATTTTTATCAGCAAAGATACCTAATGCAGGATCCTTACTTGTATTCAAATATTTCTTTTTCATGTGTAAATTCAGCCATTTGTAAAAACAGAAAACTTTTTTTTACATTTGTTTTATTAATTACTATCATTTACCTTTTTTCACTAGAAAAACGTTTGCAGGTCTTTGTGAACTTTTTAATTTGACTTTAATAAACACTTGTACAATTTTTAATAATGGTAATAGTTACAGTCTAAAAAACAGAGCCACTGTAAGTATTACAGGAGTAGAAGGATGTAATATAGGAATTATGGACTATACATATGATAGGAAGCTGATGGAAAGAGGCTCTGGAAACAGGGAGAAGATCAGAGTTTTAGTCCACTGATGACTGCAGCCTGAAGAACTAGAGCCTGGAGGAAAGAAAGCTGGAGTTAGCAAAAAGGACACGATGCTGGGACCTCTGGCCAGGCCACCATGAGCTCCTGAGAAGGATGGCTTAGCTTTTAAATCCCATTCAAGTTCCTCTTGGAACTAAAACAAAACTGTGAGCCACACAGAAAGGGCATTCTGGGAAACGTGGTGTCCTACCTTGGAAGTGAGAGGTGGTCCTGTTGAGTTGACCAGAGAACCCTGGCATGGTCAATTGCTCAATGAAAAGAGAATTCTGTTTACTGACAACAGTGACTGTTTATTTCAACTGATAATTGGGGTACAGGCTAGTGGTAGCATAAAATCAGAAACTGAATTTAGTACATTTTGTTTTGTTAAGAACAAATCTCAAATTTTTTCCTGTAATTATTTCCATTAGACTTTGGACGTGTGTTTGCAACAAGTAAAAGCCCTAATTTTAATGGTCAGGGCAGCCCCCAGCCTTAATGCCTTGATGATCAAGATCAGCAATGGTGATTTTTTTAAAGTGACCTGTTGTGTACTAAAGACATTAATTAAAGCTGCCCTCTTCTTCTGGTTCTAAAACATAATTCAGGTCTGAAGCACGAAAAATTTCGTGGACTGTTATGGGCACTAGAATTGAAAACTAGTTTGCAATACAAATTTATAAAATGAATGCATGAGCTTTCAAACTGTTTATCTGCAAATAACCTAACTGGAGAGGACACAAGATAATTGTCAAAATAAAGTTAGAAAAAGAAGAAAGAAAAGCCTCAAGCTTTGATTAAAGATTCTACGGTTATTTGGGATTTGTGGGTTCTGAGAAGACAAAAAAGAGGTCCCCGTGGTTTAGAAAAGCCTTAGAGAAAGGGGTAGGCGGGGAGAAAGGGAAGGAGGGAGGGAAATGGGGCCTGAAGAGTAGTAGGAGAAGCTGCAGTGTGGAGGGGGCGCTGCAAAGATGCCACCAGAACAATCTAAACAGTAAGTGAGCCGGGAGAACAGCCCTGGGACCAGGTTCAGTAACAGCAGGACAAAAACGTGATTTAGCTGGTTTTAGTGATGAGAACAGGTATGAGACTTACTCAATGACATAATTATTTTTTTTTTTAGTTCACTCTTGCATATGTCTGGGTGGATAATACTTGTTTGATTAATAACCTAGCTTTTAGCCACTTTTTAAGTAGAGAAACACATTCCTTAACTAAAAACCAATCAGTATTTCTGTTGCTATTTCAGGTTTAGGAGTGCCCTTTCCTCTTGAACAGCGTAGAACTCTACTATCACCAGGTGGCAACTCACAACTTTGCAGGTGAGAGAAAGAGTAGAGGAAACTCTGTTCCTTTCAAGCATCAAATAACACTGTGATTATGACCACTTTAAAAAAAAAAAAATAATTAAAATTTTTTTCAATTACAGTTGGCATATACTACTACTTTAGTTTGAGTGTACAATATAGTGATTAGACGTTTGTATATCTCATGAAGTGAGCACCCCGATAAACCTAGTACCCACCTGACAGCATACATAGTTATTACAATATTATTGACTATATGCCCTATGCTATACTTCACATCCCTGTGACTATTTTGACATGTAAGCCATAATTTCCAGGACAAAATGTATTTCAGATTTTGGAATTCTCAGACAAATTCTGAAAAGAGAATTACTGACTGTTTCTTCCATGTGTTGTTCTAAAATATTGCAAATGTTGATTCATGGTAACTACAGCTTCTCAAAGGTTTCATTTTTCCCTTTAAAATTCCTGTCAATATTGAGAAACCTGACTATAACTCTATTCATATTATCTTTATCATATTGCCTCATAGAACCATGGACTTGTTAGCTGAAAGAGAAATTAACAACCATCTGTTTACAATAAAACATCCTCCCCCACTTCAGTACATTTCTAGTATACTTTGCTGTGATACAGTATCAGTTCCAGTTTCCTATGATATAGAAGGATATGTATCTCCTGAGGACTTCGTAAGGACTAAAGGAGGAAATATGAAAAATGACAGGTATACTGCCTGCCACATAGCAGATGCCATTTAAATGATAGTTGGCTTCCCACCATACATATAATTTATGTGTTAATTAGAGGAGTGAACTGGCCGTTTGTTGAGCTCTTCACTGGGGATTTTACTCACTGGTTTCATCCTTAAAACAGCCCTATAAGGAAAATGAGGCTCAGATACTAACTTGCCAACCAACAGCCAATACATAGGTGAGCTGCATATCTAACCTCTGGACTTTAAAACCTTTTACTAGTACGCCATCCTGACCTTGATTCTTCATACCAAATATGAAATCCTGTCCTACTTTCTGCAGCCTTTGAATCACCTGGGGGGCTTGACTGCTATAGGAGAAGAGAATTCTTGTGGTTTTACCACATTTAGTTTTTGAAACTAAAACACAATACTACACAGCTCTAGAGATTAAAAGTGACTCAGAAAGACATGCTTGGCTGGCACACAACTGAAAGGAAGCCTGCCTTTCTTCTATGGCACAAGGATATGGAGGCCACTTAGCCTTTAGTATGACACATGTGAGAATAAACAAAAAGAAATATATTTTTAATTACTCTTATTCTATAAGACTTGTACCAACTCGTATCTAACTCACTCTTGTCCACCTTTATTTCCCTTTCATCTGCATGGCACCTGCTGAGAAAATCCTCTTGATTTCTGTCCATTTCTTTAAATTCCATTAAATTCTGGTCCCATTTCTAGGGTCTTATCCCTTTCCAACAGGCACTCCCTTCTATATTTATGCCCGTTATTTTGGTAGCCCAGTTTGCAAAATCATTAAGTAAAAGGTACCAATGCACCCCTAGATATGTGGATGAGTTGTAAACCTTCAGATTGCAAGTACCTAGAATCTCTTAAAGAGGCACCAACTTCATTATCCCAAGAACATACTTATGACCAATCTAGAAACTCCAATACCTAAAGCTACTTTATTTAAAATACTCTACAACTGTAAGATTGTCCCTTGAACTTGAAGAGGGGTTTTTAGGTGAATTTTCATGAGCTTACACACATTTATTTCTTTAAAGAGCCTTATGACATGAAAATCAATTTGAATATAATTCTACCTTGATTTTTCATAATGAAAAAAGATGAATTTGAAGAGTATCTTTTGAAGTGTTTGCTGTTTGAACAGTAAAGTATGCTGTCTGAATTTTTGGCCTCATGCAATCTTTTTTTTTTTTAATAACTGAGACTTCCAGCTTATCTTTACACTTACATTGTAGGAACTGGATTATTTGCTGTCTTTTTCTTAATCTCTAAAGAAACTTGGGCCTTGAAAGTTAGAAGAAGCAATTAAATCTTGCATTAAGGAGCACTCATCAATTGAATATATTCCTCCATTACAGAGTTGACCCCTGTGGATCTATAGAAACTTCCTTGGTCAAAGAACATTAAGAACAGTTTTCACTAAGAAATCCTTTGCTTTTCTTCTTAAAAAGGTCCCTTTACACCTATTCCTAAAATGAGAAAGGTTCAAGGAGTGGTTATTTGTAAATAGACTTCCTGTATGTGACTCATACCAGTTAATAGCCACTTTATATTTATATTAGTCAGCATTCTTCAGAGAAACAGACCAATAGGCTGTGTGTGCATACAACTATATGTAGGCACACATGTATTATACACACATGTATGTGATTTGCATGTAATCACATATAAAGATTGATATGATTAATTATAACAGATAATGAGTTATTGTAAGTAACTTGTTCACAGGATTATGGAGGCTGAGAACTCCGAAGATCTGTAGTCAGCAAGCTGGTGACCCAGGACAGCCATTATGCTATTTCAATTTGAGTCCGAAGGCAGAAGACTAATGTTCCACCTGTGGTCAGTCAGGCAGGAGGAGTTTCCTCCAGCTCGGCCTTTTTGTTCTATGTAGGTCTTTCATTGACAGAATGAGGCCCACTCACATTAGGGAGAGCAATCTGCTTTACTCAATCTACTGATTCAATATTAATCTCACCCAGAAACATCCTCACGGACACACCCAGAATAATGTTGGATGCAAGACTGGGCACACTATGGCTCAGTCAAGTTGACAAGTAAAATTAACCATCACAATATTCCATTACTGATAACATTTAATCAGATTAAACGTTCATCCTTAGCTTCTATCAAGGATCTTAGGAACATAGCTATTTGTTATAAAATTTAAAACTCTGCTCTTTGTTGATTATGTTTCAATAGCTCTATCAAAACACTCCTGGCTGTATGTTTTAGGAATGTTTTTCAGAATAAAGCCTTGGCGCATGCGTGTGTGGGAGTGTGTGTGCGTGTGTGTGTGTGTGTTTCAAGGTTTGGGTCCTAGCCATTTAAAAGAGAGAGAAAAGCAGCCCTTGGCCTCTAGGAGCTAACTTGATACTGTCCGCTAGGCCTTGTTGTTGCTAGGATCTGAGTTGGTCTTGGTATTTTCCTGTGGAACATAAGCAATTTTACAGAGTATCAAAATTAGACAAGACTACTCTATAACCATCTTTGATCAAGACAAAAACAAGACCACTCTTTAGTCATGTATTAACATAGACAAAAACATGAATATAGTCTAAACTATAAAAATGACCAGGATGTACCCCATCCTGGCTAATTTGAGTGACTGCTGCTGTCCTTACCAATTATAGATTAAGCCTCATTCTAGCCTTCCCTCTTTCTGGATAAAACTTATTAAAATACTCAGCCATAGAATTATTCCCATTTCCTGGCAGCATTCAATCCAAAATAAAGTCCCACTTCCTTAG
This sequence comes from Macroglossus sobrinus, assembly GCA_004027375.1. Classification (NCBI taxonomy): domain Eukaryota; kingdom Metazoa; phylum Chordata; class Mammalia; order Chiroptera; family Pteropodidae; genus Macroglossus; species Macroglossus sobrinus. The sequence continues at coordinate 384,172 of PVKZ01000708.1, read as the reverse complement.
ACTTTCCCCAAACTTCTTATTAAGTTGCCCCGTAGTTCCTCACGTTGTGCACTCTCCCTCACAGCAGTGAGTCATTATTCAACTACAGATGTGCTCCTGCTTGCCCTTGTTTGAAGGGCGTTAACAAATATGGGACTTTGCTGAGGTTCAGCTGATGCCCTTCCTGCCTTGTATGAGGACTCCCAAATCAGTAATAGTGTGCATATTTGAGACTTCTCTATCTGTTCTCTATTTGCCCTTGCCTGAGAGAAATCCACATTGAATTGAGCTCTCATATTGCATTAAAGCTTTCAGTGTTGGGCTTATTTTGTATTCTTAGGAGTGGGGTTCCTTGGGATTATGTGTATGTGTATTTGTATGTGCACACACACACACACACACACACACACACACACACACACACAAGGAGTTGTCTGATTGGATTTTTATTGTTCCTTGATACATTTATTTTCTACTTTTGTAACACATTACCCTATGACCTGCCCACTTTTCTTGAGTGTCTGTCTACTTGTCTTTGGTGACTTAAGTGCTGTTTATCTACAAACAGAAGTCTAAGTATAGGATGGACTTAGGTCTGATAATTCTCTCCTTAAGAGAATCCCCGAGGCTAAGGATTTCAGAAGGTCTCCTAGGACCAGGGTTTTTTAGACAAACTTTGCCTCTGGTCAACAAATCAAAACCTTGTAAGGACTTCTTCCTTGGTCTTTGTGTTCTTGAGAAAGGCTTTGTTTCATTTTATCTGCCTGTTGCCAGGAGGCTTTGTTCAGTCCTGAGTAGTGAGTATGGGCCTTTAGCCAGGTTCACAGTTACGCAAGCATTATTGACCAGACCATTCAGTTTTCATGGAATCTTCTCAGTCTCAAAAGACAGTTCTTCCAGGCTAACATCTGCTTCCTTGATTGTTTTTCCTCATCAAAACATTAACTCATATGCTGATCTCGTCAATGGCAAAATTTCACCAGGGACAATTTGTAATTGAGTGGTCCTTGGGGGATCTTTTGACATAAACAACATTGTTCGTTGGAGAGGTACTTTTGAACAAAAAGCAAAAGAATTGTCAGGAATGATTCTCTTCTTCCTTTCTGTACTTCAAGGACTAATAATTAATGTTTTTTTAATTGTATGACTTGATCAAATTGTCAAGGGCCCAAGTTTTGAAAACAAACAGCTGTGTGTCATTTTCCTTTTGTTCTCTTTTTTCTCCTTTCTTGTAAAGTTTAAAGATTAACCGATAAAAAAATTATTTAAAAAAGATTTTCAAAAACTGATCAAAAAGTAATATTTCATGTACCGTAGGAATGTCTAATACAGATAAACAGTATATATTTTCTAAAAGAAAGAAAATTTTAAATTGCATTTATTTTTTATGGATACTAGAAAGTATTTTTACATAATAGCCTTTGTTTTTATAGCTATGAGATGGTAAGAAACAGTTTTCAATGCAAAATTAATTTTGGCACATGATCAGAGTCTTTAAAAATTAGTTTACCATATAGAAATAAATGTTAGCAAAATGATTTGTTCATGACAAGGGTTAAATTTTTCATAATTCAAAATTTCCTACTTGGTTTTATGAGTTAAATGAACTACTAGTGTGTCCATAGCTTGTTTAAAATTAAAATTGCATATATATATATAATTATATTCAACTAAATAAATGATAATGGTGAATATCTTTAAAGTTTTAATTTTATGAGTTTACAATGCAGCAAATTAAAAATGTAATATTAGCTAAATTATAGTTTACAGATTTTTCACTAACATTAAGATCACAGAGAGTGATTAAGTTCATTGAGTCTGAACAATTCCTAAATAAAATTTTTAAAAGATACAAAGCACTGATTACTAAACATAATTTAATTCATATTTCTTAAAACTGCAGTAGATTAATAAAATATACAAAAGTCTTTTTGAATAATTTTATACATTAAATTATATGTGTGTGTGTGTGTGTGTGTGTATATATACATATATATATATATATATATTTGCCTCCTCAAAATAATCAAACTAATGTGAAATACGTGTTCATAGATCAATAAAGGACAATAAGAACAATTAGGTTTATCTTAAATTCTTCAAATTTTAATTAATTGTTATGAGATACTTTGTCTACCAGATTTCATATTTAAAAGCTGACAGATTATAAAGGAAGTTTATCTTCTTTGGAGAAATATATGAATTCTTATTATTGAATTCTTAATTACTGAATTCTTAAGCATCACCATGCTTAAGCATAAAAACTGGTACAATAATTGTTTACAAAACATACTGGACATGCTCTAGGAATCCTGACTCATGGGAATCATTAGAGACTAATTGCTTCTTTTAGTATTTCAATAACTCCAATAGTCAAGTCATATATATCTTTTTGAAGAGCTGTAATAGTAATGGTAAAACATGTAAAAACTTTCTTTCTAGAGTCTCCACTAAACTTAATGAGTCCCATGATTTACAAACTCTTCTAACAAAAATGCTTTCTACTTTGCAGCTAGTCACCTAACCACTTATGAAATGCTGTTGTTTCCCTTTTACAAGTCACTGTCCTTTGCTGTGACTCTCCAAATCCAGCCACCTTTCTTCAATTACCTAAAGAAGAAAAACTCCCATGGTTACTAACCTCAGTTAGCAAACTTTTCATGCCCTACACAGCTTTTTTAGGGACTCTCCTTAGATAACCTGTATTTAATTATATTTGTTAATGGTTCATACTTAGAAAGAGGAGCGAAAAATTTTCAAGCAGGCTATGCTAGTAAAGACTTTAAGTTTATCCTTAAAATATAAACTTGTATTGAACTCTAGTTGATAAAGTTGTTTCCTGTGGTGGTACGTGTTAACAATTCTGATACTTCTATATATGTACTCTGGAACTGGAGAGTTAAGTAAATGGATAGCAGATGATAGAGGTCAGGTTTTGTTCTGTTGGAGTGGAAATTTACAGGTAAACAAGGGGAACATGTTAGAATGATCCATGTGGTAATGAATCAGAGTTTGAGATATCAGTATAAACTACCTTTTGCTTAATATAGACACAGATGGTTACATATAGAAATATCTATATGTAAGTATATACATGTGGTTAAGATACCCACATAAATTTCCTTGTTCTGTTAGCTGTGAAAGTAGAAACAATGGCATCTCAGTAGCAATGAGCACACTTAGCACCCAGATCTTGGTTTCTAGTGAGAAGAATCTGGGATCTTGGAGAAATGGTTGATTCTAGAAATAGGACAGGAAATACACAAGATGAGTCTGGAGCATCCTGTAGTGCCAGAAAGTAAAGAAGCACTCAAGGAAGACCAAAACAAAGAACCTACATGGATGGGGTTTGTTAAAGTGACTCAGGAGCCAAGTGGAAGAGTTCCCAATGGCCAAGCTGGAACAATTTGATCAGCAAAATAGAGTAGTGTTGGATTATAACCCAAAGTATAAACTGCATATCCATGAGTTTACACTGACACAAACAAGTAATAAATAAATGGGGGGAGACAGAGAAATCTCCTGTGTAGAAGAATTCCAAATACTCTATGTAGATACTCTGCTGTCAGAAGAGAAGGGTAAATCCTTGCCCTTATGTGTGTGTTGTGCATAGTGTCTTCTTTCCAAAGAGGACAGTATGGAAGTGAGGGAAATAGTCACTTTACAGTGGAGGAGCCTGACAAATACTATGCAGGGACTAAGGTCAATATCAAATATCAACAGTGATAAATCATACTGAATATATATACCCTTGATGAGTTAAACATTACACATATTTCATTGGTTCTCTATAAAATATTAGACTAGTACTCCTCAAGACTGCCAAGGTCGTCAAAAACTAGGAAGGTCTGAGAAACTGTCACACTCAAAAGCAGCCTGAGGAGACATGACAATTAAATTTAAAGCAGTATCTGGATGCGATTCTGGTGGGGGGGGGCAGGTAAAAAATAAAGAAAGATGAATAAACTATGGGTTAGTTAATAAAAATTCACCCATACTGGTTCATGTGCAAATGTTCCATGCAAATGTAAGCCTCCAATCCAGAGCAAAGCCTGTTTCCTTAAACCTTAAATTCCATAAGTCTTTTCTGACACCCTGAACACTCTGCCCTGTGTACTCTCCTTCACTGCCGCATGTAATAACACAACTCGTTCAACTCCACATGTGTTTCTGGTGGTCTTTGGCTGGAGGGCATTGGCAAAACCATAATTCAAATGAAGAATAATGACTGTTAACATGCTGATAGTGCCAAGCTTGGGATTCATGTTATCTGAGAACAATTCATGCATTTTATTTATTGTTTTGGTTAAAAAAAAAAAAAAATCTCGTTCCAAACATCCATGATCTTTTAATATCGTATAGATTCCCATCAAAGTATTTCTCTTATTGACCTCAAGATGGCAGGCTTGAATAAAAGATATTTTCATTTTTAAAAATTTCTGGGCTTCTCAAAAGTTCTCTTTGAAGATAAAATTACAAATGATCTCTTTCTCATTCTGTGTTGCTTTTTTAAAATTATACCTATGTTTCTTCCATCTTCATCCCTTCATTGTTTCTTCAAGGGCCATGAGACTTATGCCTATTTTTTCTTAGGACATTAAAGCCAGTCATGAGAATCTAGAAGCCTCTTAAAATGGAGATAAATGGTATACATGTAGACAATCACTGTTCTAAGATGAGATCAGAAAAGTGCATCCCCTCACTGCCTTATAAGAATGAATTTTTATTAGTAATACATTAGTTGTAAGAGTCTTAGAATATTAATTCTACCTTACTCTTATGCATCTACAGTAATATACACTTGAATTTGGGGAGATTAATTTATCATAACACTATGTCACTGAAAAAGTAAATACTAACACAGGAATTCCGATTAATGGTTTTATCATATAATATCTGAAATTTCTCAAAAGAGGTAAAACAATGTTTCAATTCAATTTAATCTAAAAATATATATGATTTTATCCCTTTTTCTAATTTTACTAGAAAAAAGCAACATAGCATGGTGGTTAAGTACATAGGTTTTAAAGCCATACCTATTTTATATTTAACCTATTTTAGATTTAATTCTGCCTCTTACTGGCTATGTGACAATAAGTATGCTACTTAAGCTCTCTGAATCTTATCTGTAAAATAGAGATAATATCATTTACATGATTAATTCAGATCATGAATGAAAAGCATTCAGCACAACTCAGTAAATGACTGGCATAATTATTATTATTTTGGGGGTAAAGAGAATAGGGTGAAGTAAGTAGTGTCACAAAACATACTCTGAATTATGAATTACAACTTCAAAAGCTGAATACAAATATACTGATTTTTTAAAAAGTACTTCAACTTCTATGATTGGTCAGATGACCCAACTTCCTACAATAATTCTCCTAAGGATTTTTTATGAAATTGGAAGCAAGTTATTGAATGACTTTATGAATCAGTTCTCTCATCCATTCCCACACCATACCTGTCCCTACAAATGTAGATCAAAGATCAGTAGGCATTTCCTGAGTGTTCTGTTCTGCTAAGATGACTCAGCCCCTCAGACATTTCTGGGGCTAGGATAGGGGTGGGGTTATAGGAAATCCCAGTAATAGACCTTATTAAGATCCCCACCAGCCTAACAAATAGGGACTCAGAAAAATTTAATTTAATTTAGAAGAAATATAATATCTATACATATCTAATGATTACAAATTCCTACTCGGTCAAATACACAGGTAGATTTATTTTATATTTATTCTACAGCCTTTTCAAGGAGTAAAGAAGGATGTTGGCTTGTTCAGCATATTTGGTGAATTAACGTAGCTGATGGGACATGTGCAGATAATTGAGGTCCTTCTAAACCTAACCTGGGCCTTTGGGCAGTAGCTAGTGACGAATGATTCACAGAAATCTAAGAAAATACCCAGATCTCATTTAGATCCATCTGTTATTTTTATTTTAAGTAGGTGCTGGTGGTGAAGGCAACCTACGCTCTGCCACTACCAGACCTCTTACCAGAGATACTAACTGGTGACCAACTGGTAGGCTGCTGATTACCTGTCTCAGGGCAGAGGATGCTAAGAAATAGCCAAGAGGCATGGATTCAGGGAGGTAGGCAATAGTTCTTTGTTAGAGAAAGTTGTTAGAGTAGTTTTCACTGGGAATTAGGAACACTTTCTCTTTTTCAAATATTACCAATTTTAGAATACTCTAATAAAGCTTAATATTCAAAGCAGCCCCTTGAATTACCTCACTACGAAACTTGTTTTGTTCTGTTTGTTGTTGTTGTTGTTGTTGTTGTTCCCTGTGTTTGTAGGCATAATATTCTGATTACTAAATTTAACCCAGGAAGGCAGTGAGAATTCACTGACCATGGAACAAACTAAATCATCATCATCAAAATTTAAAAAACAGCAAGTCACCACCAGAGTGCTATTTTTTCCACATCAAATACATGTGTCAATAATGGCAGTGGACACTGGGAGGCAGTAAGTCACAGTAAATACAACTTTTTTCTTCAAGCTCTTATTAAATCAAATTAATTAAATGTTAGTTTTCTAAGTCTCCACTTTGAAAAGGAATTTTCACAATAATTTCTGTTCAAGAGATATTATTCAGAGATATGTGGTCCAAAATGTTGTTCATTTGTACCTTAAGTCCATCAGAAGACATGATTCAGTTTGTGAATTCAGTTATTATCTTGACAGTTGATGGGACTTTGCCAGTAAAATTGTTTGCTTTTGACTTCTTAGACTCAAAATTAGTACAAAATAAAAGAATAATTTTTTATCATTTTGTCCCATTTCATGGTAGAATCACCAAAAACTGTCTTTGATTGCTTATATCTTTATTCATAAGTAGGACTATCCTAGTGTGAAAGAAGAAGCCAGACTGGGCCTGAGGGATGTGTTCAACCTCTTCTCTGACTGTGGGAACAGGTGTGACTAAAGAGTGTTTGAGGGGTTGGAGTGCAGGGGTGAGGGGATGGAGCTTCTGCTTGACCATTTTAGGGCTGGGGTCACCTTGAGACAGGTGCAGCAAGGCACCATGGGGAGGAGAGGTGAAGAGACCTGGAGCAGCTTGTGGCTTGAGAACAGGTGGAGAGCTGAACAAGCCCAGAGCTTGTCTTCCTTCAGGCTTGGACAGCTGGAGATCCTGACTGAGAACCTGTGCAGAGCTGGGTCTGGCAGGGACAGGCAGTGGCATCCATTCTCTGGCTTTTGTGTCACTGCAAAGCCTCGTTGTTTTTTTTTTTTTTCTCCAGGTTCTCTCAGGTGTCATGTCTATAGTCATTACTCACCCAACTACTACTGGCTTAGATCTTTTGATTTTAGGGACCTAGAGCAGGGAAGGTTACTAAAAATCAACCAGAAATAGGGGAATACCAAGACCTCAAGTCCTTGGAAAGCTACTGGCCATACTTTAGCAGAATGTAGAAGAGAAAGAAATCTTCAAGTACCTAAAATACTGTTTGGAAATAAGTATAAACTACACTTTTATCCTGGAAATTAGCTATTGTTTAGTTGACTGTATCTGGTAATTACTGGTGGTCATGTACCATTCAAAACTTATTTAATCTTTTTTTTAGTGACTCTATGAGGTAAAGTACCATAATTATCCCCACTTTATAGATGGGAAGCTGTGGTACAAAATTGTTAAATGACTCAGCCAAATACATATTACCAATTAAGTATCAAAGCTGGAATTTGAACCCAGGTAGTTTGGTACCAGAGGCTGTACTCTTAACCATTATACTGTAATACTCTTAAAATGAAAAATGCAGTTCTCTTTGGTGAGCGAAAGAAAATTCTTACTTTCAGTTTCAATAACAAATCATTTTCATATTCAATAAACTATTGTTTTATAGTGAATTACTTAACTCTCATTTGAAATTCGTAATGAGGTTTTTTGCTTTTAATTGTTTTAATTCCACTCCATGATTATGGAAACTTTATAAAAAGTTTCTACTAGAACCAAACATCTCCAGAAAATAATCACATCATCTTTTTATTACCTTTTTAGCATTCAAAATATTTAGCATGAGATCTAAAGCAAGAAAATATGTTCAAGAAATGTTTATTAGTTGCTTTAATATTATCTTCGTTTAGTAAATATTCATTATAGATGAAAGGTACATCCATCAGAAATACTTGTGCTGTGTATCGTAATAGGAAAATAAATTTTCTAAAATACAGAAGAATCTACAAGCTAAAATATATATTTTTAAATTAAATTTATTAGGGTGACATTAGTTAGTTAATAAAATTCTACAGGTTTCAAATGTACAATTCTGTAATACATCATCAGTATATTGCATTGTTTGTTCACCACCCAAAGTCACATCTCCTTCTGTCACCACATATTTGACCCCCTTTACCTTTATCTACCTCCTACTCTCCACCTTTTCTCTCTGGTAATCACTAACCTATTGTCTGCATCTATGAGTTTTTGTTTGTTTGCTTTATTCTTTTGTTGCTTTCAGTTTTATAGCCCATATATACATGAAATCGTATGGTTCTTAACTTTTTTCTGACTTATTTCGCTTAGCGTGATAATCTCCAGATCCATCCATGTTGTTGCAAATGGCAGTATTTCATCTCTTCTTATGGCTGAGTAGTATTCCATTATATATATGGAATCTATATATGTGTTGAAGGACACTTTTATCACCTGTTGAAGGACACCTCAGTTGTTTCCATATCTTGCCCACCATGAATAATGTTGCAATAAACATAAGTGTGCATATATTTTTACTAAAATATATCTTAATTATTCATTTACTTTTAAAAATCTTTGACAGTTTCTTGGTAAGTTAGTGTACTAAGAGAAAAAAGAGTACAAATGTAATTATCAAAATAACAAATTCAGGATTCTCAAGGGAAGAGCTAATACTATGGGCCAGGCAATATGCTAGGCATTTTCATAAATACTTAGTCTTCCAGAAACTCCAAGAGGCTATTCTATTATTCACATTTTACAAATGAGAAAACCAAGGGCTAGGGAAGTCCGGTAACTTACTTTCCAACTGGTCTGATTTGAGTATGTCTCGTTCCAAATACCACACATCATGTTAATCAAGAATGCATTCTTACAATAACAGAATTTGTCTATGGTGGTTTAAAACAGTAGGGATTTATTTTCTCACATAAAAGGCAGTGTGAAGGCATGTGGTTGCTGGCATTGGTCCAGCAGCTCAGTGACATCAGGGACAGCAATGCTGTGATTGTTTGGGCCTTTTCCTCATGGTTGCAAGATTCATGGATGGAAAGCGAAAGGGGAAAATAGGCAGCACTTGCATCCCAAGTCCAAAATCTTTTCTGGAAACCCCCAGCCAACTTCTATCTGCATTCCATCAGCCAGAACAGGACAAAGGAGGAGGATGGTAAAGGGCTGGAAATACCAGTGAATGGTCTCTACACAATTGTGTTGGTAGATTCCTATCCAGCTATCTCTGTAGAGTCGTGGGAGTCATATGTCCAAGCTGATGCTCCAAATTCATTTCTAGAAGTGTGTGCTGAATCTGAACAACAAGGCTTTCACATACATCTGGTCTGCCTGGTTGCTCTTGCTCCTGCCAACATAGCTTGTCCAGGTATCACAGAGAGGACATGCTTACAAATGCTGCTGCCACCTTTCCTGTGCTTTCTAGAAAGTTCCAGCATTGTCTGTAGCACAATACTGTAGGGCTGTGGGCACTGGGTTTTTCCTTTTTCTCATTATTAATTTTCAAATGGCCTTTGAAAATGAGTCAGTCAAGATGTCAGAAGACTTGGATTCTAGTCTAGCGTTGCCACCCACTGAGAGACCTGGCATAGGTCCCATAAGCCTTTATTTTTTCATTTGTCCAGAATGGTGATAATTTTCTTGCTTATTTTTCAAGATGACAGAATGTACTAGTAAGCACTTCTGAAATCTCTCAGGTCTTATATAAAATACAAAGTTATTAATATTGCTAGGTGCCAGGGTGCCCACTGGATCCAAGGACTGTTTTGACTGTTTTGGACCATGAGATTATAATATCCCAGAGGGAAGAAGTGTGTCATCCTTGTTTCTGTCTCCTTAGAAGTAGCACAATATTGCCCTTAGTAGGGACTCAAAAATTTATCCAATGAGTAGCTGAGTGGGTGAATGACTGGATGAATAGAAAAGTGGATGGAGGATGATCCTACAACAGTCAAATTCTGGTCTTGAGCTCTGACTTCACTCTTATGTGTTTCACTGGGGGAGGTCACTGCCTGGGTGTCCCAGAGCACCCCAAATTGATCTTACCGAGGTATGGTAGCTCTCCTCTTCACAGAATGTTGGGCACTTCCTATTATGCTATCCACATATTTCTTCCCAAGGCCTGGGTGTGCAACTTGAGATTTGAATTTTCTGTTTATTTCTACTCATTCTCAACATCCTATCATTTGAAAGTTTCTGTGATACTCAGGCATGAGGTAAACTGCAGCCCTACATGGTTTAGCAAAGACTTGATCTTCTCAGAAAATATTGATTATGGGGCCAATATCCTTATTTCTATTCCCGGGAGGGGTTAGTTAGGGTCACACTCTGAGATAGAGATTGGGCTGGATGTTCTCAATTAGTTTTATCCCATCTTAGATGCCCCTGCCTGTGTGGCTTTGATGTTTTACTTACAAACAAGCACTGCTGGAAACAAATTTGAGAGTGTATTTTCTGAATGAAAGAGCTAGTGGACATTGGTGGACATTAGACAATGATAGTGTGTGTTCAAATAAAGCACCAAAAATATGCACTCAGGTTGGGTTGGAGATTCCTTTTCACTTCCACTATCAGTTTGATTCTCTCTAGTCACTTCTAAAATGACATTTTAAGATAAAATTCACATACTATTCAATTCATCTATTTAAAATGTACAATTCAATGGCTGGTAGTATATTCATGGAGTAATGTAATCGTTATCACAATTAATTTTAGAACATTGTAATTACCACCCCCCAAAAAAAACCTCTTACCATTAACAGTCACTCCTCTCCCCCGTCTTGCTCCACCCTCAATTCTAGGAAACCACTAATCTACTTTCTGTCTATAGTTTTGTCTATTTTAGACACTGAATATAAATGGAATCATATAACACCTGATCTTTTTGGACTGGCTTTATTCAACATAATGTTTTCAAGGTTCATCCATGTTGTATCATCTATTAGTAATTTATTCCTTTTTATCACTGAATAATAGTCCATTGTATGGATATATCATATTTTATTTATCCATTCATCAGTGGTAGATATTTGTGTTGTTTCTATTTCTTGGCCATTGTGAATAATGCTACTGTGAACATTCATGTTCAAGTTTTATGTAGACATATGTTTAAATTTCTTTTGGGTAGATAACTAAGAATACAATTGCTGCATCATATGATAATTCTATGTTTAACCTGATGAATTGCCAAACTGTTTTCCAAAACAGATGTGCCATTGTAGAGTCATTTTTAACTCAGTGGCGTTATCAGCCTCATAGCAGAGAAGGACTTTTAAAGTGAGAGTGCTAACAGGCTTAAGATTTAGACATGTTTAAAAGAAAGAGGATTTTGTATTTTTTTTTTGAGTACTGTGCTTCTGTATGTTTACAACTTGTGTGTGTGTCACCAGCAGAAAATCTTCCAGGAGACAGGATTGCATTGTGCTATCTAGCTTGTCCATAGTGAGAGCTGAGGTACTCAGTTAAGTATCCTTGAATTTAAAGTCCCCTTCACCAAAATATGGTCTTGAGCCAGCATCTTTCTCAGCACACCCTTGTCTTCCTTGTGGTCCTTAGGAGATCCAGCTTCAGACCTTCCATATTATTCTGGCCCTGTACTTATGGGTTTTTTTCCATAATGGGTGGCTGTGGAAAAATATTATGTCACCGAAGCAACACTGTAAAGGCTCCACAGAATGAGAGAGATAGGGGAGGGGGAGGGAGGAAAGGCAGGAGAGTGAGCACTGTGCTATGCTATAAATAGGACACTACCCCCAAAATGGTTAAGGCAGGAGGAGAAGAAAAATTCATTTTCATAATTTTAAGATGTTAATTGTATGTTCCATAACTGACTTTGAATACATAAACTATAAATGCCATATTCCGGGTTTAACTATGTTGGCTTACTTTTATGATTAAAAAAAAATGGAAAGAAAAGACAGAAAAAGATATCACTGTCACTGTGAGTTTGAGCTTAAATTTTATTTAGACTAAATATCTCACCTCTGGGGACACTGAAATTAGATGAATTTCTTATTTTAGCAAAGAAGAGATGAAGTGTTTCTGTAAAAGATCTGACTGTCTCCTTAAAGTAGTATTGGCAGTCACTGTTTCTTCCTATAAAGAGTTGGGATTCAATGGACACAGTTTTAGGAGGCCAATAAAAATAATAATACTTAAAACAAATAATGTTAGAAGTAGAAGTGAGACAGCTAGGGAAATTGAAGCCCAGAGGGTTTGAGCATGGAGCGCAAAGTCTCCTGGACAGTGGTGGCCCTGGAAGCGTGCCCACAGCCCTTGACTCTTGGACCAGTGCTCCCCCCATGTGCCACACTGCCCTGGGCTGCTCTGACTCCTTTGACCCTGACTGTGGATGGAGGGGGATAGCAAGGAAGAGCCTGCTAGCCAGAGCACCCACAAACTCCTGTCCCCCAGTGCTGAGCACTGTACAGTGCAGGGTGGTAGGGAGGAATTTCAGCCTCTTACCCAACCCTTCAACTTTGGAAGGCTGCTACAGGCACAGACAATGCCTTTGTGCAAATTAGAAAAGCTCAACATTCCTTAGGGTGAGTAAACCCCCATGCCAGGGCTTGAGAACAGTTCAGGGGCTCTATCTCAGCCCTGCTGTGCTTTTGCCTGGAAGCTTCTGTGCAGTCCCCAACCCACACAACCATACAGGATAATTCCATCAGTCTCTGAAGAAGCTTACTTTCCTCATCTGTAAAACGGGAACAATACCGATATAAGTATCCATGATGATTGGGTGAGACCCTCATTGGTGAAAGTGCTTCATAAACCAGAAAGGATCTCCACAGGATAATAATTATAAATACATGCATACCTCCTTTTTAAATTCTTCATTTGATTGAGTTTCACAGATGTTGCATTTTTTACAAATAGGCCCTCAGCAAAAAAATTACAACCCACTTTATTGTGATACTCGCTGTATTGTGGTCGTCTGGAACTGAACCCGCAATATCTGTGAGGTACGCCTGTATTTGTGCATGTGTGTGTGCATGTGGCCACACAGATACAGACACATATGCACACACACCTGGCTTTTACCATTTTTAAATGTCTAGAATGTATGTTCATCAAGTCCTACAGCCTAGTAAATAGGCCTGTTTAACCAGTGAAATGCCCCTCATTCTCAATATCAAAGAGATTTTGAGTAGATATCTCAGCGAAAGATGAAATTTATCCCCTAACCCCATGTTTCTCCAACCTGGCCGCATATTATAATAATCTAGAGAATTAAAAAGATACAGATACCCAGGCCTCACCTTCAGATATTTTGATTCAATTTATCTAGTAGGTTTGGGAGGTGAGTAGAGGCATCATGGGTAGTTTTTAAATCTCTCCAGGTTATTCTAACGTGCAGCTAGGTTTGAGAAAAACTATATCAACTATACCAACTATTTACCAGCCATCCCAGGCTCCAGGAGTCCAGGCAATATTGCAATCAACAGTCAGTCTCAGGCTTCCCCCAATGCTGCTTCAAGCCCAGTTGCCTACTCTGCTACCCTGTGATTCAAGCACTATTAAATCACAAATTTAGACCCACAGTTGAATAAGGGACCAGAAGCCATTTTATATTGGAGCCCTCCATATTTGAAGAGCTCATTAATGTGGCTGTATTAGTTTGCTTGTACTGCCATAACCAAATGCCACAGATTGAAGGGCTTAAACAATAGAAACTTGATTTCTCACAGTTCTGGAGGCTGGATGTCCAAGTTCAAGGTGTCAGCAGGGTTGATTTCATCTGAGTTCTCTCTCCTAGGCTGGCAGAGGGCCACCTCTCGCTGCCTCTTCATTTGGTTGTCCCTCGGTGCACCCATGTCCCTAATGTCTCTTTCTATGTCTAAATTTCCTCTTATAAGGAGGACATCACTCACATTGAATTAGGGCCTACCCTAATGGCCTTGTTTTAACTTTATTATCTCTTGAAAAGTTCTTTCTCCAAGTACAGTCACATTAAAGGTACTAGGTAGGGATAGGGATTCAATATGTGAATTTGGGGGCAGGGGGTGGGACATAATTCAGTCCATAATAGTGAGCAAAATAAACAAACTAGATGGTATCTCAGAGACAGGAGATTACCATGTTGGTCCCTTGCAGAATGACAACCTCTGGTTGCACCCAGGACTGGGACCAAAAAGGTTTGCCATGCAGATTATTTTTGTATGTGGGCTCAGTTTTGTCTCAAGCTCAGATTATTTAAGAGTCCTAATGAGTCAGACAGTCCCTCCACTCCAAGTGTCTGCCTTTGTCAGGTTGTAACTTGGCTTTTAGCTGAAAAGCATTTCACATTCTTTTCTTTTTGTCCAAAGTATTAATCATATTTTATCTTTTTTTCCCAGTTGGTTGATATTGACTTCTTAATAAATAACACGTAGTTTCCACTTTTAAGGAGTTAAGATTCTAATGGGGAAAGAAAGTATATACACAAATGATGTCAATCTATTTATGAAAATTAGGGAAGTAGGGACCAAAGAAATCTAAGTTCAGACACACAGGCCATTGCAGTTGATATCTTTTGGAGATGGGGGTTTCCATGGAGTGTGTGTTACATGAACATACAGCGCAGAAATGCTTGGTGTTTTTCTTTTGCACAGACTTGAAAACAAAATAGGTCTAATCAAATATGTGTTAATAAGAAGGCTCTATATTAACATTGTCCTTGGTAAGCATTTCCTAATTTACATAAAGCAGACTTTGGGTTTTCAGGATATTTTATCTGCTAAGTGTCAACAAAATACAGCTGAGGTTGCATTGTGTCAGCAAGGATGTCAGGGTCAAATCTTCAGGGACTTGGCTCATTTCACTTACATGGTGTTGTTCTTAAAGTGTCAGTGGTTCATTCTGCTGGGCAGCTTGGAGAAGCCATTCAGGTTCAGAACTGAAAGTGTGTGGGCCACGAAAAAGGCAGTAAATGGTTGGAGACCAACTGACTAATACCTTCCAGAAATACAAGTTCTGGTAACTGGAAGTCTGTAAGCTTCCGCACACATTCGTTCCCTTAGGTGGCTCTTGGCTAGATTAAAAGAAAAAATAGATTCTCTCCAGTGTTTCTCAAATGCTAAGAATCACCTGGTCCTTGTTAAAGTGAACATTCCTGGGCCTCACTCACAGAGACTTACACACACTTCTGGGCTTGAGCCCAGCAGCTATCTGTGTTCTTGCAGGCACACCAGGTATTCCAGAATCAGGTGGTCTGTGGATCACATTTTCAGAAATGCTGCCTTAAAGTCTTCTGTGCACCCAGCTGTCAAATCACTGTGTGAGGGGCTATAATCCAATCTATTTCCAGAGAAAGGGGTCTGGAAGTAATTTTTCCTTCTCCTCCCACATTCAGTCTGTCATCTCCTTCTGCCACCCTGTTCTAACGTTTTCTTTATGTCTGTACCCTCTTCTCAAGCTCCTCACCCCCAATCATTATCTAAGCTCGAGGCATTTCACACGTGGACTGTTGATCCAGTTAAGTCGGCCTCTACCAGGGTGTATAGCTGAGAGGTACATTAAGTAATTTGGACAACAATCTGCCTATGACCTCAGTTACATCACAATTCTATTTGCCAGAGGTACCAAAGTGATGACTGAAGGTTGATTCTTACAAAGGGTTTGTTTTTATTTTTTCAACTTGAATTTTCTGTCAATATTTAAAAATGGGGGAAATTTCCCATAGACATCCTGATTTCTGGCAATTCTTAAAATATCAGAAGATCTGGCCACTCTGGCTAATTTCTCTAAGGTGTAACTGTTACCTGGATTTGAGGAGCGGCTGTCCTATTGAGACCTCAAGCAGAGGGGCACATATTGTAAAGATAAGGAGCTCAAGCATTAGGACCCTGCAGCTCCAAGCCCTCAACCTAATATGGTATTTGTGATTTTGTATTTTTTTCATAAAGAGGCCTCCATAATGGTATAAGTTTTAGGTCCTCCCCTGCCACTATGCTCTATGTACTCCCTTCACTGAGGACAAAGACTGGCTACCATTTATCATCTTACCAATTAGACTTACCAATAGATTTTTCTTAAAGTGGAAAAATGTTTCCCTGAAGTCCTAGGTCTATAAAAACAAAAGACAAACTGAGAGGGCCTCGTTCTTCAGGCAGAAAATGAGGAAGCCTAGTTTTTCATGGACATGATCTGGCCTGCAGCTCTGGAGCTTGATTTCATGATCTGGCTGCATCTAGTTCTTTTTCTACAATTCATGATTCCTTAAATTTTCTGTAATTGGAACAACATTCCTGTGCATGGCCCTTAAGCTTGCTTTATTCTCTATTTCTGCATAGGAACACTTAAATCCCATCAATTCAATCCTCATTTGGAGAATGAATGCTAAAAATCCCAAATGGAGAAAGAAAAATAAAAGTGATATGTGCCCATGGAAAGCAAATGAGCTGTGTATCTGCTCATTTTAAATGAAATGTCCTAGGGGAAAAACTGGATCTTCCCTGTGTTTTCTTTTTACTGAAAATGTTTGCAGACATGGCTAAATTATCTCTGAGAACTCAATAAATATTCACTGACTCTGATGATAAGACATGTATAGAATAGGGTAAAGCATGTGTTCTCCAGACATGATTTTTCAATATTGATCACTGCTTGGAACAGATTCTTTTAACCCACAGCATTCAAGCTCTGTGGAAATTAAAATATTTGCATTGTAACAACATGCTGCAATATTGGGAATTCAGTCATTACATTTTCCCCTTCCAAGATACAATTTGCGTTACTTCCATATTTCTTGAGTTGTTCCTAATGTTGTTTTAAAGCCTCATTTTTCACTCTTGAGATTGTGAAGGATTTGGTGATGTTATCTGTGAATATATTTACTACTCAGCATGAGCCTGTCTGTGCTCCTCAGTGGGATGGAGAAGCGGCATGTATTATAGATCATGGGGCGGGAAGTCTTCCTGAGCCATTTATTTGAAGCTTATTTTAACACTCTCTGTTTGCACAGATTCTCCATTAGGCCTTTCTTCTTTCTAGATAACATCATATTAAAAGGAAACACCTGTTTGGAGATGTAAAAATAAGACTAAATATAAACAAAAGGGCATTTTTAAAACATGATCATTTGACATATCAATTTTCTAGTTTTTCCTGGTTGGGGGTGAGGTGGAGGATTTGACTTATTACTCTGAGTCATTAAATATTTTTTTTTCTGCAAAATAATGGAGTGGGAGCCAGTGCCTACCAGTCCAATGTGGACATTTGTGGGTCATGACTGTGGAACGAGTTAAAGGGTTGATTATTTTAATGATCTTGTTAAAGGTAGTGGCATCATTTTGTTCAATAGTGTCACATTTTAATTATATTTTGTCTACATAAATGTCAACCTAACTTTTTTTCTATTTAAAAGGATTCTAAATCTTCCATATTGTTGCTAGACATGATAAACAGACTTACTGATTCTTCTTCAGTGAAGAAACTGATTTTTCTATTAAAAGAACTATTCATCCTGAATAAAATTATTCAATAGCTAGCTTAAATTCTTATCACTAATGGTATATTGTAATTTCTCAAACTTTGCTTTGAATCTGCTACCCTTTGCATCTCACTAGAGAGAAGCAGCTTTTTGTGAAGTGAACATTTTAGTGACCACTAGTGAACCTCAGAAACTTACTTTTTGCAATTGCTGAATTACTTAAAAGCATCTTGGAACATCTGATTCCAGTGATGGTACAAAGAAATTGGGTCTTTTTTTTTTTTTTTTTTTTGCTAAGGTCAACTAGTACTGCAGAATAAAATATTTTTGTAAATCTACTTTAAGGCATTGGAGACGTAAGGCAATGAAAAATTACCAGACCATAATCCTGGGAAAAGGTGGAAATCTAGAGAGGTAAACATGGTTTTGGAAGCTGCTTTTCTTTGGGGAGTTTTTCATATTCTAGGAAATGCAGCTGAGAACTAAGCAGCACTTGTTAGAGCTTCTAGAGTTGAGGGAGACAAAATTTGAAGTCTATGCCATGCCACAGCAATGTTGGTGGGTCAGTCCTTCTTTTGGGTTGACATCTAGAAAGTCTCTACCTAGGGATAAGGGCAAATGGAGTAGCCTGGTGCCAGCCAGTTTAGAATGCTTGAAATTGTATTAAAATGAATGTAGAATTCTTGTGCCTTCATATATATATATATATATATATATATATATATATATATATATAATCTAATAAAAATTCTGAAAAGGCTATTACAAGAAAGGAAAGTAATAGATCAATTATTCTTATGAGCATAGATGCAAAAATCTTAAATAAAATATTAGCAAATCTAATCTATCAACATACAAAAATCACATATACAATATGATAAAAAATTTGTTTTACAGAAATGCGAGATTATTTAGATATTTGAAAATGATTCAGGGCTTTCAGTCAAGAAAGTGGAGTAGATAAGCACTGTGCTTGCCTCTTCCCAGGACCGCATCAAAATTACAACGAAACTACTTAACAACCATCACTGAGATTTGCCTGAAGTCTAGGTGAACAGAAGTCCTATAACTAAAAAGAAGCCACCTTGAGACTGGTAAGAGGGATAATGCAACCAGGCTGGTATCACACCCATGTTTGGTGGTTAAAAATTGGGAGGGATATCTCAGCTATGGAGGTCCCCCTGGAAGAGTGAGGTTCCCAGTACCACACCAGGATCCCCAGTTCAGAGTTCTGGTGCTGGGAAGAAAAGTACCCATAAGTTCTGGCTGTGAAAACTAGCATCTGAGATTGTGGCTGAATGAAACAGAGCACTGCTGGAGTCCCAGGCATTCCTTTGAAAGGACCCGCACAGGGATTTACTCAATGACTGATTCACTTGCTCTGAGCTCCACCACCGGAGCAGCAGTGCAAAAGGTGCGAGAAACATAAGGGGAGAAATGGAATTACTTAGTTTCAGGGCCAGACCTGGAGGGGTAGCTTTCTCTCAGATAGAAGTACTGGCAGAAGTTTTGCTCTTTTTGAACCCCACCCCCCCCCCACCACCACCCAGCATGCACAGACAAGCACTGCTATATCTGGCTAACACAGTTCATCCTGCCCTGGTGATTCCTTGTTACCCCTCCCTGCCCAAATTGCCAACCCAAGTCACTTCCAGTGACTGTTCCATACAAATAGCCTGTCTTGGCTCATGCTGGGGACTTTCCTAAAACCTCTCAGGTTCACAAACCCCCAACAAGCAGTATCTGGCTTCACATGCCCCGTACCTCTTGCTAAGTAGCCCTGAGCCCAGCACTAGTGGCAGCCAGCTTCTCCCAGGTACCTCCAAGCCTAGCACAAGTGGCAACCACCTGCAGATCACTTGATAGCTCATACCAGTTGGCCCTGGGAAGGGCACATGGTTGACCTTGGCCTACACAAGAACTCCTTTGAAGATGCCCCAGAATTAACACACCCAATGGGCAGCTTCAGACCACAGCAGAGCACCACCCAACCACCTCCACAAACAATACACTCAAAGGGCAGACTCAGCAGGCACCAGAGCCCTGATAAAGCAAATCCTGCTCTGTAGGCTCAGTTCTTGCACAGCACTTCCTCCACTGTAGTCATGGCCAGTCCTCACAACCCATCAGCCTGAGGATCAATCTCTTTAACTGATGTGCTAATAGCAATTAAGGCTCAACTACAATAGAAAGGTACTCACAATTCACACAAGGGACATACCTAGAGTACCAAGCTCAGGTGACCAAGTAGACTATACTACTGGACCCCATAGGACACCTATTATATATAAGGCCACTCTACAAAGACTGGGAGACATAACAGCTCTACCTAACCCATAGAAGGTAGGGAGGCAGACAAAATGAAAAGGCAAAGAAACATATCCCAAATGAAGGAACAGAGCAAAGCTCCAGAAAAAGAACTAAACAAGGTGCATAGAGTTCAAAACACTGGTTATAAGGATGCTTAAGGATCTCAGGACTTCAACAAAGAAAGGGGAAACATAAGCAATTAAAATGAAATATTAAAACCTTTCCCCAAGATCAGGAAAAAGAGATGACACTCACTATTACCACTTCTATTCAACATTTCACTGAAAGTTCTAGTCATGCAGTTAATTCAAGGAAAAAAAAATAAAACATTGTAGATGGAGAAGTAACTGGCATTCACACATCACAGGTTTGCATTAATAAAAGTCCAAAGTAATTTTTAGATAAACAACTATAAGTAATAAATTAATTTATTAAGGTCATTGAATAAATGCTCATTACACAAAAAAAATCATTTAAACATTTATATGCTAGTTTAAACAACTAAAGAATGAAATTTTGAACATACTTAGTAATATAGCTAATGAAAAATGAAGAAGAATGAAGTATGGATAGACAAAATGGCAAAAACTACAAAGGAGAAGTTAATACAAAGAGAATATAGTGAAAAGGTGTAAGATATGAGTACTCACAGCCCAGCAAGAACATGGCAGAGGTAATAATTGAAGATATAATGGCAAAGAAATTTACAACACTGGTGAAAAACATCAAGGCACAGATTTAAAAGTTCTAGAAACTATAAATAGGATAAATAAAAAGAAATCTATATCTATACACATTGCAGTAAAACTTCTAAAAACATATGACAAATAGAAAATTTTAGGAGCATATATGAGGAGAGGAATGAAGATATATTACCCTCAAATTACAAAAATTGGACAGGGACTGACTTTGTATGAAAAATAATGGGGAACCCAACAAAAATGGGAAAAAATACATACAGTACTGCCAATCTAAAATTCGATTTTCATCCTTAAAGAATGCAAGTGAAATGAAGACATTTTCAGATGAAAGGAATCTTAAAAGATTCATCACAAGCACACCTATTCTTAAGAAAATACCAAGGGACATTTTTTAGGCATAATAAAAATGTTCATAGATAGAAGGTGACAGAAGTGGGGGGAAAACAATAGAAGGAGATGTTTATGAATAAATTGGAATGAATATTGGCTGTGTAAAACAATAATAAAAATGTCCTATAGATCTAAGTCAGGAGTCAGGTAAATGGAGTTAAAATGTTCTAGAGTCCTTTCATTGTCCAAGAGAAAAACAAGAATACCAATAATCATTACATTCTAACAAGGTAAGAATGTATGTTGTAATTTCACACATAATCATTAAAAAAAAAAGCTTATAACTTTGAAGCTAACAGTAGGAAAAAATGAAATAACAAACATTGAGCCAATCCAATCATGTTAAGAAAATGAGGAAGATAAAGCAGGTAGAACAAATAGAAAACACAGAATAAGATGGTAGTTTTAAACCAAATACACCAGAAATTATATTAAATGTAAATCGACAAAATGATCAAATTAAAAGAAAAAATTTCAGACTACATCAAACATATTTTATAAGGTTTATAAAAGATTGACCTAAAACATGAGGATACAGAAAGATTGAAGTACAAACACTAACCAAAAGAAAGCTAATATAGTCATCTTTTAGCAATATTAAATAGAGAAAATAAACCAAAAGTTACTTCTTTGGAGGAACCAAAAAATAACTGATAAAACCCTACTGAGACAGATTAAGAAAAAGAAAGAGAAGATAAAAATAACACGTCAGGAATGAAGAAAGCAACATCATTATATAATTTATAGACATTAAATATATGAGAATTTAATGAACAAATTAATGCTAATATATTCAAAAAATTAAATGAGATCTACAAATGCCTTGAAATACAGAATAAATCTGATACAAAAAAATAGAGAAATTTGTTATATATTAAATCTATAATTGAAAACCTCCTACGAGGAAAACCTTGGACCTTGATAACCTTAGTAGTGAATTGTACCAATCATTTAAGGAAGAAATACACCAATATTACATCAACTCTTTCACAGGATAGGACAAAAGGGAATACATCTACCATGATTTATGAAACCAGCATAACTTTAATACTTCAATATGACAAGACCAGTATGAAAAACATAAATTATAGGCCAATCTCATTCTTGAACAAAGACAAATAGTCTAGTGGAATAGAGGAAAATTACCGGTGACATATATAACTGACGAAGGGATTGATTCTAGACTATATCAAGATTGTCTACAAATCAATCAGAAAAAGACAACTTATTATGGGCAATAGCTCTAAATGGGTATTTAAAAAGAAGAATATTCAAATGGCCAATAAATATAAAATGATGCTCACAACTTCATTAATAATCCGGAAAATGCAAATTAAAATAATTAGATATCACTACATATTTTCCAGATTGGCTAGTCAAAAATACTGAGTTCCAAAGGGAACCTGTCAAGCACTGCTGGTGAAAGTTTAACTCAGTGCAACCAATTTGTAAATGTATTTGGCATTACATAATAAAGCTGAACATACAATCACCTATGACTGAGCAATCCTATTCCTGGGCAAATACTCAAGCAGCATGCTTGCATGTGTGTGCCGAGAATCATGCATTCAAGAATGGTCTTAGCAGCATTATTCATAATAGTCCCCAAATGAAAGCAGCCCAGATGTTTATTGATAGGAGAAAAGAAAAATAAATTTCTATAGAAAAGTCCTTAATAATAACTGGGACCAGGGACTTTGGCTGGTAAAAGATCAAATCTAAACATAGTTCATCCTCTGGTGTAGACAAGCTTGGGTGGGAAGAAATCCCATTAATATGGAAAGGATGAATTAGCTAGCCCACATCAGCAGCTGTCTGCTCTTTACACACACACACACACACACACACACACACACACACACACACACACAAGCCTATATTTAAGAAGTGTCATCTAGTGAAAATCCCTTGAAGGATATTTGATCCTCTCCAACTTGACTTACCGCAGATCCTAATCATCATGCAGGACCACCAGAATGTACATTCTTGTACTTCATCAGTTTTGCTCCTGAAAGAATTTACTTTTCCAAGTTGTATTTCATTTTCTTCTCTCTCCATAAAGACAAGCTTCTGTCCTGGCCCATTTTCAAGGGCAGGAGAAGCAGAGCTGGTGGGAGAAGAGGACTTAGAGCCACACAGAGCTCGGGTTGAACTCCTGTCCCATTTCTTAGCAAATTGTAACCATGGGCAAAATTACTTGAATTATACAAATTGTGGTGACCTCATCCACAAATGGGAGTAAAAATCCATACAATATACAAATATATGAAAATTAAATGAATCAATATTTCTAAAATGTCATACACAGAAAGATGCTCAAATAGTATTTATTAGTATTTTATTTTGATTGATTCTTACGAGCTTCTATTTTAGAATGTGTAATTTGACCTGGACTCAGACCTCTTCCTCACTCTCCACTGACTACACTAAGAACCCCAAGAATGTTTCAGACCAAGCCTTGCTGGACCAGCAAAGTTGGGCTCATCCCCAGCTGAGGTGATCAGGGAAGGCATTTGTGTATCATCCGAATGTAGCTTGATTTCCATGGATGGCAACTGGAAGGGGGAGAGAAGATACCAAGCAAAGAGGATGACATGAGCCTCAGGACTCTTTTTTGAAAACTGGATTGTGATGGCAGGGACAGAAGTTAAGTTTTTGCTTTGGAAATTGTTCTTAAAACAGGTAACGTTTATCTTGAACAATTTATGATAGATAATAACTTTTTGAGTAAATTAACATTATAAAATATTGTGAGAAAAATTAATATTTCAGTCCTTGCAATAAGCAAACAGAATAACTATTTCCAAAGTATTAAAAGAAATTTAGAAAAAGTTACAATTTCATATTTGTTTGCTTACATAATGCAAAATATTAGACTAAATGGAAATTAAATGAGAGGGAACACTTTGATTACATGAGACATATCAAAGCTTCAATGAATCTAATTGAAAATTTGATGATCGGTTATGTTCAGTGAAATGGAGGATATTAGAAGTGATAATTATTTTGGGGTCAGTCCTTTCACTTAGCTTCTTAGGCACTTGAATTGCATTCATGGAAATAACTTATTTTTTATATTACCCGTGTAGATCTCTCAGTGCTTACTTGTAGTTAAAAGAATTTCGTGATAAAATCAAGGTTTGAAAGCACTATCATTTTTTTGGCTAGCAAATTCCTTAAACAGAAATTGCTGAAGTGTAAGGTGCATTCTCAGGCTAACAGTGCTTCCTGAAGGTGGAGTGTGAGGTATGCTAGTGGATACTCAGTCACCAGCTCCATCTCTGCCTCTGATGCTTAATTGTCAGAATTGCTCATAAGTGGATTACAGACACTTGAGTTTTTCTTTAGGAAGAGCCGTGAACCCAAAAAAGGCTTAGCCAAAACTATACAATTTATAGTCTTCTGAATTTAAGTTCTTTTTTTTTCCAGGCCTAGTGAGTATCCCCTACTGCCCAGAGTTGATTTTTCATATAGCCAAAGCCAAAGGGAGCTCAGAATAATGTGGGATGGATGATGGATCTTTCCTTTAAATTATGTCTTTAACTAGTATGTTCTTTCCTTTAAACTCTGCCTTTAAATAGCTAGCTATCAACTCAAGAAATTGGAGGAAACTATTATTTTTTAATATACTTGATATGGTATGGGGGAGAAGGGTCCCAGAAAAGAACCTAAGTTAATGTACATAAACATCATTGGTTTGTGAAGGTAGTAAGTAATGTATCTCTCTTTGTGACTTTTTCTCTTCCAGTAGCATTAAACAAGGACCTCTGTGCTCCTGGCATCAGGAAGAGGTTCAAATGATGAGGAATGAGAAGTGTTCTCAATAGGTGTCCTGTGGCTTTTAGGGGTTGAGCTGTGTTCTCTGCGAATTATCTTTATTTGGAGATAGGTTCACTGCAAATATAATTAGCTGAATAAAATTTAGATGAGGTCATATTGGAATAGGGCTCTTAATCCAATATAACTGGTGTTCTTATAAAAGCAAATTTTAGACATGATACATGCAGGCTATAGAACACCATTGGAAGACAGAGGCAATAATTGGAGTGCAGCATCTAGAAGCCAATACCAAGTATTGCTAGCTGTCACCTGAAGCAAGGTGAGGGGCACAGAAAAGACTCTCCCTCACAACCCTCAGAAGGAATCAACCCTACTGACACCTTGAGCTTGGACTTTTAGCCTCCAAAACTGTAAGAGGTGAATTTCTGTTGTTTCAAGCCACCTGGTTTGTGGCAATTTATTTTAGCAGCCTTGGCAAACTGATACAAGCCCCAAATCTCCAGCCAAACTGCTTAATAATTTTGTCTCAACTTCTTTTCTTGTAGAATAATAATAATAATAGCTTCATATTATGACCATCCAATGGGCTTCTGCAAGAGAAAGGCTTTATGTTTGGCTACCTGAGCCTTCTGGCCTTCGGGGTATTCCCAAGACTTTCACTCCTGCCACCTCAGCATGAGATCACTACAGCTTGGAGACCAGTGGCTCCCAAACTTGAACATGCATCAGAATCACCTGCAAGACTTGTTAAATCACAGATAACATGGCCTCACTCCAGAGCCATTCGTCAAGTAGGTCCGGGGTGAGACCTTGATAGTTTGCTAATCTAACCAGTTTCCAGTGATGTTGATGCTGCTGGTCTGGGGACCACAGATTGAGCACCATGGGATTAGACACTTGAGGAAGATTTATGAGAAAGCGTAACTAAGTCAGCCTTAGAGGGGGTCCTGTAAGGGTACAGAACTTCTTACATGGCAAACTTTCTCACTGGATCTTGAGAGAAAAATTGGTATTCTTTTATTTTTTAATCAATTTATTTTTTATGGTGACATTGGTTAACTAAATCCAATAAGTTTCAGCTGTACACTTTAACAGTAAGGTGTATATATGTGTGTGTGTGTGTGTGTGTGTGTGTGTGTGTTTACACTGTGTGTTCACCTCCCATAGTTAGATTTCTTTCTGTCACCACATATTTGACCCCCTTTCCCTGTCTACCTACCCCCTTCTCCCCACCCCCTAACATTTGGTAACCACTAGTCTATAATCCATGTTCATGAGTCTTTGTTTGTCCTGTTCATTTGTTGCTTGTAGGTTTATATCCCACATATAAGTGATATCATGTGATTTTCAACTTTTTCTGTCTAATTTCGCTTAACATGATTATCTCGAGGTCCTTCCATGTTGTCACAAATGGCAGTATTTCATTTCTTCTTATGGCTGAGTAATATTCCATTGTATATATGTACCACAGTTTTTTTATCCAATCATCAGTCATAGGACACTTCGGTTGCTTCCACGTCCTGGCCACTGTAAATAATGCTGCTATGAACATCGATGTGCAAATATCTTTTCAGATATGGGTTTTCAAATCTTTGTGTTAAATACCCAGTAGAGGGATTACTGGATCATATATAAGATCAATTCTTAATTTTTTGAGGAATCTCCATACTGTTTTCCGTAGTGATTGTACCAGCTGGCAATCCTACCAGCAGTGTATGAGAGTTCATTTTTTTCCGCATCCTTTTCAACATTTGTTATTACTTGAAAATTGGCATTCTTGAGAGGGTGGTGTTTTAATGTTAACTTAAATATTTGAAATGTCATTTGAAAATAGTGCTTTATATTTGACTTGTCATCGAAGTCAGCCTTATATATGTGGACCAGAGAAAATACAAGTTGTGCACATTTAGTAAAACCCCAACAATTTCTTAAAATAAAAAAAAACCCTCAAACAATCAAAGATAAGTGATCTATTTAAATATATATAAATTGTCTATCCTTTTATCCCCCTTTAAAGTGTATTTTTAATAAAAACATTAAAGTGGAATACATTTTTTTTATATATAAAGCTGATATTGACAGCATATTGGAAAGTTGTACTCTGCATTCTTAATATTGTTGACAGGTTTATGCTGAGCTAAATTATCATTCCTTTCTTACCTGAACTTTTCTGTGATTAAGAGAATGCACCCTTGAGATGACAGAGTAGAATGCATAATGCGAATAAGAATAGCTTTTCTCTGAATGGCTAACTAGCTACTAAAATAGATCTTGGCCTTTATAACACATGCTTTAACAGGCCGACTAGCCAAATTCTATGTTCAAGGTTAACAACATGCCTTCAGAATCTGTAATGATAGTATCTATCCAGGAATAGAATAAATAAGCCAATGGTAAGGATGCTCTAACAATTTACACTTAAATAAGTTTGTGCTCATTCCAGGAGTAGGCACTGCTGTCTCAGAGTCCAGTTGCTTGGCATTTATTTATTTGTTGAGCTGCCAATTCCTAGGGGCTTGTGAAGTTCCCGCCCTTGGCAGCCTGACAGATACTAATCAAATAAACTGAAGGTTTGATTTGTAAATCAGAATGTCAATGTCTTACAGGGAGAATTGACACTTGCTAAAAGACTATATTCCTTGTCACTCAATCTGTCTATCCTTGTATGAGAAAGGAGCCTAATGCAGTGCTTAGCAGGAACTGTATTTGCCTAAATTGCTGTATTTGAGTTGCTAGATCTGGGCAAGAAATGGAACTGAGATTAGAAATTATTTCAGGAGTAGAGGTGGGTAGAGGGATGTATCACTTAGAGTTTATTTATTGCAAGTAATAGATTAATTGAAGGGATCACTTTGTAAATTGTATAAATGTCTAACCACTATCTTGTATACCTGAAACTAATATAAAATAAAATTAAATGTCAAATGTAATTGAAAGAAAATAGTAACAGAAAGCAATACTAGCTGAATGGGAGAATTTATGGGAAGGTTATCAAGGACTCTCAGAATTGACAGGAACCTGGAGCTCCAGGAGTGGAGCTAGGAAGCAGCAACAATGACCATGAAAAAGTTTGCTCAGATAGAGTTCAGCTAGTGCCAGGCTCGCCCTCTGCTGGATCTAGCTTTTAAAGTTTCAATTAGCCTATATCTAGTGGGTGTTTATATTATCTAAGAGTTGTAAAGGGAAAGACAAAACCCTACACTCAAAAGAGTTAAGAATCTAATACTATATACCAATATCTACAATACATGTTAGATCAAGTTCATAGTAGAGGTGCACAATCAGGGCTTCAGGATTCCACAAATGAAAAGAAGACATGGGGTTAGAAGGTTGGAGAAAGACTTCAAAGAAAAAGCAGTGGAAATGGTAGGAGTTTGCATTTCAAACTAGGATGTAAATAATGAAAGAAACATAGATATAAAAGCCTAATGTGAATTCCTCCTCTTCCTCTTTGTGTGATTGGATTAATAGAGTTTAGCTAAAACTCCATTTAGCTAAAAGAGAGGTGTGCTTCTCTTTGTGTCTATCATAGGATGGGTGGTAAGTGACAAATACAAAAGTAAAGAAATAAAGGTAGTCTTTCCCTTGATTTCCCATCTCTAGGAAAAAGCTTGTGAGCCCTGTCCATGCTGGATGGGGGCCCAAGGCTGCTGGCAGCATCCAAAGGCACAAAATCTTATGCTAAGTGCTAGTCACACCAGAACACCTGCCTGGGTCCTACACAATCCATGCTTTAATACAGGGCTGGCAGGTGAGGGCTATTGAACATCAGATCCAATGTGGCAAGAATATGGCATCAGTGACAGTGATAAATTGTTCAATCTTGCATTTATTCCTTCTCATCTATATTAATTAACACTGAATGGAGATACTGCCCTGAATTGAGGCTAGAAGTGGAGACAGAAAAAATGATAATCAGTAAGACACTTCCCTTCCTTGCTTCTGTTTTCTCATCTGTAAAACAAGAAGTTGGGATTTAATGCCTTTTCTTTACTGTGTTTCTTGCACTTAATGAGCTTACACATAAAGTCAGGAGCAGTTTGTCCTTGTGTAGGCCAGAGAGAGGTGAGATGAGAGCTGCTGTTTGTCCTCTCCATCTTCGGCACAATGGGGCCCTCTGAAAGGTGCCAAGGATGCAGTGGCTCTGTGAAAACTAGAGGTCTGATATTTTCCAGAAACTTTGTCATAATGCAAGGAGAAATAGTGCATGAATGATGTGATGGAATTATTGCTGACCATGAATTTCCTGCCCAATTAGTGAGATGGTGCTGTGTGGGGATTTCATTTCATTGGAACATTTTAAAGCAGATCTAAGTTTATTTACCATTTTATATTGATTTGATCTCACGAAAGGAGAGGGCAGCATGTTGAATTACAAACACCTCTTATTATAAAACAGTCTCTCCTCCTTGACCTTAGATTCCCCCTTTTCCTGCATTGCACTTCTGCGTTTCTCCATAGAGCCTCGGTCGAAGTTTCTGTGCAACCAAAGAGGGTTTGAAATTTTTTCAATGTCTAGTGCATTTACCCCTCTATATTCAAGTTACAGTAGTTGTTTATAGGAAGTGTATTTTGCACCACTGGCCTAGAAATTCCTTGGGGTTCAAGGTCTAGTCCATACTCATCTTGGCATCTCACCTTACCATCCCCCAAAACTCCTACCATGACACCTGCTAGTAGGAGGAGCTCAACAAATCTCTTTTAAAGGTAACATCTCAAATAGCTATATAGGTATAAACTGTGGGTTAAATAGAAATATTGGATTTACATGAGAGCTAGAGGATACCTGGGAGAATTAACCACAGTTTCAAAATGATTAAAATCTTTTAGTTCTTTCTCCTAAGGTAGTTC
This sequence comes from Macroglossus sobrinus, assembly GCA_004027375.1. Classification (NCBI taxonomy): domain Eukaryota; kingdom Metazoa; phylum Chordata; class Mammalia; order Chiroptera; family Pteropodidae; genus Macroglossus; species Macroglossus sobrinus. Next base: position 354,544 of record PVKZ01000708.1, on the reverse strand, counting down.
CTGTGATGTATAGCAGAATAAGCCTTTTAAGTTGGTGAATGAAAAGAGCCAGGGAAAGACAAGACTTGTTTTTGTTTAACTTAGGGTTCAGTGAAATATTTGAAGTTCTGAGGAGATGCTTCAGGTCCCCATTTCACACCTTTCACAGTTAGAGAAGAGAGCTTATGAATCTCAGGCCTTTCCACTTTGTAGATTTGCTGCTTTATCTCTTAGAGGTTTCAACTAAGACCCATCTCTCTATGAAAATGTTCCATTTTTCAGATCAGGGACAAGGTGAGAAAAATTAACTATTAAATATTAACTATTAAATATTATATTATAATATATATTTATAGTTATTTATATATAAATATATAAATATATATTAACTATATAATGAGAAAGCATTTTAAAAATGGAGAGAACAGAGAAAAAATGTTCACTCGAAATAGCTCCACTAAAGCCAGTGGTCCCCAGACCAGAGCATTAGTATCACCTGAGAACTTGTTAGAAATGCACATTCTTGGTCCCCACCTAGACCTAGTGAGTCAAAGACTGGGGATGTGACCCAGCAATTTGTGCTTTAACAAGTCCTCCAAGGGATTCTGATGCACACTGAGGTTTGAGGACTGCTCCAGTGGCATAAACACTATTAGCATTTTATGGTAATCTTTTCTCAGAGTTTTCTAATGTCAGCAATCTGGTAATCACTATGGTGGGTCTTATAGGTGTAAGTGTGCCCTGGAGGTGCCACTTCATGGAGCTTCAATCAGGTCACTTTAATGGTTTGTCTTAGACTCCAATGGATCAGTAGCCCCACCTATCTATTGGCAGGACTTTCATCCTTTCCTGTCTGATGTTTCTCTGAGACACAGATTGCCCCTTGCCCTGACATTCCTTTAGAACGGATTACTAGAGCTTACTCTTCACCCTCTCTAGCACTCTAGCTGGGAAGGAAAATGAAGGGTAAAAGGTCAGTGCATAGTGCCACTATTTTCTCTGACCCTCGGGCCCAGGGTTAAAGTCTGCCCACTGCTTCAGTGAGGCCACAAAAAAAGAGAAAACACCTCCCCCCAACTTCACTGACGTTCTTTGTAAAAATAAAACAGGCAACTTACTTCATGGAAATGAGAAAGCATGTTCCTTTCATGCATCACTCAGGATGGACAAGAGGTTTGGAAAGTGCAGTTCTGTCATGTACATATCTGGAAGGTACATGGGCATCAGTAATGACTATCTCTTTGGATATCTGCTCCTCTTGTCTGTCTCTCTATAGATTGGGTAGCAAGTCCATGTGCTCTTACTGCTCCATTATCCACCACTATCTGCTTGACTCTTATGTGTTTCAGTTCACATTATCAAGGACTATGATTGGTAGCCTAGCTGGACAGGATCCCCTTGTATCAGTTGTTCATCCTGTGCCTAAGCAGCCTGGCTAACAGGGTGGCAGTGGGATCTATAGTTCCTTCCAGGCAGCAGGGGTTGTGGATGTAATCAAAGGTATTCTTAGAACTCTCATTCTGCTATGTTCTTCCCTTATTCATTCTTGGCAATGTCTTTCATCTTGGCTTCTGTCATTCTGGCTTCTCCTCCTTATAACTTTTGTCCCTACATGGGGACAGAGTTCAAGTTCTTTCCTATGTGCTCCTCAGTCCCAGAAAGTGGCTAATTACCAGAAAATAGAAGACATGTGGTGCTGCTTTGTTACCAAATTAAATTCTACTAGAGTTTCACTTTAGCTCTGCCATATATACTTTGTTACATAGGTAGTATTTCTACAACTTAATATTAGCATGGTTTTCACATTATATAATGCTTATTTTAAATTGAAAAGTTGAAATCCACTATCATAAGTGAAAGCCCAGTTTATATTTGAGCTTTTCCATATCTGTAAACAGGATTAAACGTTATTACTGTAGTAATAGCCCCCTTCAACTTTAGGGGTTTTAAAAACATTTTGTTGTTTTTAAGTCGTTACGTTGTATCAGACCCCAAAAATAAAATAAAAGGTTGGTGGTTTTTCCTAACGTTATGTTGGTTTATGGCTACCGAAACTAGGGCAGAGAAATGTCTTCTGTGACCAGCCAGTGGGGGCAAGGCAGAGACAGAGCAATGATTTATTCATTACCCCAGATAGAAAGCGACTCCTCCTTTCCAGGTTCCAGAGAGGCCAGGCTCAAAGGGCAGGCAGCGCCTTAGAGGCTACCTGGGAGCCAAGCAAGTCACCGGTGCTCGGGTTACGAAGCTGCGGGGACCGGTCCGCAGCCCGCGGGGGTGCCAACGACACTCCCGCGGTGGGAAAACGCCCTTGGCCCGCTCACCAGGCAGCAGACACGCCAGCGCCACAGAGCCGGGTCCGCCCGTCGGGCGCCCGCGCCCAGGTAGCGCGTGCCGCAGCACCTGCCCGCCGACCCCACGCCAGGGGCGGGGCTTCCCGCGTCCCCTTTAAGAGGCCGCATCACTCGCCCCTGACGTCAGGGTGTCTCTCCGCACGAGCCCGCGTCCCGCGCGGCGCCGCGCCCCCGCGCCCACAGCCCCGGCGGCGGCACGACGAGCGGCGGCCCGGCGAGCGCGCCGCGCGGCTCTGCCCTCCTCTCCTGCGCCGCTGTGCTGCCGGCTGTGCTGCCGCCGTCCCCCCGCAGCCGCCGTCGCCCGCGCGTCCTCCCGCACCATGTCGGTGGCCGGGCTCAAGAAGCAATTCCATAAAGCCACGCAGGTAAGGCGCGTGGCAGGTGCTCCGCGGAGCGGTCCCGGGCGGCGCCGCGAGGGGCGCGCTGGAAGCTTGCGGCGGGCGGGCAGCGTGGGGACCCCGGCCCCCCTCCCCCCGAGCCCGCCGCGGCTGCGTCCCGCCTCGCCCGCCGCGCATCCCAGGGCTGAGAGCCCGCCCTTCGTCCCCCACCCGCAGCTCCGTGCGGTGCGGCGGGCGCCGGCGGGGCCGCGATGTCCCGCCTTGTCGCCCCGCGCGCCGCCTCCGCACCTCCCAGCGGAGGGGGGACAGCGGCATGCAGGTGCCCGGGAGGCACGAGATTATGTAAAGTTGCCTCTTTCCCCCGTGACCTTGCGGCGTCGGTGCTCCCGACTGTCCCGGGATGTGCTGGCACGAGCGGCGGCCCGCACTGGGGGAGGCTGCGGAGATGTCCGCGGGCTGCGCTCTTCCCCTGTGGTCTCTGGAATCCCTCCTTCCTCGGTCGTCCGCAGGCTCAGAGGAATGGGAGGATGGGGCTTCCTTCTGGAAAGCTCATGCATTAACTTTAACTCAGGGGACTCGGTCGTCAAACTGCTTTGAGGCCAAGCCTTGACCAGAACAGTCTGCGTGTCTTTAAAAATTTCCCAAGGGGTTGCAGCCTTAGCATAACCAAACCAGCAAATTTTTAAAATTTTGGTTTTTATTGAGCCTTTTACATCCTGGATGTGGCTGTCTTTCTCTATGCGGTTAATAAACTGTGATTATAATAAAAGTTATTCAGATTCTAATTTAAATCTCATTGGGCCTGGTCGAAGAATTTTATATAGGGAGAAATAAGTGAATACTTATAATGTGACCTATTTCTTATATAATGAGTATGGTTACTTTTTTTTTTTTTTTAATCCTTCTGAAACAGTTCTAGTTTAAGTGTCTTTAGCTAAGGGCTTTGTTGATTTATTTAAATAGTTCTCATAATTTAGCCTTAAATATTTGTTTCATAGATTAGTCTTTAATTAATACCGATCTTACACATAATTCCTCAGAAGTAGTGAGGTTCTTCCCAGGCTACTACAGTAACAATCTTGTTACAAACTACATCCAGAAAAGGTGAGGTGAGGATTATGATAGGGTGACAGATACAGCATGAAATTCCTCTGGTGTCCACCCACGTGCCGTCTTTGTCACCACAGACTTGCCTTTATAGAACCAGTTATTTCTGTCAATTTGGGACATCACAGAAACAAAGACAGTTTCAGTAAAAATGCCCAGCAGTGCAATCATGTTTGCTTTTTAAATGGGCTCTTTCTGAAACCTCTCTGCGAGAATGGTTTGTAAATATAAGTGTATTGTTGGTGTAATTTGGAAGGCCTCTCATGACTTTTTACTTTGAATTTCTTCAGTTTTACAGAACCAACATGTGCTGCCCAAAAGTTCTCAGGCAGGAGATTTTTTGGTGTCACTTACCTTTTTTATTTCAGGTACCTGTCACTTCTCTAAAGCAGACATCAACACTGAATTTACCAACGCCACATTCTTTTTTTACATGGATTCTGAGGACTTCTTTGAAAATTTTGGTGCTCTAAAAGACATCTAGGAACCTTGGCTTTAGAGTGGGAAAGGCTAGGGCTTGACCCCTCCTCTACTGTCTGTGACCTTGAGCAAGTTATTTAACTTCTTAATTTGTCCTTGCTAAAAATAAGGATAATATCCATTTCTTAGAATTGATGTGAACATAAATGAGTTTGTAGAACACACACACAAAGTGTTCAATAAATGCTATTAACATTAACAATTTTATTGGGATAAAATACTGTCTTTACATTGATAATTATGAAACATGAGGGAATTATAGAAGCTGGAATTATTAGCTTTGCTGCCTTAAAAGAATCAGAAGACTCCATTTCAGCTAAATCCTGATGTTATATGTAGCTCTGAGTGTTCAGAATACAAAACTGGAATTGTGATGATGAGAAAGAACTTCTTAAATCATCGGAGGAGGTCTACTTGTGATTAGTCTTTATCATACTGAATCCAGATGCAGAATCACTGCATCATTTTCTTCTTTTATACTGAAAAGCCTTTCTAAGTGAAGCAACACACAATCTCTTATCCATTGCCTAATGTAACACAATCTTAGAAGGCCCAAGGCAAAGGTCATTCTGTGCATGATCGTGTATTTTGAAGGGCGTGTACAGCTAGTAATAATGTTTGCACGTAACAAAGATATTAGAGGAAATAGTCATGTTTCATTTTTAAAGCCATTTTCCCCATGTAGCTCATGAACCTGATCTTATCTACAGAGGAAGCTTTATAGAATTATTAATAGAATTATTTCCATTTGAAAATATATATGTTGGATTAGATAACCTATGTTTCTACGAGGAAGAGCCCTCTTCAGGCAAACATTCCTCCTGTTTCTGTGAAATTTAGTTTTTGCTTATATTAGTGAAGGATGATATCCATATGAATAAAGCCATATACCTTTAGTGTTTGCCACTGATTTGAAAGCTTTCATTAGGTGTTTCACAAGTGTTCTCTTGGTTTAGAACTGATTATTTCTACCTTGTTGCTGACAGTTATTTTCAATATTTCAGCTATTTGAAGGTAAAGAAAAAATACTTTTGCCAAATAAAATTTACTAGAGTGGAAAAGTCTTTTAGCTTAGAATATATTGAATTAGCAAAAATTGATCATTTTATTTTAATAAACTATATTACTTTATTGCTTATAAAGATGTAATTTACAATGCAATTTGAATAAGATGCTCTTTTTTCCCCCTGTAAAATAGGGCAAATGAGCATGTATTCTACTTTTAATAAGTTTGAGATTTAATTTTAGTGAGAATAATGTCATTTTCTCCCTACTGGCAACAGATTAGGTAAAAATAGTTGTCTAGTTTCAATTAATATGCTGTTCTTAAAAATCTATATATGTATATACATATGTGTATATGTATGTATACATAAAATTTTTATTTTACTTTATCAAGCATTTGATGTAACTATAACTTGCTTTATAATAACATGCGAAAGTCTGTTAAAAAGTAAAATTCATTGGGTCATTGTATTAGTTTGGTGGCGCTGCTATAACGAAGTATCACAGACTAAGCATCTTAAACAAGAGTCTCACACTTCTGGAGACTTGAAGTCTGAGGTCATGGTGTCAGTAGGGCCATGCTTCCTCTGAAGGCACTAGGCAAGAGTATGCTCCCCTCTCTTACCTTCTAGGTTTGTTAGCAACCTTTGGCTTTTCTTAGCTCATACACCTAATACCTGTTTCCAATGCACTTCATTTTATTGAGGTTCACTGATATTGCATTTTTTTTTTTTAACAAATTGAAGGCAAGACTCTCCACAAGCAAGTATATTACTACTCGCTTTATTGTGTTACTTGCTGTATTATGGTCTAGAACCGAACCCATGTATGCCTGTAGACACATCACCCAGATTTCCGTCTTCATGTTCACATAGTGTTCTCCCTCTCTGTATCCAAACTTCCCTTTTTGTATGGACACCAGTCATATTGAATTTGGACTGTATTCCAGGATGACCTCATCTTAAGTAATTAAATCTGCAATGACTCTAATTCTGAATAAGGTCGCATTCTGAGGTGCTGGGGGACAAGGCTGCAACATATGAACGGGGGGCATAATTCAACTTATAATAGTCATTATTTGCATAAAAGGATTACCACAGTATTCTTCTAAATATTGTATTTGAGCCAACATTTAAAAGGACAGTTCAGTCTGCAAATAATAACTTTCTATTAAATGAAATGTGTATCTTTCAATGAGTTTGGTTGGAATAAATGCATATTACAGACTGTATCTACTAATTTTTTTTAAATGATGAAACTCATTTGGTTATTATGATATAGTCTGGTATTTGATTATTGTCACACTCAAATTCTTCAACTGGAAAATTTAATTACATTGGTATTCTGTACCTTTCTGTTTTAACTAATTTCTTCATCCTTTCATTACATTTAAAATGCTGTGTTTTATATAGATGCTCTGCTCTGGAGAATTTTACATAAATCTCTTTATACATTTGTTGATTTGGTGAGACTTAAAACATTAAGATATCTAATTAAATAGTAAGTAATTTATCTGTATAAGGTTCTCAATTCCTTGATTGTCTGCTCTAAGCTTTGTGCTGCCTTCAAAATCTCGAGTATGGCTTATTGGTTGACACCAGGTTCCTACACCTGCACCCTTTGTCAGATTCTTAGCTGGGGTCTATATTAGGGCCTATGTATTTTCTAAGATTACATGTCTCATTTTATATGTGCATTTTTCTGTGGGAGAGTGTCCCTAGCCTATTACCCGCTTCTTAAAGAAATTTCTAACTTTTACCTCTCCTCTCCCAAAGTAAAACTTACATAGTAAAAAATTGATCATGTTATCAGGAGAGAATGGAATGGTTCTTAAAATAATTATCAATCCATCCTATTTCTGAGCTTTAGAATGTTTAGAATGCAACCTCCTCTGAACTAATTTTAGGGGCAATCAGATATTTAAAAAACTTTTTCAGAGGTGTCAGGATTGAATGAGATAATGTTTGTGAGAGTGCCACGCTTGCATAATAAGGTTAGCTTGAACCATGTTAAAAAATGTAGTTAAAGAGCTCAAAATGACTGATACACTTGGCTAATGGACATGGAAGGTGTTTGAAATAAATGTGGCAACTGCAAATAATTTCCCTTGAGACTGAGATTCTTCTTGATCAAAGTTTTTGTTGACACAGTTATGTAATTGCAAGGTTTCCCCCCCACACACACAGTGATTCTTTAATATTTTAAATTGAGTTTATATGAATTTTGATTTCAGTCTACGTTGGAAATTTTTTAAGTATCTCCCAAATTAATTAGAAATATCCTTGAAAATGGCAAGACTTGGTTGAGAAAAATGATGACTATTTTGAGGAAAAATGTCACATTGGGGCATGCTTATGCTTGCAGAGCAGATTCCATTCTGCCAAGCCTCTTGTGCTGCATACAGGTTCCCAGGGCATCAGGCAACCGTAGGGCTTTCTTTAGAGTGGGTAGTTTGAGGAAATGAGAGAGAAGGGCAAGATCTATTGATAGGTGAATATAGGTTTTCCCGACTATTCAGAAGTAGAGCATTCCTATGAAAGCTTTTACAAGCAGAAATGGTGTCAAGCAAAGTAGTAATCACCAGTAATTTATACAGAAAAAATGTTTGAGGGTTCCCAAACCCAAAATTCAGTGCATGAACAATGTCTTTCTCATTCACTGTGATCAAAATTCTTAATTACATCCAGTTTTATGCTAAGTGTAACACTCTTACAAAGTTCCCTTAGTCTTTTCTCATACCTTAGGACACATCTTGCCAACAGAAGCACAAAATAAGTCATGATAAAACACAGATGCTTAAAGACACAGTTCAAAGTTCTGGTGGCTTGATGCTGAGATGCTGAGTGTGGTTCCTGAGGAAGGAACTTGGTGGGGCTACTACTAGCTGCTGGCGTGCAAGCTGCCTCTGTTACAGCTCAGTGTAAAACAAACTAAACACTTTCACTTTTTGCCTTTTTTCATAAAAGCAGAAATCCTCAGGTGCTAATGTAAGTCTTCCATAAAAGTGAGTGGCGTAACATGAACTTTCAGAAAGCAGGGGAAACCTGTCATGAGAATCGAGCCATGTGAAATTCAAGAACAACTTCAGGGTCTAAGGCAGTGGGACTTTCCTAAAGATGAACATTTCTTCCTAAGTCAAGGCCAGATGGGTAAAACACTGGGGATAAATCAAAGGATTTCCTTGCCTTGCTCCCCACTTCTTTCTGTTCTTTTAATCCTTTGTACCCTGTTTTGGATTCTTTTATGTGATACTCAGTTAGGTGTGGCCACAAGGGGGTCACAGAGAGGTGCAGGAAAACAAAGTTTGTTATACTCACAGGTCCTAGAAAGACAGAGTCACTGCACCCTGAGAGGGGGCTCCATGGGAGGAGGGCCAAAGGAGTAGGCTCAACCAAGCATGTGGGGAGCCAAGAAAGAGCATGAGGACCCTGGGTTTGTGCCTTCATTGAGGATCAGGATGGAGTACAGAAGAGAAGGCAAGGCATAAGGGTGATTTCCTCGGTGCATTTGAATGTTATTAGGTCATGGTCAGGGGTGGGGAGAGAAGGGAACTTGTGATGGGTCCACCTTTTCATACTTGGCGTACTTGTTCACATGTGTGAGGTGCTCACAGCTTGTGTGTGGGAGGGATGTTGAGGCAGCAAGAGACAAAATAAGAAGTTTTAAAATTTTATAGAACTTTTCTCAGGTTTTTTTTTTTTTTTTTGGTTACATGTTTTTATTTTCATAGTCACCTTGGAGCCCAAATATTTAAGAGTGATCTATATGGTCTATGATGGATACTAAAGACTAAGAAGAACACTATTAGCTATATCTGTTAAAATGTCATGATCGTGAGACCCTGTCAAATGTTCTTTCAGACTATCAACAAAATATTTTCGAATGATACCATTATAAGCTGAGTCCGATGTTTCAGGAAGTAGCTTTACTACTTATGAGGATTTTACATTTAGTACAACTAAATTCAGAATACCACGTTCTAGTTGCTTTACCCTACTACTCCCCCTGGGATCACATTGTGTATGGTATAGATAATTACAAAAAGCTGTCTGCAATTCTTGAGAAGAACCACCTAGTTCCTAGGAGATTTGCTTAGATGCTTGATCTCTGAACAACCACTAGGCAGTATTCTCTGGCCTTTTCTCAGTTATGATATCTAAAAGGAATATAAATATTTTTCTTTTAAATCAAATTGAACTTTTCCCCATAGATCCCAATTGGAACAGTTCTATAATGCTAAGAGCTATCTCGGTTTCAAGGTATATGCTTGTTATGCTCATTTGGATAGTCAGCCTGTGCCTTTTAATATATACTATATATTGTCCATAGTGAACATTCCTGTTTGGGAGAGGAAAGAATGTGACTTGTAGCAGTTATTTTCCATAACTGTGATGCCACCTGTTGAATAAGCATTGTGAAGTCCCCAAGCCCCATAGTGGAGGTAGTTCCTTGGTTTTAACCTGGTTCTGCCATCTAGGAAGAACTCTTGTTCTTTCTTCTATTTGGTCAAACTTCAGGAGGGTGACGGGGATTGTGGCCTTTTTGGGAGATGCACAGCTTTTTAAGTCAGCTTTCTGTTTATTAAAATTTGGGGATCATTTTATACTCACAGGCTTTTATCTGCTCATGGCTCCTGGATAATTAGGGCAATAAAATTCCTTCAAAAACTTAGAAGATCTCTGTTTTCTTCTTGTCAGTTCCATTTTCCCATTACCACAATGGAAGTTCTTATTTAGATTTAGTTTTCAGCTGGTTGATTTGGTTCCTTTAATTGAAAATTTGCAAGAGGGCCTAATGCTTTAGTTTAATGAAGACTTAATGGATCTTTGTTGCTCCCAGCTTGTTTCAGTCTTATTTCCTATATGCTTCAGAGATGACTGGAGTTGCGCCATCTTGAACACATGGTGTTTAAGGTTGCCAAAGGGAAAGAGTATATTGGAACTAGAATGAGGGATTTTCATGGGCCAGGCCTGGAAGAGAGTTGTGATAGGCAGAATGCTAAGACCACAGTGACCCTCCCTCTTGGAAAATCCCCTCCCCTTTGAGTGTAGTCAGCCTGTCACTATGAAAAGATGTGAATTCTGGGATTGTTACTTTTTATGGCAAAAGGGAGATTATATGATTGGGCTTACTGTTAATCACATGAGCCCTTTAAAATCTGAGCATTTTCTCTGGCTGGTAGCAGAAGGAGAAGTCAGAGAGATTGGAAGTGTGAGGACTGGACGTGCTTTGCTGTTTAAAGATGGAGTCATGTGGAAAGGAATGCAGTCAGTCTGTAGGAATACAAACTAGCTCTTACGTGACAGTCAGCCGGGAAACAGACCCTAAAGCCACAGCTTCAAGGAACTGGATTCTGCCAGCAATGTGAATGGAGAGGAATCCTTCTCCAGAGCCTGCAGATGGGAACCCAGTTTAGCTCACACCCTGATTTTGGCCTAATGTGACCCTGAGCAGAGAACCCAGTCAAGCTAGTCCAGACTTCTGACCTGTAGAACTATGAGCTAAAAAATAACAGAAAACTAATAGAAGGAACAATCACTTGTGTTTGTTCAGTTGGCTGTAACTTGTAACATGGCCAAACCATGGTATATCTAAGTACAATGGAAGAAGGAAAGAGGCTGGAAACTAGTCTGGCAATGCAGAAGTAGGTATCAGTAAGAAGTTAGAAGTATACACATACTCATAAGCATACTTATGTATACATATACAACATACATACAGACATGTAAATTTTGTCTAGTTTGTTGAATCAATCTTATTACATAAGATTTTACATTTTATATTTTTCAGGTTTTTTTCTTATAATGTTTAGACTTTTCGATATTTAGATATTTATCTCTGGTGAAACCCAAGGTCTTCTTTTTCTTTTTTCTTTCCTTCCTTCCTTCCTTCCTTCCTTCCTTCCTTCCTTCCTTCCTTCCTTCCCCTCCTCTCTCTCTCTCTCTCACCTTTCTCCCTTCCCTTCCTTCTCCTCCCCTCCCTTTCTTATTTTTGTGGTCCCTGATCACTTTTAAACAATAAGGCTGTTAACTACTTTCTGAGCAGCCTCTTAGCTTGGCAGGCTGTTGGTGCAGTGACAGTTTCATCAATCTTGGAATGGAGAGACTGTAGAACTGTGAAGAGGTTTTTGAATTATTAGTCTCCAACAAGGCATCGGGGATTTTCACTAGTGAATAGCCTGGTTGACTTTTCTGTGCTTGGGGAAGGCCAAGCCAGCATAGGCACAGTGAAATGCTCTTACCCGGTATGGATACATGAGACAGCTGCATGGTGATTTGGAACTGTCCACTGAGTTGTTTATGAGGATCACAGATGCATGTAGCACACATTGTGGCGTTTGTCTGCGATGTGTTAGCTCCATGCTCTTTGACACGATTCCTAGATCCAAAGCCCTGAATGGTTTTCTAGGTGCAGCTGGTGGACAGAGTCAAACATATTTTGGAAACAATGAGTTCTGGCACCCTGAGGTGTCCTGTAAGGACTTGGTGTCAGTTGAGCAACTTGGTTGAGGAAAGACACAGACATGGTTCTGTGTCTGAGTGATGAAATCACCTGAAGGGCAGGTGTCCTATACAAATGGAATACAGAGTGAGCACCACTTTCACCCTTGTCATTCTCAGCATTTACTGCTCGCCGAAGTGAACCTGCTGTGCTTCTTTATGTTGGAGAAAGCTGTGTACAGTAGTTTGCTGGCCATTTTTATATTATTCACTAAACTGCGTAAGTGGCTACTGCTGGGCAAAAGGCACCTCCAAACCTAAGCCCATTGCTGTGGCTCATCTCCATCATACGTGCAGACTGACTGAAGGAAGTGCTTTCCGGAGATGTTCCTCATCAATGCTGCCATCAAGATTTTACTCATGAAAGTTAATATCCTGTTATCAGATATTCTGTTGTTTCTTATGCTCAACCTTGCACATGAGTTCTGTCTCCTATTCCACTTTTTAATTACATTTAACAAACATAAAATTGTTTTCCACTAAATTCTTTTGTGTTCACCTCATCTACTATTCGGTTTCTTTTATCCCTTTAAAGCTCACATATCCAGAATTTTTAGATATTTCTCTGTCTTTTTTTTTTTTTTTGGTCATTACCTTTGCCTTAAACCAAGTCTAGAATTTTCAGAGAGATACTTATAGTGCTCATCATTCATCTCATCTCCAAATTTCTTGATCTAGACATGGAGAACTCCTTTTTCCTAGCTCCAGTGGAAGATGAGAAAGCTTATTTTTTCAAAATTTAGATTTTTTAAGTGTTTTGTGATCATTAAGATGAATTTAATTCATTGTTTACAAGCTCTTTCAGCTACTTTCTATGTCTCAAGATTTTTAAAGCATTTTGATCTATTTTCAACATAAACCATTTAATATGAAAGCATTTATCCTAAACAGAAAGTTTATCATAAAGACCTATTTATTAATGCATTTGTCTAAATTTGATGACTATTACTCTACTTTTATGAGGCAATGAATTATGCTGATATCATGTGATATGTATTGGCTTGCCTTTTATAAGATCTTATTTCTTGGTATCTGATGTCACTGTGTCTGCTGGTTGCTGCCATGAATGCGTCAAGTGAATTTAGGCAATCACCTTCTATAGACTCTTCTCATATGGTTATGGTGGAGTAATTTGACTGTTCTCCAAATTTGTCATTCAGTTTTATCTTCATAAACTTTTGGCATCTGTATTTATCTTTAAACTACCGATTTGACTTTAATCAAAAAGTGAATCGTATCACTATCATAAATGGAAATATCATTATCACTTATCAGAGAGGTATAGAAAATTATCATACAAAAAAGATAAGTCCTAGATACTCTTGCTTGAGTAAATCTGTGAGCTTGAGGTATATTCTGCTTTGGTAAAAACAGATTAACAAATATTGGACAAAGAGTTGATACCCTAACAATGCACTGAGACTTTTTCCTTCACTAAATCAGAACAACTGAAAGAAGAATAAAGTGAATGTTATCCCATTCACTTTAGGGAATTAGTGTAACTGAGGACACAGTTCTGCACCAACTGTATCTCTCAAAACTTAACTCCCTCGCACAATTTGACTACATAAATTGTTGACCATTTTCTGAGCATCAAGGAATTTTCTGCCCAGGACAGGGGATTTGATCATGTATCATAAAAGAGGTCATTTGTTTCAGAGCAGTACTGAGTCATCTGTTCTGTGCCTAATGTTCAGAAGGGAGGCAGAGGTCTCCTTCAAGAGAAACTCTTGAAATCATTTAGAAAATGGTGAGAGACTGTAATCATCAGGCTATGTAGAATCTAATCAATAGAAGTGCAAGGGTAGAAGCTCAGAGACTTCAGATATTCTGTTAGTTTTCCCATTCTGAGGACCTGAGAGACCCCAGACAAGTCACTAGTCTCTCGATTGCAACCCCACCCCCACCCAGTTTCTAAATTCCAAAGCCGAGGTATTATGGTCTTGCGTATCAGTTTTAAGTTCTGACATTTTATGCCTCTGGTCTTCTTTCCCTCTGATTCATATCTAAGCGTAGCTATAGTCATCTTTCTAAAGAGCAAAATCTAATGTTGCTCCTCTGCTTAAAACTCTTCAGTGGTTCCTTATGGCTCCCAGCATAAAGCCTTTATTAATCCCATAAAAGAGTTTAGACTGTGATCTGGCCTCTGTTTACAGATCTAGTCTCACAGCTCTGTATCTGTGTGATTATATTTTCCATCCATACTGAGTATCTTTTCCATCTATACTGAGTATCTTTTCTACCTTTCCTTTGTGGCACACAAACTTGCCTATCTTTGAGCCTTTGCACTGTGCTGTCCTCTTTGTAGAAATTCCTCTTCCCTCTTTTCTACTTGATTAATCACCACTTCTCATTAAGGTCTCAACTTGATAATTTCTTGGGGGAGATTTACCGTTCTCTCATTTGGTGTGGGTCAAATACCCTTCCATGTGCAATGAAAACTGCTCTTAGTACTTTTAAATGTAGTGCTTGGCCCACTATAGTGCAAGCATCAGTTTCCTTATTGGTATCCCCCAAGTAGGTGTAAAGAAAGGGATTCTGATCTGTCCTTCATTGTGTCCTCAATGTTTGTCTCATGGTGGACATCCAATAGATATTTGTTGAATGAATACTTTCTTCCTGTTTCTTTTCTACATATCTATATCTATATTTCTATATGGATTTATCCTGTGTATATATTTTTAATTAGTTTATTTTTGCATAAAACTACATCACACATTTTTAGGAGTTAATTTAGAAGTTAAATTAAAACATACTCTCATAAAATTGTGAACTTATAAATTTAAACTTCCTTAATTGTAAAAATGGATAGAATGGCGAGGCACTGTTATAACTCATTAACTACCCATAACAACCCTACAAAGGCATTCTTACTCTCAACTGAAGCACAGAAAGTTTAAGTAAGTTGCCAAGGTTACATGCCTTCAGTGGCAGAACCAGGATTTTAATCCAGACCAGCTCGTTACAGAGCTGGTAACTGCCAGCAATTCTCAACTCTGAGTTCTTTTCCAGCCTTAAATGTCAAACCAAGAAGTATCTAAAGCATTCAGTGATCAGCAAGATAAAGATGAACACTTTAATAGAAAAATTCTAGCTGAATGTGGAAAGGCAATAGGTGAAAGAATTGCAGCTAGCCAGGATACAAATATAAATCATGGATGTCAAACAACATTATATGATATTTTTTCTTTAAGTGGACACAGATTGAAAGGATGATAACATTCTGAGTTAGCAAAGGTATAGGAACACAGGTTCTCATTTGATGGTAAGAGTGAAAATTGTTTTAACACTTAGGGAGATCAGCAATTCTCTTCCTTGTAATTCTGTTTTTAGGAAATATCCACACAAAATATAAGCATGAAAGACTTGTGTACATAGGTGTTCACTTTAGTATGTAGTGTAGTGAAAAATCAGAAACCACCTAAATGTCAAAATGATAAGGGAATAGGAAAGCAAATCACGATATGTGAGTGCTATGGAGTATCTACAGCCATTTGTCCATAGGGCAATATTTATTGGTGGAGGTAAATATTTATGATTACTGCTAAGTGAAAACATCAGGCCATAAAACAGATATTCAGTCATCCTCATATTAGAAAAAAAGAGCTATAATAGTAGTTAAAATGTACTGAGAACTAATATGCCAGTCACTGTGCTATATTGCTATAAAATATTTTTTAAGTTAACATTTAAACAATATTTTTTCCTCCTTGGTAGGCTTATGGATGAGCAGTTTGTGTTTCTACATTTTCTTCTGTTTTGTAATTAGATATATCTTTATCACTATTTTTTTTCACCTCTCCATCAACTTGATTTCTTATTCCCATCTCCACCTTCCTCAGTTTAAAATGAAAACAAGAAATAGGAGAACCTTACAATCCATCACTGGGATTAGGAGCAAACCTAATTTCCAGCCTGATTCTAGAACTATAAATTGATTTTTGTTTGCTCCGTTAGGCATTTAGCTTTAGAGTATTTAGAACACCTGCCTTGGGCTTTGTAGAGCCCTGAATTAAACTGTTGCTTAGGTTTCTTTTAAATACATTGCTGTTTTTCCTATTCTTCTAAGAAGTTTACAAGCATCATAAATAAGAACACTGATACTGACTTTTACTGGTATTTCTTTTAAACGAAGTTCTTCCCCTGGATCCCTAGTTTTATCCATAGGTAAGTTAATGTCATGGCTTTGATTCTGTGTTTCACATAAAGGGACATAGTGCGACTAGGACACGGATAGTATAGGAGAGTGCTTCTGCAAGATGTTCTCAGTAATTTGGTGCTAAGGTTCAGCTTCATCTCCAGCCCTTAAAACATGAGTCTCCTATGTTCCTGTCATTTCTTAGCTCCTTGACCAAAGGTTTGGAGGCAGTGCCATTCCAACAAAGAAGAACGAGTTAGGTGGAGATACCCTAAGAAGATAGGAGACATGCCCAGTGATCCCCTTTGAACATGAATGCAGAATACTGTCAGTAGCCTCTGGTGGGCTTCTGTTTTGAGGACAGAAAATGCAAAATTTAGGCAGCCATGGAGGGAAAAATAATACTGCCTTCTCTCCACCCCAAACAAAAAAGAGCAGAATAGAGGAACCACTGCTATCAAACATAGCCTCAGTACTGAGATGGCAGGCCGCTTTCAGCCCCCTCCCAGAGAGGATGTGTCTGCCAAGATCAATCAGTGCACAGAGGGTGGCTGCTGGTTGGGCATAAGTATGCCTCCTTTATGGATGGTTTGGCTTTCTCTGAGGCCTGGCATTCTTTAATGGCTTCCATGAAAAGTGCTTAGAGCTCTGAGATAAATAGACTGTGCAGTCATTTCTAGAGAAAAGCTTGTTTTTTCAGTCTCTGTAGAATCTCTTCAAATTTCCGGAGCCAATATTAACTTGTTCATTGAGAAACAGAGTGGAAGACTCTGCCTCAAGAAATAGAGTAAGTTACAAATATGGCAGTGCAAAGGTCTTTATATTCTGTACTTTGCGGTCTTAATGTAATATTGTTTGTATATTCAATACATTTAATACAAGGGAGCTGTCTTTTCATGGTCGATAATCAATGACCCTTGGATGAGTGAAATTGCTCAGAACTGGGACTTCTATCTGGGGAATAGACTATTTCAGTTTACACTCCCATTTTGACATTTAGATTCTCTGATGACAATGACTTTTTCTGCATTGTACAGTCTCACATTTTGTATTGAAGTTACTAGTCATGTAGAATTCTTTTTTCTAATGCCAAATCTGTCCCTGTGAAATATTGGCACTTGTCACAATGTCAGTTTTTGAAATGCTGTGGAAGTTCCGGAGACAGTCCACGGCTCAGCACTCCTGCCACCCAGTCTTGTCCAAGCTGTGAGCAGCTCTCAGGTGCTCTGCCTCCACAGCCTCCTGACTGGTCTCCCACCATTCCTTCCTGTCTTCCAGTCAGGTCACATTTTGGTCAGGGTGATCTTTTCAAAACCTGGATGTGTCCTTGACACTTCTGTGCTAAAAACCTTTTAATGGCCTCTGGTTGCAAAGACCAGAATCCAAAATAGCTTAAGGGCCTGTATGATGTGAAACCTTGCCTCACCACCCTGATTTAGTGCCAGTTTTCCCTCACACTGTGCTCTGGTCATCCATCTGTCTTACAAACAGTGGGCATTAAATTGACTGCCTTCCAGGCTCTGTGCTAGGTTTTGAGCATAGAGAGGTGAATAAAATACTGTCCTCATGGAATTGGCAGTGTACTATAGAAGACAGACGAACAATCATGCAAATATATAATTAGACATTGTTACAAGTGCAGGCTAGTGTGCTATGACATGGAGTTCATATCAGACATTGTGTCGCGGAGAGAGACCACATTCTCCTCACGTAGAGGGGTTGAGGGTTATTTATCAGGTATAGTTGGGGAAATTCTTACCAACAGAGATAATTTCAAGTGTGAGAAATGTACTATTATTTGCATATAAAAGAACAAATGTTAGTTTCACAGACACTTGCATATTTTAATTCAGAGAGGATAGCTTTGAGGATGTAGAACTACTACTTGTGTTTTACTGAAGCTAGGATCTTGGACTATCTCCAGCTGGAATAGTTTCTGTTGAGCGAATGGGATTGCATGACATGATTTACATCATTATCTTATCAAAGACCATGGCTTTTCAGAAGTGGGTGGGCATGGAGTCTCTATCATGGAGGTTGTGGATTTAACTTGAGAAGCTGAGGGTTTCCAGTCAAGCTGGCACAGTGAAATATATCAACTGTAATTGAAAAATAAAAAATATATTTAAAAACTGATAAGTTGAAGGTGAGAAGAAACTAGTCCTTTGCAAGGTTGTCAGGAGCGGGCAGCATGCAGGAGTGTCTGCAGAACAGGCAGATGTGGGGCCTCTGCAGTCAGAACTCTGCAGGGTGGTTTGTCTGCTCACCCTGCAGTTACCTTGGGGATATGCCATTGCTGCTCATCCATTAACCCTTAATTCAGGTGTTACTTCTCGGAAGCACCTTCTCAGATATGCTTTGATCCATTTACTGTGGTTTGTCATTGTGTGTTAATTTTGTGGCCCTTTGATGAAATAACTGTCAGTTTCATTGGTCTCTAAATTCCTGAAGGCAGGAATCATGTGTCTCTTTGTTTTCTTTTGGAGATGATGATAAGGATAAGTAACATATATATACACTGCTGACCATTTACCTAACTCCATAAAAGCCCTACAAGGTAGCTACTGTTACACCCATTTTACTGATGAGGAAAGTAAGGCACAGAGAGGTTCAGGGCCTTATCCAGAGTACCACAGCTGTTTGTTAAGGGTGGAAGCCGAATTTGATACTGGCAATCCATCTTTTGGATGCTAGAGTAGACTTTAAGTCTTTAAATAGACTATAAGTAGATCACTTAATAATTTATTCATTCAGTCAATGAAACAGAATAGACAGTCCAGAAATAAATAGTAAAAAGTATATTATGGTAATTTGGTATATGATAAATGTAGCATTTCAAATCAATGGAGAAAAGAATGGATTATTTAGGAAATTTTGTTTGGATAGTTATCTGTCCATTTGGAAAACAAAAATAAAACTGGATCCTTTTATCACACTTTATATTAAAATAAATTTTATGTGGTTGGAAAATATGAAGGTAAAAGAGTATAAAGTAGTAAAAGGAGAATATAGGTTCTCTTGAGATGAAGAAATAATTTCTGAACACAATTGATAAGGTTTAGAGACTGCAGAATAAAGGTGGTTGATTTTTGCTACATAAAAATGAACTTGGAAGTAGCAAAAGCATCCCAAATATGATTGACATGACAAACAGGATTCAGATATGCAGCATGCAACAAAAAAATGTAATGGATAAAACCAATTTTTTGCAAGAGTGTGGAGCCAAGGGTTATTCTTCATCTTACTCTGCAGGTTTCTCCTTTTTTGGGATCCATTTAGGCTGTGTGTCAATATGTAGGCTTCCTTTGATTAAGGCACTTCTTAAAATTTATCACAAGTAGGATAATTGGAGACATGTGTAAAGACATATGTTCAAGATTTATCACTGTGTTTATGATTATGAAATACTGGTATAATCACACAATGGAGTTCTCTGCAGCCATCAAAAATGAGGTAATCATTTACATCTATTTACATGGACATCTTTTCTTTATATACTCAGGGCAGAGGCAGATTTTACTGAGGCAAGGGTAGCCTGAACCTGTATGTAAATTGTGGGCAGCGTCTGCGTCCAAACATGCAGCTGGATGGGGGGTTTAAAACAAGGGTCACATGTTAATAATTATCTGTAGATGTGGGCTTTTGTAAGTTTTTTATTCTTAGGATATTTTGGATGCCATTTCTTTAACAAAATATACAAACAATGAGCATATACTTTTTGATAATGAGAACTATCCAGGAAATGAAATAATTAGCTAGATTGTATATCTTCCCTTATTTTCTAATCTGAACAGTTTTTTAGCTTATGAAATAGAGAAGATATTTTATTATCCTTTTGTAAGTACTCTTTAAATTCGTATAACATTTATTTTTGGCTCCTATAAATGCTACTCCCACTTTTGGCCTTCCCACCCACAGTATCAGGAACATTTGAAATATTCAGGGCACTGAACAGAAGGTCAAACACAAAGAAGGAAATGGGGTTCGAAGCATTTTCATTAAAAGTGCATGAATTCTGGAGTTTATTCTGCAGCACAAAGCCTTTCTACATGAATTCGATCAATGTTTAATAGAAACAAAGCCTTTTAAGCATCACTATTCTTAAATTCTTCTGTTTTTAATTAAATGTCCTAGATTCTTTGCCATAAAAGACAGAGTAAGACAAAGGAGAGAAAAAAATAAAAACTCCACTGAGGTGTCAAAGATTGGAGTATAATGTTGAAGGAGAATTTCAAATAAACCACCTACGCACACACACTTTCCTCAGAGTGAATATTAAACAGCACAGCTGGTTCAGCTTCTGATTTTTTCCCAACCTTTCAGAGAACAGTTTAATAAAGCATTAAGTATAAAACAGGCCCCCACACACTGTAAACAGGGATAATCTAGCTATATAATTTTGCTAATGATATATCCATAGGATGCTATTTCTGTCCTACTGTAAGGTATCTGTTAGTTCTTCAGTTACTAGAGGTATGCCGATTTCAGAACTATAAACAGTATTTGATAATTCAGTGCTCTATGTGGCTCAGTGAATATGTACCAATATTTTGGATTTGTGGGGACTTGACTTTAAAGGTTGATTTTACGATCATCCACAATTAGAGGACATATTTGGGATTTAAGAAAAAACTTTTCACCTATTGTCCTAGGTGAGGGATTGTTAGAAAGCAGAGCAGAGGGCAGAAAAGGATAAATTGTCTAGGTACGTGAAAAATGACATGAATTTAGAATTTAGGTTTTAGAACATGAAAATTGTAATATGTTGTTGGAGCTGCAATAGGTAATCAATTTCTGTAATTTTTTTTCTGCACATTTTTCTTTTTCATTAGCTGTGATAACCACTGTGATTTTATTTTCTTAATCAATGTGCCCCTCAGCATTTTTAATTATACATGCACCACGCGAGCATTTCCTTGGATATCTCAGGCATGTTGTTGTTTCTCCAGCTTTATTGCACCATTTGGCCTCTTTGGCCCATAGCTCAGGTCCTGTTGGGGATGGGTGTTCATGCACAGGTTTGTTTTCTTTTGTTTGTTAAAGATTATGTTGTCTTAAGTTATTTTGTATTCTTTAATCTGAATGAATCTGTTAACAAAGGACATTTAGCAAAATAGGTGAAAGTTTGAAAAAATTAACATGGCCTAATATTCAGAGGATATTTTTAGACTTAAAAGCAGCTCACGACTTTCTGTGAAATAGTTGGGTGTGATTATTGGCTCATGTTCCCCTTTTTGATGTTTTTCCTTTAAAGGATGAAATGCTGGTTTTAACAAAGAGGGAGGGTGGGAGGGAGGAAAAGTAGAAGGGAGGGAGAATGTGTATGTGTATTTTGTTATAGAAATCAAATCTTCCCTTGTAAGCTTCAGAAAAGGTAAACTTATATGTTAAAATAAACCATGACAGTGATTAAATTAAAAAGAGTCTTTAGAATTAGAAGAGGAAGCCAATGAATGATTACATGACATTGTTAATTTTAGGTCCTTTAGAATGCTTAAGTAGAGCAAGAAGTAATTTTTTAGATCATTTTGAGTTGTGCAGTTTATTTGGTGGCTTGTCGGATCCCCCCACCACACAACTTGGGATATGGTCATTGCGGGGAAGAGTCTTATTGTGGGAAATCATCTGTCTGTCATGGAGATTTGATTCTGTCAAAGTTACAAGTAGTCCTAGTTTTAAAAGAGAAAGGGTCAAGCTTGGGGGTCATGAGTTGTATTTTTGGGCTGGGGATCTTACAGATCATTTCACCTGAGGGAAGCTGAGATTCCACAATTTTAAGGGCATTGCAGAGTATTTTTTGTTTAACTGGACGAAACCTAACTCTTCTGTAACTCTCTTTTCCACCTTTTGAAAACCAAATTGGCATTCTTTATAAAAAGTGCTTAAAAATGAAGAGCTCTGTTTATTGGTTGGTATGTCTTAAAAGAGGAAAAGATTGAATTGAAGAATGACAATCAGACATCTTTGACATTCTCTTCTGGAATCAAAGCAGGATGCTTTTGGCACCCCACACCTTTCCACAGGATCAGCATAGCTAGACACAGAAACAATGATAATTCATTGGACTGTGACTTAAAGTAGGGCTGCTGGGCGCCTTTTTCTTTTTAAGTTGCTTAACCTTTGAATTTGTTCTCAATGCACTATCTAACAAGCTTGGTTTATCTTGCCTCTCTCTTTCCCTGAGGCTTGGCTTCTTCAGCAACTCACTCCTTTAAAAGCATTCCTACCTCTGTCTGGTGCTGTCTCCCCCAAGATGCTATGCCACATGCAGACACATTTCCTTTAGCTTACTTACCTCAAAAACCCAGTTAATGGAAACCAGTTAGTGGAGTGTCAGTTTGATAGCTGTTATCTGAAATCAGAAATAGGTCACAGTTAAAATCAATTTTATGGCTAGGTTATGATGAAGCATACAAAACTCTCTTTGATTTGGTGTGACTTTAATTTCTCTGTTTCCAAGTGTTTTATAGTATATTCTGCTACAGGGACCACCAGCCAACTACTTTGTCTCTTTTACCCTTGCCTCCAGGAGATAGGCAGGTATGATGACTGTCAAAATGGTGGATCTTGCCTTCCATGTGAGACTTGAAACTTCATATAGGGAATTCCCTGGTCCCATAGAGGCCAAGCTGTGTAAAAATAAACATTGATTCACAAAAGGAGGATTATAGCAATGGTAACAAGACAGTAGACTGTCATATTTTCTTTTTTCTTTTTTCCTTTTTTGGGGGGAAATTGAGTAGGGACATGTAGGAAACCACCTAAATGAGGATTAAACAAAATTCTTGTAAGAATAACAAAGGACTGTACTTCTGATTGAGATGGTGGAATAGGTAAATGCTGTGCTAGTCTCCTCTCATGACCACATCACAATTACCACTAAACTACAGAAGAATCATCATTGAGCATCACCTGAAGTCTAGCTGAACAGAAGTTTTATAACTAAGGATATACAAAAGAAGCCACACAAAAATAGGTAGGAGGGGTGGAGATGCCAAAGGGGCTGGTTCCATACCCACATGTGGTGGTTGAAAATTGGAAGGGATATCTCGACTACAAAGGTCCCCCCAGAAAAACAAGGAGTCCCAGCCCCACACCAGGCTTCTCAGCCCTCTACCAACACAGCTTGCACATGCAGGTGGGCACCATATCTGAGTCTCCATCAACTTAGCTTACACATTTCACCCTGTCCTAGTGATTCCTTGAGACACTGCCCCACCCAATTTACATTCCCACCAAAGCGCCTTCAAATAGCTTTTGCATACAAATGGCCTGTCTTGGCTCATTCTGTGGACTTCCCTAAAACCTCTCAAAAGTTCACAAACCCAAAACAAGCATCATGGCCTCAGCATGCCGTATCCTCTTGGTGAGCAGCCCCAAACCTGGCAAACTAATTTAAACTGGCCTCAGTTCGCAGTTTAGCCTCTCCTAGGGAACTCCAAGCCCAGTGCAAGTGACAACCACCTACAGATCACTTTGTAGCTTGTACCAAGTGACCATTTGGAGAGCATAGGCAGTGGCTGACCTTGGCCTGCGCCAGAGCCCTTCCCAAGAGTTCCCAGGACCAACACACCCAGTAGCCAGCTTCAGAGCACACCAGAGCAATACCGAACCACCTCCACAAACAACACACCCAAAGGGCATACTTGGCAGGCACCAGAGCCCCGCTACAGTGAATCCTGCTCCATAGGGTCAGCTCCTGCACAGCAGCAACTGCACTGTGGTCATGGCCAGTCCTAACAACCAATGAGCCTGAGGGTCAGTTTCTCCCATTGATGTGCCAATAGCATTCAGGTCTCAACTACAACAGGAGGGCATACACAACCCACACAAGGGACACATCTGGAGGACCGGGCTCAGGTGACCAGGGAGACTGTGCCACTGAGCCCCATAGAGTACTTTCTTCAAAAGGCCACTCTACCAAGACTGGGAGACAGCAGCTCTACCTAACACATAGAAGCAAACACAGGGAGGCAACCAAAATGAGGAGACAAACATGTCCCAAATGAAAGAACAGAACAAAGAACTAAACAACATGGAAACAAGCAATCTGTCAGGTGCAGAGTACAAAACACTGGATTGTAAGGATGCTAAATGATCTCAGCAAGAACTTCAACAAAGAGAAAAGAAACATAAAAATGGAGATAGAAAACATAAAGAACTAAAGTCAGAAATGAAGTATACAGTAACTGAAATGAAGAGTATATTAGAGGGAATCAGTAGTAGTTTAGATAAAGCAGAGAATAAAATTAGCAATTTGGAAGATAAGGTAGCAGAAAACACCCAGTCAGAAAAGCAACAAGAAAAAAGAAACCCCCCTCAAAATGAGAATAGTTAAGGGGCCTCTGGACAACATCAAGATACCAACATTCACGTCATAGGGGTATCAGAAAGAGAAGAGAGAGAGCAAGGAATTGAAAACCTCTTTGAAGAAGTAATGATGGAAAACTTTCATAATCTGGCTAAGGAAGTAGACATACAAGCCCAGGAAGCTCAGAGAGTCCCAAACAAGATGAACCCAGAAAGACCCACACCAAGACACATCACGATTAAAATGCCAAAGGTTAAAAACAAAGAGAATATTAAAAGTAGCAAGAGAAAAGCAGTTAGTTACCTACAAGGGAGCTCTCATAAGACTATCAGCTTATTTCTCAACAGAAACTCCAGGCCAGATGGGATTGGCACGAAATATTCAAAGTGATGAGAAACAAGGAACTACCACCAAAATCAACTCTACCCAGTAAAGCTATCAGTTAGAATCAAAGGACAGATAAAAAGCTTCCCAGACAAGAAAAAATTAAAGGAGTTCCTCACCACCAAACCAATATTACAAGAAATGTTAAAGAAATTTCTGAAGAAGGAAAAAAAGGATAAAAACTATGAATAATATAATGGCAATGACATTATTTTAAATATAAATGGATTAAATGCTTTAATCAAAAGACATATGGTATTTGAATGGATAAGGAAATAAGACATTGCCTATGAGAGACTCACTTCAGATTGAAAACCACACAGAGATAGAAAGCAAAAGAATGAAAAATGTATTTCATGAAGATGCAAATTAACAAAAGGCTTGGGTAGCAATACTCATACCAGAGCAAAATAGACTTTAACAAGAAAAAAAGAAGGACCCAGTAATTCTGCTTCTGGGTATTTATCCAAAGAAACCCAAAACACTAATTCAAAAAGACATTGCATTCATATAGTCACTGTAGCATTATTTACAATAGCTAAGATATAGAAGCAACCTAAATGTCCATAAAGAGATGAATGAATAAAGAAGAAGTGTGTGTGTGTGTATATATACATACACACACACACACACACACACACACACACACACACACACACACAGTGGAATATTACTTAGCCATGAAGAGGAATGAAATCTTGCCACCTGCAATAACATGGACGGACCTAGAGGGTATCATGCTGAGTGGTTTCACTTACATGTGGAGTCTAAACAAAATAAATGAATAAACAAAATAGAAAAAACTTACAGGTGCAGAAAATACTTTGATGGTTGCTAGATGGGAGAGAAGTTTGAAGAATGAGTAAAGGGCAGAAGGGATCAAGAAGTAATTACAGAAGTCACAGGATGTGAAGTATAGCATAAGGAGTATAGTCAATAGTGTAATAACTATATGTGGTGTCAGATGGGTACTAAATTTATAAAAGTGATCACTTTGTAAGTTATATAAATGTCTAATCACTATTGTACACCTGAAACTAGTATTGTATGTCAACTTTAATTGAAAAATTTAACAAAATTGTTTAAAAAATAAATAGTAGAAAAGAATAACAAAGGACTTGTATTACTGAATTTTTAATATTTGGACTAAGTGCAGGGTGGTTAAAAGAAATACTATAATTATTCTAGAAATTGGTGTGCTATCAAGAAAACTTCACCTTACATCCTCTGCAAAATGCATTCAACTCTCCATTATGGTACTTTTTCAGAAGATTATTTTCCTTCTGTATCATGTATTTATTATTATTCAGTCATAGGCAAAGAACCACATTAGGGACAGGGGCCTGGACCCTGTGAGCGAGCAGTGCTGTGTATGACTCTGATTTCCACGACATGCTTCAGAACGTTTGGGCCTGTGATTACAGAGCTTGGCTCAACTTAGGAAGGGTGAAAAGTTATGATTTGCTTATGAGAAATCTGACACATTACAAAAAATTTTTGAACATAGATTGAAGCCATTTTGTCTCCTTAAAAACCCAGAGTTACCTTTATACCCATGTTCATAGCAGCATTAGTCAAAATAGCCAAAAAATGGAAGCAAACTAATGGATGAATGGATAAAGAAAATATGGTTTATCCAGACAATAGAATATTACTCAGCCTTATAAAGGAAGGAGTTCCTATCACATGCTATAATGATGAACCATGAAGACATTGTGTTAAGTGAAATAAGCCAGTCACAAAAAGACATACTGTATGGTTCCACTTATGGGAGGTACTGGAGTAGTCAAAATCATTGAAACAATAGAATGGTGGTTGCTGGGGGTTGGAGAATGTGTTGTTAACTGTTTAGTGGTAGAATTTTATATGGAGAAGATGGAAAGAGCTCTGGAGGATGATGGTGATGACTGTACAACAATGTGAATGTACTCAATGCCACTGAATTGTACACTTAGAAATGGTTAGGGTAAATTTTATGCATATTTTATCACACACACACACACACACACAAAACAGAGTTAATCACTCTGATGATTGGTGCTGGGGCTGATACACTGAGCAAAACTATTGGTTGGAAGGTAGCTTAGACCAGCAGTCCACAACCTTTTTGGCACCAGGAACCAGTACTCCTATGAGAATCTAATGCCTGATGATCTGAGGTGGAGCTGAAGCAGTTATGCTAGCGCTGGAGAGTGGTTGCAAATACAGATGAAGCTTCAATTACTGGCCCGCTGCTCATATCCTGCTGTGTGGCCCAGTTCCTAACAGGCCCCAGACTGGTACCAGTCCTTGGCCTGGGGCTTGGGGACTCCTGCCTTAGACATTATCTGCTCATTTTACAGGTGAGAAAGCAGAATCTCAAGTGATATGATTTCTCTACTGTGTTGTTGGGCTTGGTCCTCCAAATTTCTGGTGACCCATTTTCTGTGGAGGCGGTACATGAGGGGAAGTAGGGGCTGTGGAATGATGGTGCCTGGGTTTCATTCTAGCTCTGCTACTTACTCAAGTCCACAGAGATGGTTAAATTCTCTAAACCTGTTTTCACATCTTTAAAATGGGAATCATCTCAGTTTCCTATGAGGTTGTTATAGGGACTAGCTGAGCTTATCCATGTTAGGCACTTAGCACAGTGTTTTTGCATACACTAACAAATGAATGTTAGTTGTTTATTATCAGTATTGTTTTTGTTGCAGAAGGCCTCACATCTACAAAGTTCTGGTCTTCGTAGTGCTGAGAGTACTAAACTCTGATTTTGAGCTAGGGAGGAGGTGTGTTCTGTTGAGCCCATAACCTCCTGGGGTAGGGGTCACTGACTCAGCTCCATCCTAGAAGTTGGTCAGCCTGCAGGTGAGGCAGGGAGAAAGGTGTTAGTGTTATCTCACAAGTATTTTTGTTTCTGACCCCAGATGATAAACATCCTCCCACTACTGACTCAGTCACTGTCTGCTCTAAAATTTCTAAATTTGACCACTTTCACTAATGGCTTATCTTTTTTTTCAAGTAGTCTAATCCAGTAATTCTCAACCCTTATTGCTGGGTTAGCATCACTTGAGTGGCTTTAAAAAGAGTGCTTGGACACCACTCATCCCCAGACAAATTAAACCAGCAGCTTCTCAGCTGACATCATTTTGCAGCCTGGATTGAGAATCATTAGTCTCTCCTTTGCTTGAATGCCATCTGCTTTTCCTTTTAATTGATTTGAACTATGCTGATCTGCTTGCTTTAATGGCCCATGGCTGTACATGTTGGGTTTCTTCTTAAGCTAACTTAAGAGGTTAGGTACAGGGTGGGAAAAAGCTACAATCAGTTTTAAAAGTTTATATCAGATTTAATTGATGCTTCCTGGTGAAGTGAATGCTTAATACTCTCCCAAAGCCTGAGCTGCCTAACGTTTTCCATTTGACATTTTCCTTTTTCTCCATTAGATGAGTAAAAGAGGAATTTAGTGTTAAGAGTTCTCTCTCTGTCCCATAAGACTGCCACAACAAATCATAAGATTATGAAAATTTAAGCTGTATCTTGACAAGCACCACTTCCTCGCTGGCAGTGAAATGGTGATTTAGAAATGGAGCATAAACAGTTGAAACAAGGCCTCCCTGTGATTTCCCATGAATTTGTTTAAAAGATGGAAGCACCCCACAAACAGTGCTTTAGAGGAGCATGCTTCCAGCCACTGCCTTTTCTTTCTCATCTTACAGGGGCTGATATGGAGGAAGAGAGTTTGTGTGTCTAGGGAGAGGACTAGTTGACTATGGTTCTTTAAAACAATGACACGTTTAGCTCAACAATTAAGTCAAATAAATTATATTAAGGCCTTGTCCCCAGTATTTTTTTTTTACAGGCTCACTGTTCATAGTCTGTACACATTTACATACTGTAGGATATGCAATTGTATTTTTGACTTATCCAAAATTTGAATGGCTAAAACTTGCAGCAGGTTCCACAGCTTGTCAGTTGTGATTGTTTGTTTAAGGCCATAGCAGAACTGCCTCTGTTGATATTACATGAGAATAATTGTGTGAAACTTGGTGCCATCTCAAACTGATCAAACTCATGGATTAAGTACAATTTATTTCATGATTTATTGTACACTTTTATGTCCCAAATACTTGTGCTCAGTGCTGGACATGTTATGAAATATTTGTTACCCTGAGGAAGTTCAAGATTTTTCTTTCTCTTTAGCTCATCTGTTGAAATTAAAATGGACTCTTTGTATTTGGTGTGGCTGACTTGCACTTTTATAGAAACAACTGAAGATAGATATTTAGAAATAAATCTTGCTTGAACTTGGGATTTATAAGCAGCTTTCTTTATGGTCGAACTTTGTTGTAGAAATCTGTAAAAGGAAGCTTTGATGAACAGGTTTGGTTCTCTCTCATAAATTGGAGGCAACAAGTATTTTCATTTTGACTCAAGCTTTCTCAAGTGACAATTTGTTGATGGATGAAGCAGAGTGATATTTTAAGCTGCTTTGACATTTCCTAGGCAAAGTATTGTTAGGAATAGAGCCCTGAAGTTTGAAAGAGTTGCACATGCTTTCATAATTCTTCACTGTCTCTCCTTAGACATTTCAAGAAAGCAAATAAAATTATTCAAGGCTCAAAGCAAAGGAGTTGTCAGCTGGATTTGAGGTTGTAATTAGATGGGGGAAAACATGAATTATTTTCAGTAACATGCAAGTGGAAATAAAATTTAACCAAACCTTTTTGGTTCCAGTGAATGTAAGACACTTAAAAATTCCATGGAGGTGGCTACATTGCTCTTAATGATAATTTAAAAAATAACATTTTTAGAAAAGCAGCTCTGTTTTGGTGGGTGGAGATCTAAAAAGACCCCCTGCTGCATAAAGGTGATCTGTTCTTTTAGTACCCTTACCTATAATGGTAGACTGATCCCAGCATCTGTTATTTTGGGGGCTGTGGGGCAGGGAGTGGTGTGTGTGCAGGACTGAGGAAGGCATGGTCTTTCTTCTCAGTGGGCTTCAGTCCAGCAGGTGCCAATATTAGTAACCAACATTGTTAGGCACTTAATGAACAATAATTATCTAACCCACTGAAGTATTTACTAATAGCATCTGCTTTTATGGATGTGGCAGTGGAAGTGCAGAAGTGTTACAGCTTGCTCAAGATCACTATTAATTAGGATAATTAGGGTTGAACGCAGATAGTCAGGGTTGTACAGCCCAAGCACCAAGTAAGTGGTTTAGGTGAAATTTTTCTCGGATTTTTTGAAAGAGGGGTAGGACTGAAAAGAAGGCAAGTTCCATAGAGCACTTTTTGGGTCACAGTCTCTACCTGTAAAACTGACAAATACAGGTTTACAAATCACATGTCTAGGTTAGCCTGCCAGGTGAGTCAGTGGTGAGCCAGAAAGCCTCTATGCAGCTGTAGCTGTGGGAAGGGGAGCCTAGTATGGCTGATTTTTAGAAGGGCAACAATGAAAGTTTTGGTAAACATCTATGGGTCATAAAATGGGATTTTTTGACCTATAAGTTTGTGAGCTTCTCATGTGCAACCCTGGACATGTACTTGAAAGCAGTTTGGGGAGAATTATTGAGAATACAGAGAAAACACTTTGTTCTCTAAAAGAAAGTTACAGATCCCATTACAGAGCTCCAGCTGAGCTCTGTAAGGTCGCCCCTTGAGCAGGTCACGGTTTTCCAGCTCATCCCTGCCTAGGCTGTCATTGGTCAGTGGGAGACTCTTGGACGCCACAGCAGGATGCACCACACCTGTGCTTCTCACCGAGTCATTCTGCTGCCTGAGAGCTCCAGGCCACGAACAATGACACTTTCAGATGCAAGAGTACTTACTGCTCAAGTATTTCTTGGCTAAGTGAGCCCTTGGTACTGCTAAATCAAATTTTTTCTCAGTTGGTCAGTGTGTTATAGTATCACCTGAATGTAATTTTGACTCTGTGGGTCTGGATTTGGTTTGAGGCTCCTCCTATTCTAGCTGTGCAACTGTGGGCAAGTTCCATCACCCAAAATTTAGCTTCCTCGGGGTACCGAAAAGATCAGATACCAAAGTACACACGCATAACGGTCCGGCATACAGCAAATGATAGTCTTCTTTCTTTTTGTGCTTTTAATTGATCACTTGATTTATGGAAGTGATAAAGAAGGCGCTTGCTGAAGATCAGTGCTGTCCGTGAGCACAGGACTCTGATTCTATTTACATTATGTTTTGGCTGACAGGCTCGTGCGAGGGCATTAGGAAAATTAAAGATGGGAGCTAAAGGCCTGTTTCTGTTCTCAAGGAGTTTATAATTTGATATCAGAAACACACGAAATCTGACGGTTGACTGTTGGATTAGTTTAAGTGGTTGCTACATTTGTAATGACTATGATGACTGTTTAATAGGGGTGAATGCACACAACAGTTTAATAGGGGTGAATGCACATAACTTTGGTGAAACCCTAGAACTAAGGAATACAGTTAGCATTAATGTAAAGGCTAGGTGGAGAGCCAGAGCAGTCAAGGAGACTGTTTCATAAACTATATCAACGTATAACCAATGTACTGTATACTTGAAACTAATAATAGAGTAAAAATTTTAAAAAATGTTCTGAAAAATCAGGGTGTAAGCATTGTGGTGGTTGAATAAGGTCTTTTTTTCCCTTCCTTTTTGGAGGTTGGGGAGTATGAGTACAAGTTTCACACAAAGTTTTTACATAAAGCCATTCTAAAATTTTATGGTTTTAAAAAATTGTCTTCTATAAACTAACTTGCTGATTAGATTAATTTGCTGATTCACAGGTAGAATTGTAATAAAAATAGGACAGTGCCTCTTCAAAATGAGGCCTTCTCATTTGGGAACAATTTTTTTAAAATGAATACATTATCATTGGTTATTTCTTTAGGTGGTAAGCTCCTTACACTAAAGTTAATACAGTTAACAAATGACTACCTGAATAAAGAGAATAAAGATGTTAGTAATACCAGGGTGTAAAATAAGGCTGTCATGTCTTTTTAGCAAAGGTTCTTTTTAAAAAAAATTGGCAATTTACTATTTTTCCCTCTTTCTCTAAAACTGTACTTCATTAAATCATTAAGACAAATGATTTCATGAACTATATAAATCATTTCTTTAATTAGTTTTTGGTGTTTATAGTGTAGGCATTATATAATAAATATAACCTTGTCAATAGGAATATGTCCTTTATCAGTCTTTTATTAAGTTTAACAACTATTTTACTATAAGGAAATAAGCAAGTAATTACATCTGATTTTAAGACTGTCTTGTAATAAGTAAATTGATGAATAGCTTTTTATAAGTCTTTTAAACTTGTTTTGAAGATGCTTTTTAGGAAATACATAAGTTTCATATTTCTTGAATACTTTCATATTTGTGAAAGTAACTTTTGATATTAACTTTTATGGGATAAATGTGGGTCCATGATAGATAATATAGTACTTTTTTTTTACTTTTGCTTTAGTTTGAAATTGTTCATGAAAAATTATATTCTACAGTGAAATAAGTTTTCTGTTATCCTCAGGGCACCGCAATTTAATAGAAAGGAAACCTCATTTAGAACTTTATTGGTTTCAGTTCCTTCTAGCTACAGCATAGTCAGAGGCTTTGAATTTTCATGTCATTGCAGTGGTGTGCTTGATGTGCGTGAGTTGAATGTGGGACATCATATCTGAGACTCCGTGATGGATAACCATGCTCCCCATTATTAAGTGCATTACCACCCACTGACATGCTCATAGGAAGCTGGTGTGTCCCCAAGACATGGACTAAAGTGTTTGCCACCCCTCAGAACATATATAGTTAGCTTTGGTGATTGAAATTTTCCTTCTCTGAGAACTGGCCTGGCCTTCACTAATGCCAGTTAGAAGGGATTAGGATGGCAGCGTTGCCTTGGCCTCAGTCTTCAGTGTGCACAGAAGACAGCAGGAATTGCCAGCCCCCTGTTGACCCAACTTCCCGTGTCTTTGGTATTCATCAGGGAAATTGGAATAACCACTAGACTAACTCAGCACTTTCTGCACACTGTAAAGTACTTTATGGTTTTTAAACTCTTTTTACATGCATTTTCTTATTTCACCCTGGACATAACTCTGTGAGGTTGGCAGCTAATAGTATTGGCTCCAATTGTACATATGAGTGGGTACCTGGTGGAAAGTCTCACAGCAGCTGAGCTGGCATAGAAGGCAAGCCTTTGAGCCATCTGTGTATAGGGAAGTCCAAGTGTTCAGTGGTGGCATTGCCTCTCGTCCTCTCTCTGTAGTATGTGTGTGGGAGGGACAGGAAGGAAAGGCCCTTACTGTGATATGCCTGGGAGCGACTTGTGGGCAAACATGTGGCCATAGCTCTTGTCAGTGCTTAGTGCTTTCGGATATGTCATGAGTCTGTATATGTGGTTAAACATGTACGGTATGGGAAGGACACAACCCTCCTGACCTTGCCATACCTGGGAGCTTGTTAGAAAATGTAGACTCTCAGGCTCCACCCCAAACCTAAGAAGTCAAAATCTGCTTCTTAACAAGGTCTGAAGGTGATTGTTGTATTGGTTAAGTTTTGAAGCACCAGCTCTAGAATTCAAAGAACAGGCGATTCTACAGTTGAAATAAGGTGAGGGATGTATGTGAGACTGAGAGGATGCATTTTTGTTTGTGTATGTTTGTAAATGTGGGAGTGTATTTGTCTCAATTTACATTTTTTGTAAATAAGATTTAATGAGATATAATTCACTCATTTAAATTGTACAATTAAATGGTTTTTACTATATTCACAGAGTTGTGCAACTGTCAGTATAATCAATTTTAAACATTTTCATTACCCTGAAAAGAAACTCCATACCTGTTAGCTCACGCTGGTCATTTCCTTCACATGCCTACCCACTTCCTGGAAGCCTGTGACAATCACTAACATACATCTGTCTTTATGGATTAGATTTGCCTGTTCTGTACATTTCACATATGAAAGAATCATAAGATGTGGCCTTTTGTGTATAAATTTTCTCACTTAATATTTTCAAGCTCCATCCATGTTGTAGCATTAGTACTTCATTCTTTTCTTTTGCTGTCATTTTACTTAAGTTTATTTTCAGCAGGAGTAAGGTGATGCTGCCTTTTTTCTTAGCCTCCATGAAGTTGAGAGTCTTTTTCTTGTATATTAAGAGTCAACAAGAGTAATTTCTTAGTGCAACTGTTGCTTTCCTAATGCCTCAAGCTCTAAGATCTGAAAACTGAATGATAGTGAAATACTAGGAGCATTGTTACAGACTTTCCGTTGAAGAAATAACATATTAGTACTTTCCATTTTTTTTAAATGAAGCTTTGGTTCCTTTTCAACCACTTCTTTCATAAAAGTGATGGTATGCCATCCATGCTCTGCTGAAAATTATTCCATGTCTTTACAAAATATCCAGCTGATGTTGGTGAAAATTAAAATGACAAAATATTGTGTTCAGATAAACAACAACAACGATTATATTTTTGGCAAGAAACCACATGATTGTTTCTCCCCCAAGCAGTCTGTTCCCTGCAATTCTGAAAGTTTGATAATTTTAAGCTCCACAGAGGAAGACATCATTCTTTCCTATGTCATCTGTGCTAAGCTCTGAAATTTTTATCAAATAAAGGAATAACTTATTTTTCTCTAGATATTTAAAAACGTTTTAAGAAATTCATCGTGCAGAAATACCTTACTGATTGAGAAAAATCTTTGCTTGGTTCATGTGTTTTTCAGTGATCATTTCATAGTGCATGTGATATGTGGTGACCAGGAAAAGAATGGCAGGAAGATATTTTTATACCTGCACAGAAGTCAGTTTAGCATTTCATTGTTCTTAGGTTGTTACACAGTCATTCGGATATTCTTATTTTGGTTTTAGCAAAAAAGCTTTCACTTTCTCACTTCTCTTCTCCATAAACTGATCTTAATTCCACTAAATTACCAGTGCCTTACTTGGCTGGCTGCCTGGTAAATCAAATGACTGAGGACAGTTCTGGAGATCTTGTGTGGTCACTTTCTAAAGGGTTTTGTACGTCCTTTGTTCTCTTGTCTCCTCCCTCTTTAATGGGTAGACTCAATTATTTAGTTCTGTTTGAGAAGACTCTGGGCAAAAAGCCACTTATCTATCTTTTCAACTTTTGGGGAAATGCTTTCTTAACAGATCTCTTTGGAATATAAGGTTCTTTCTTTAACCTGACTACTATTCTTCTAGGCGCTGATCATTTTCAGCAAATCACAAGTGTTCTGTTCTTCCTCAACATCTTGACAAAGTTGCTGTTGTGTGCATTTGTGTTTCTAAAGATGAAAATGCATCATTTCAGAGAAGATTTAAAAAAAGGTTAAAATCATTGTTTTTTATCATCTTGGAAATTAGCATGACTGGATTAGCTAGATCCCACTGTTGGAAAAAATAGAAAAGATAGGATTGAACCCTTATGTCAAGGAAATTGACTTGGCTGGATTTCAGGGAGCAGGATGGGCTGGCCTAGTAAAGATTTGTGTCAGTATCTTTGATGGTCCTGGAATTGGGACAGGATAGCTATTTTCTGTAATAGGGCAAATGCTGGAAAAATAGCAGGCAATCAGCATTCATCGAGAACCTCATATATCAGGGAGTGTTATATAAACACTATGTACATGTAACAACCTTGTGAGCTATGTATTAGTATTATTATTAATACCAGTGCTGTTCTATAAATGGAAAAACTGAGGCCCATATCAAATGTCCCCATATCCAGTTGGCTCTACAGCACCGTTTCCAGGTATATGCTCTGAGGGTCTTCTGCCCTTGCAGCCCTTCCTAACTACTCCAGACACTTTGGCTGTGTGTGTCTGCTCATAGGTGCTAGTGGCTGGTAGCAACTCATTGCTGAGTGTTTCTTATACAATTTGGTGAATCAAAGGTTGACTTTCTGGTGCCCACCAACTGGTTGAGGCTATGGACCTACCCAAAGTCTGTTTTGCCAAATGTGTTTTCTGGAACATTTTAGAATTTCTCAAATAAAACCATATGATTGACCACCCGTGTTTTCCATGAATAAATTTGCTGTTTAAAAACATATAATCTTTCCATATTTGAATTTCCCCTTATGACACTTTTAATTTTCCTCTATTAGTATGTGCTCATTGCAAAAAACAGAAAATAATATTTTTTATTTTCAATAGAAAAATTTTAGCACTGACCTTGTAGAACTTAGTCAAATGTCAGTGTAATCATTTTTGTCAGTTGATAATCTGCTCTAGTAGTTCAAAAAAGTTTCACATCATTTTACTTTCTCTACTACATGGCAGGTTTTAGCTCTCTGAGTGAGAAGGTTAAAATTGTGCTCATGGCAGGACCCAGAGAGGTATTTATGGGACTCGAAATTCTGAGGCAGCAAATACTCTGCTTTCTCCAGGTCTCCTTAATTAATGAGGTCTTTGTTCAGTAGTGGAGAGTTACCCATTTTTTATTTATCCTATGTTAGCCTTAATGTTTTGAGGAAAGTTTATTTACTAAGCTAATTTGTATAAATCTGTATTACACTCTGGGTGATGTACTTAGGTTCCTGGGAAAAAGATAAAATAGGAAGATTTATGTTTTCTTTTTTAAGTAAATACAATGCTAGCAAAGAGGCATGATGGCTTTCTGTGATATACATGGTGAATCAGTGACCCATTTTTCAGGAAAGTGGCAGCTGCAGTTTGTTCCACTGGGGGAAAACCTATTATATGGATAAAGCTTCAACTGTCGCTAATTGGTTGTGGTGAAACTTTTTGAAAATTGGAATCAACAAGGATGAATCTGCCAAAATAAAATCCATATGCGCTAAATAATAAAAGAAGCCTTTGTAATTTTTGTGGAGGTGGTATTTTTATTTTTAATTCTGTGGATTGGTGGAGGAGGAGGGTCTGGGAGTTGGAGGAGCTACGAATGAAAGAGCAAGGTGAATAGCTAGATGATGAATGTGAAATCATGAAGGGGAATGGAATGTTGTTACTGCTTTATCAAAACCTATTTTTGCTTTTATTTATTATTCAAAAAAAATAAGAAGGTATCAGCCTTCCAAATCATATCATTGATTAAGTTCCTTGTTTTGCCTCTTTACTAATAGAGCCTGCAGTTTTTGTAGATTATTGCCTCTTAATTTTAATTTATATTCTAAAGTGACTAGTAAAATTGGTTTTTATACTTATTTTTAACTTTAATTTTCTTTCTGAATATCTAGTACAGTCAGAATAGTACAGAAGGTTAGACATCAGCATCTCTATTCTGTTCCTCCCCTGGCTAGTTCTCTTCCTCAGAGGCAGCCAGTGTTACTGTTAGCATGTGCGTCTCTGCAGAGATAGTCCATGCATATATTGGCAACCTTGTATATGTTCTTTTAATTTCCTTCCCTTCCTTATGTAAATAGTGGCATACGAAAACGTAATATTCTATCTCTATCTGGTTGTTTTTATGTACTTTGTAGATTCTTCTGTATCAGTACAATGAGAGCATCCCAGTTGTTTCACGTTGGGTAGTATTCTGTTGTATTAACCAGTGTGCTATTTGTGTATATTTAAGATGTTTTCACTTTGCTCTTTTGAACAATGCTGCGATTTATAAAATTGTGCACATAGATAGACTTGTTTAGAAAGATATGGAAACCAATAGCTGAAATGTTGTTTTAGGATCGTCCCTGGAGGTTAGGGCTCTGTCATTGTTTCCCAGATTGGTGCTCCTCGGAACCCTCATCAGGCAAGTCAAAATTATTGGAGAAAGAAAACAGGATTTAATGGCCAAATAAGCTTGGGAAATGCAGTGTTCTCTACTTATTCTTGGAGCTTCATGAAAGAATTAGCATATTAAAGACAAAGTACTCACATGGTTTTAACAACAACAAACTGTTAAAGATAATTTTTTAGATTTACTTGAGCATCACCTCTTTCGAGATGCCTATTAACATCTGTCAGGACAGTTTCTGGGAGAAACCAGTTTGTGAAAAGACGACCTGTGTGATTCCTCCCTGTACTCCCCTGTTTCATAGATAATGAAAACTAGCCAAACATTTGGTTTTTCACCT
This sequence comes from Macroglossus sobrinus, assembly GCA_004027375.1. NCBI lineage: Eukaryota > Metazoa > Chordata > Mammalia > Chiroptera > Pteropodidae > Macroglossus > Macroglossus sobrinus. The sequence goes on along the minus strand of PVKZ01000708.1, from coordinate 316,941 downwards.
GACTGCCTTTGGAGTCATGTTTCTGAACACTTGTAGCTTGTTCACCTCTCTGGTCTCAATACTTTAATGTGAGAAACGCCTTATCCGAAAAGTTGTATGTCAGGACCATCTTGTGTTAGTAGCCATGAAGGCAGGTGGGATCAGGCATTTGAAGTGGATCCTAGTGTGAACTGAAGCCTGGAGTTGCAGACTCATGTTGTACTTGGATACAAAAGCAAGAAGTTCATTTTGGTTGAGGTTTAGTATATGGTAGGGGGCAAAGAAGAATGGTGAGCCTCTATAAAATCACCAGCATTCCAGGAGACATTGTAGTTTGGATTTCTGTTGTGGAATACAGAGAGGAAAGTGGTAGTTTTGTTTTGTTTTGTTTTTTTTAGGATGATTTTGACTCCCCACTACTTCTAATCCCAGGGATATTTGGCAATGTCTGGAGAATTTTTGGTTTTCATAACTGAGAAGGTGCTGTTGGCATTTGGTAGAGACCAGGGTTGCTGTTAAACATTCTGCAGTGCAGAGGACAGAACACCACAACAAAGAATTATCCAGTCCAAAATGTCGGTAGTACCCTGTTGATAAACCTGCTCTAGTGAAACCGTGCCAGGGTTGGGGACTTAGTAAATTGTCATTATTCTTTGTTCAAGCATCTGAAGTGATTTATAAACCAGCCACATAACATTTTGGACTGCCGATGCTGCCCTGATGCTAACATTTAGATTCTGGATCCCTTAGTCACATTTCTCAATTTAAAAGCTCTGAAATTCTTCATAATTTATTTAGCAGTAAAACCTCACCTGTACTGAGTCATAGTCAATGTGTTTGATTGAAGACCTTTCTTACGATTTTATAGAGAATGCTCAATGCACTGTATCATCTTCCTAAAAATTTGAAGTTATGTATTTAGAAATAATTTAAGCCTCAAGGTTTTTGATAAGGAATGGTGGATTTATATAGTGGTCTAAATTTTTGCCAAATTTGGTTTCTTTTAAGAAATGGGGAAATATTAATAATGTTTATTGATTTTTTTTAGTTCCAAAAATGACATATGATCATTGAGAAGAATTTCATCTGTGCAGTGCTTACTGTGTGCCAGGGCTGTTCTCAACACATTACATGTATTAACTAATTTAAGCTTCAGAATTCTGTTGTTGTTTACAAGTGAGGAAACTGGCATAGTAACATACTCAAGATCTCATTCCTACTATAATGGCAGAAAAGGGCTTTGAACTCTGGCACAGAGAATGCTATATATAGTCCCTAATCTCAGTAGTTAGAGAAGGCCGCTGTTTGTATTTGGTTGTATTTCCTTACAATGTTCTCGCCAACTCCTTTGCCTCACTCTCTGTAGTTTCATATAAATATTTGTTAAATGTTTTTTAAAAGTCTGTTTGTTAAATGGCTGCTTCAACAGTTAAAATAGGAGTTGAGTAAACCATATTTATTTAAAGAATCTTCTATTTTTGACATTTAGTCTTTTTTCAGTTTTTCACAATAGAACATTGGCATAAAATGAACATGTTTATGTATAAATATTTGTTTAAATCTCTGGTTTCTTTAGGGAATATTTTTAAAGGGAGTTGCTTAGCCAGTATGTGTAACTTTTTACAGACTTTTCATATATGCTGCAAAACATAACACGTTATACTCCCACTGGTTTTTCACCCTCATCAGCATTGAGTTTAAAATATTTTTTTTCCCTGATTTCTGATTCTGAGATATAAAAGCTTGGTGTTTTCTGAGAAGATGGACAGATGGCAACATCTAGTATGATTTTTTTAATTTGTCAGGAAACTGGAGATAAAAGAAAAATTTTCCAGGAAAAAGCACCCCAATTAGGAAGTTGGAACAACTGTTTTTCTGAAACTTTAAAAAAAAATTTTAAAAAATTTAAAAAAAAATTGAATTTGATAACCATTTCTTTTCAGGTTGATTCATGAAGTTAAATTGCAGCTCCATTTCACATTATTATGAAGAGTCGGCAGAAATAAAGGTATCCGGCATTAAGGGATATGTGCCACACTGCACTTTGTGTTATGGGTGCAGTGAGGATCACATTTTTAATAACAATAATAGCAGATGGTTGTAAGTGCTTCTTAGGTGTCAGGCACTGTGTGTGTGTGTGTGTGTGTGTGTGTGTGTGTGTGTGTGTGTGTGTGTGTATGTATGTGTATCTCAATATCATCTAACCCTTACAGCAGCCCCATGAGGTAGGTACTATTATTATCGCAAGGAAACTGATGAGACTGAAGCACAGAGAAGGTAAGTAACATAATCACAAACAGCTACTAAGTGACAGAATCAGAATCTGAACCCAGGCAAAGCCTGACTCTACTAGTTGGAGGGATAGCCTTTAGTGGGTTGGTGCAGTACTCTGGGCATGAAACAGTAGTGACTTTAGCTGACAATCCAGCAGTGGTGTGGTGAGAAATAGAGACATCAGAAAGGTTTTTAAAGAGGAAATTCATCAGATTTGGTGATTGGATGTGAAGGAAGAGGGAGAAGACTAGGTTTTCTGGTTTGAATGACTTGCTAGATGGTGGTAACATTAGTTGGGGAAGAGTAGGGAGGAGAGAGGAGCAAATTTGGGGAGAGGTGGAGATGAATGTAGTTTTGGATTGGTTAGTTTGGAGGGATTTGAGAGATGGAGATACTCAGAAGGTCATTATCTCCAGCCTGTTGGGGACTTAGCTTTGAAGCTCACCAAATTTGCCCTCATTATCAGAAAACGATTTTCTTTCAATATTTACAATGTGTAGTTTATATGAAAGTTTTATAACTTTTAAAGAGGATTTACAAAATTTTAATTGGTTGTTGTAGTTTTTATGTATCAGACATAAAAAACTAAGTCATTTGGATGCCCTTTTAAAAACTCCCTTTAATGTCTATAGACAACTTGGTAATATGATTGTGCCATTATTTGCATAATCAATAATCTCTGAATCAATAGTTTATGACTTTTTTTTCTTTATTCTGGATAATTTTACAGTGAATGTCTTTGTGCATAAAATACTATTAGCATTCAGGATTATTTCTTTGGAGGCAGATCAAAACTAAAATTACTGAATCTTAGTATATATTGCAAAATTACTTTCTAGTTCTAATATACATCCACCAAGTATGTGCCAGTTTTACCTCTAAATCAGCCAGTGGGTTAAAAGTTGTCACTCTGACACCATAATTCACTTTCTATTTTTTATAACATATTCTGTATTCACAGTCATAAGATGACATTGTATACTGTGTCTTTATTTCATTATGATACCCACAAAACATTGGCAATAATTTTTACAAATCTAATCAGATGAGAAAGTGGAGATGATAATCATTGTTCTTTAATTCTGAAAGAATTGATGCCAGGATGATATCTATAGTTAGTTAAGATTAAATTTGCCAAAGTCTGACTGATAGCAGCAGAGACACCTGGAATTCACTAGAAGATGCCTGTTTTTCATTGTGTATTTTGCCTATCTCTGTGTGATAAGTGATGGAGAATTAAAGCCATTATGTGGATAATTCAAGACAAAAACAAATTTTGCTTTAAATTACCTAATTTTGGTGGCAAAATTAGGATGACTTTTTGACTGGAATTGTGCCAGTAATTGTCTCAATTTTCTACTTTGTTTTCCACTTAGCCCAGTAAAAATTTTACTTGCTAACCTTTAATTTCTATATTTTTCCACCTCGATTTTCCCCTGCCAATGTCCCTATTTTGTGTAAGTTTTTGAAGTAACCAAGTCCTGCCTTCAGAGCCATGGATTGGACTTTTTTTGGATTATCCCCCAATGTAAATTTTGGGAAAAGTAGGATGACGCTATTTCTTTTTTTGTCATTTTGAAATTTTCTATATTCACAAACTGATTTTTTTTCTTGTGACCTTTTAATGAATTTTCATTACGAGTTATGAAAGATTATTATTTAGTGATTACTCATTAGCCTGGTTACTTGCCAGAGTGACACATAAAAAAAAAGTTTGCCACCCATCTGCTGCTTCCGATAGCCCCCAGTCATCAGCTAGAATGATAATATGCAAATAAGCCATCTGCAGTGTCCAAATGGGAGGTCTGCCAGTAGCTGGGTAGTAATTTCAGTAGCTTTCTTAAGCGGGGAGTATTTCTAAAGAAGTAGCTTGATTTAAAATGTTTCCATAGTGATAGGGGCATTTGGAATTGGGTATACCCAGGCCACTTGTGAGTGAAAAATCTTCTGTTTCCAGATTCAGTCTCTACCTGTGGAATGCCTGTGTTTCATCATAAATGTCCTCAACTTATATTATATCCCTCTACAAAGATTAAACAAAAGTGATATCAACTAAAAATGTACAAGAATATTAACTGGGATTGAATAATACTTGTGGTTGTCTGATGCAGCTCTAGGCCTGTCTTATTCCCTGAGAAAGTGGGTGCCCTAATTTTCAAACTGAGAAAGGTGAGAGGCAACCATAGTGGGTAAAGAGTACTGGAGCTGAGCCTGGCCTGCTGATCCTTGTTTGACAGGATATGTGCTTGGAACATCTCTTGCTGTGGTTTCTGAGTGAGGACTATGCTGACGGTTGTATTGCACAGTGAAATTATACTTGCTCTTTCCCCAGTTCTTCTGTTTCTCTTGAGGTTTTTGGTAATTATTCTGTAGGTTGCTGTTTGAAAATGTGAAATAAAGCATTGGTTCTGTTCTTTCTCCTTTCCCTTCCATCAGAGGGGACCCCTGAGTGGTAAATAAGAGTGAGAAATAAGAGGTTGGTAGCCTGTGGTGTTTTTATCAGGTCCCAAGCTATGTCTGAATGTCCCCTAGATCTAGAAACTATATTCTGACAGTGTTGAATTGTATTTGAGGAGCTTATGAGAATTCAGGTGGAGAAGTCCAGTAAGTAAAGTGCTTGGAAATACGGACTTCTGTGGTGGTGTGTCTATGTGTACTTCAAACCTCACATGTGAACGAGAGACTTTGTAGGCCACTGTGTAAACTAACAAGAGACCCATCAATTTTAGGGAATGAATTAAAGAAAAGTTGCATGTTAGGGAGAAATCCAGAAGAGAATGATATGCTTGAAGCTAAGCCTTAACAATGTTTCCAGAATGTAATCATGTGTTTTTTGTTTGTTGTTACTTTTTGTTTGGAAATAATTTCAAATTTACATATGAATACGTGTGTACTTTTACCCAGATCCACATACTATTTTCTGCTTTATTGTTTTCTAAACACACACACACACACACACAATGTGTTTTTCTGAACCACTCTGAGGATATATTACATACATCATGATCTTCTATTTTTAAATATCTAAATATTTGTTTCCTAAGAACTGTACATAATCACAGTATAGTTACCAACTTTAGTAAATTTAACATTGGTAAATATTGCTTTTATGAATCAAATCTAACAATTATATTCTAAGTTGGTCAGTTAACTCAATGACATCTTTTATAATGTCCTCTAATGCAGGATCTAGTCTAGGGTCGGATAGTTCCTGTCGTTTCATTCATTAGCTTTCTTAAACTGAAACATCCCTTCCCTCTAAAAAATAGAGAATGGTCCTAAGTTTGGTGTTGTTTGCTGTTGAAAGTGTGAAATAAAGCATTGGTTCTGTTATTCCTCATTCCCATCCATCCGAGGGGGGATGAATCAGATTCTAGCTATACAATCTCAGTTGGAATATTTCATAGGTGATGTTGTGTCCTTCTCAAGATGTCGCATCTAGAGGCAAATGATGTCCATGGGTAGTGCTAATTGTCATCACTCTGTCAAGATGTTGTTTAGTTTCTTGCTATATAATTACTGTTTTTTTTCCTCCCAAACTATGAAGAGGTACTTTAAGTTCATGCAAATATTCTGCTTCTCACCAAAATCAATGTAATATTTAGTGTTGATTGGAAAGTTTTACTGGAGTCCATCTTTATTGCGATAGGTGCAAAATCAGAGTTATCTAACTTGGTACCTCTTCCAAATTTACCAGTCAGCCTTCAGCATGGTACTGTAAGCAGGAACCTTCCTTCACTTCTGTCTGTCTTTCTATTTTTGGTATGGACTCATGAATTTCTGATTTCCAGTGGTTTATAAGTCACTAGTAAACTCAATTATTTTGGTGCTCAAATTGTCCCAGAGTTGGCCAGTGGGAGCCCCTTCAGGCTGGCTCTATGTCTATGTGGTATTTTTCCATTATTATTTTTTTGAGAACATTTTTTTACTTTCTGGCATAATGAGCTGTTTCAGGGTCAACTTGTGTATACTCTGCCCCAGCCCTGAAATCAGCCATTTCTTTGGGGAGTCCAGGTTCCTGTTAGTGGAGAAAGGGTACAGCATTTCAAGATGCATGTTTTCAGTGATCCTCTCAGTTGTATGAAGTGTGAGGCCAGTGCTTTGGAAACTTCCAATTGCTTGGTTGATGTATTTTGAATTAAGTTGAAATGGTGGGATATAGAGCAAGGACAGTTTTGATTTGCAGTTGTTAAATGAATATGCATTCAGAGTACATCTGAGATGAAGATTGTTTTTGTATTTCATTTATTTGTAAGCCTTGGCTAGATTTAGCCTAACAGATGGTGTCCCTTTTCCTCTGGCCGTGCTTTTTTGGGAGGGGTCTGGCCTGCATTTTACTGGATTTTCTTATCCTGTTCCTCTCCCATGTCTGCACTTTGAGTTGTCCTGCTGTCTCACTAAGCTCTGTAGGCTCTCCTTAAACATTGAATCATCATGTATGAATAAGCAGGTGGAGAAGGTGAAAGGAGGATGTTCCAGCTCTGTCCATGGGAGCAGCCTGTAGATGCCATTGGTCCATGCCTGTTGTTGACTAGATTCTGATCTGGGAGCTTCACCTTGTTCTATTGCATGGAATGAGCAGAATTATAATTGCAGGGCTGTGGGAACACATGGTTTATTTTGTACAATCCACTTCCCCTTATTTTCCCCAATTTATCTGACAGTTTCTAACATTTTCTTACTGTTTGGAGCAACTTAAAAAGTATTCCTACATGTCCCATCATGGGATGCTCTTCACAGGAGCCTTGTGTGGTAATCAGGGAAAGATTAATCCCATTTTACAGGTGAGGAAACTAGGCAAAAAGTAACTTTTCAAAAGGAAACAGCTAATAAGTGGCAGAACTGGGACTTGACCAGCTTTTCTCTCTCTTAATTATATACTCCTTCACCTTGGTCTTGGAAATTCAAAGACTGAACATGGCAAGTGAGCCCCCTCGAAGTGGCATAGTACTGGAAACTGCTGGGGGTGAGAGGTGGGGCAGATTTCTTCCGTCTTAATCAGCTTTCTGTGTGGGCTTCACATACTGAGAATATACTTTTTCAATGTGAAAGAGAACCTGAGGTTACTCTGTGTCCTCATGGAGAACCAGACCCAGGAAGTATGTCCTAAACCCCAGGGTTGCCCCAAGGCAGTTGGGGAAAATTGTACAGTCAGTCTCCCTGTTTGTAATTGATGAAGCAGAGCAGCAAAGCTGTTCTTTTCTCCTTGTCGTTATTTTGGACTTCTTCAGCTGATCTCCCTTATCTGAGCTGATGGGCTCTCTCACGGGGATGGGACAGTTATCCTTGTGTTTCTCTGGTTATGGTTCACAGGGGTGGCTCTTGCCCTGGGGCACAGCAGATGGAGCCTGTGGGAGCTCATGTTCGCATCCCTCAGCAGGCACAGGTCTGGGATGGGTTCTGACCTCTACCTGGCACCTTTGCCTTTTATCGCCTCCATATGTCAGGATCTCAACCCCTGTGAGTATTTCCAGGTTTCTTCTGGTCTGAGGCCAGGTTTGGAAACACCGGAAAGTATGTTGAAGAGGACCTTTGTGAGGGGCAGCTGAGGAGGTGGCCTGACATTAGAGAACTACACAGATGCCACTTCCAGAGGCTTCACTGGACCTGAGGTGTGCCTTCAGAAAGGCCATAGTTGGGCTGTGTTCTCACCTCTCGTGTTTCCTGCTCTGGTTTCATTTTTGTTATTTTGTTAAAGGCTTCATGTGTTTGGATTTTCAGATAGATAGCATTCTAGTGAAGTTACTTTTGGAGACATACCAGGTAACCTTCACCAGTAAATTGAAGGCCATTAAGTCAGGAGTTCTTAGGGTGCACCCCCTAAAATGAAATGTGTGATGTTATTTGTGTGTATTAATGTGTGTGTGTTTTTTTAAGGAGATTCCATAGCTTTCTACAGGTTTTCATAAGTATTTGGCAGCCCTTCTTTAAAGCACAGCGTCCAATATGTCTTTTCTACCTTCCTTTGGAGGACTGGCTTTTCCCACTGTGTCCCTTATAGATTTCTGAGCCTTTTAATTTGTGGAAGAGTCCAGGGAGAGTAGGCCTTGAAAATCGCCTCTTCTTACTGCAGCATTTTGGGGTTTTTATTCTTTTTTTCTTTGCTTTCTCGGTTCCCTGAGCAGGGCTCTGAGCCAGGACAGCTTTCTCTCTTCTTGACTTTGTGTTAGGCCCTGAACTATGTGCATTTCCTCCTTTAATTCTCATCATTACCCCATAAGGTAGGTGGTAAACATTAAATAACAGGTTCAAGCTATTAAATAGAGGAACTTGGACTACCAGGAAAATCTACTGGATTCCAAATTTCAAAACCAATGTTCTTTCAATACATTCAAAGCTCAAAAACACTAACTGTCATTTTCTTAGCATCCATCAACAAGACATCCTTTAGTTCTGCTCCCACTTGTTCATCTTGTGGTGCCAAAAGTCACCCCAAAGCATGGGTGCTGCTCACGGGACACCTTCAGCTCTTCTTCCTAGCTTGGTCTTTGAGGATTAATGGCAGAGCTTTCAGAACGTGCTCAGTCCCCAGCCACTTTTCTGGATTCTTCATTCCCAGCCCAGCTGAGAGTTTCTGGCCTTCTTGCCTACAGTGACTCAGCTGGAGAAAGAATAATAGCAGAAGTGAAGTGTTTGCAAGAAGACCCCATTCATTATCTGATTTTTTAAAATTAGAAAGTAATCATAATTCCAAGGTGTTTTTAGTGTAGCCACATTGAAATGAAAAATATGAACCCTGAAGCTCATGGATTTTAATTCTAGGAGCATAATTTGGATGTAATGCTATGAATATCATCAATTAAAAAATAAATTGCTGTGAGTGTGCTCTGATGGCATATGGATACGGTAAAGGCGTTCATTATCCTACCATGCCCTTTCATCCTTCTGTGATAACTGTGTAAACAAAGAATAAAATCTAGATAAACTTTCTGACATAGAGGTTCTGGATGGCCTTAGCTGAAAAGACACCTGCCATCCAGAAGGGCTGTGTGGCTCTCTGTGCAAGAACATGGAGATTGTTTCTTTTTGCTGCTCTAGTGATTCAGTGATACCATGGTGGTCTGGGAAGGGTGGCTTTAGCCTCCCTTCCACTGTATTTTAACTCCTTACTACCTCACATTTCTTACTTTTTTTCTCGCCATTGTACAGGCTGATGTGAAGGCCAGTGCACAGGAGATGCAAGAGCTCTAAGGTATCCTGGGTTAAAGGAGTGCTAGTCCCCTGAGGAAATGTTTTTGTAGCACGAAGCTCAAGTCATTGAATATCAGAGATGTGACATTGTGACCATGGCCAAATTCCTTAAGCTCTCCTGTGTCTCAGTCTTCTCTTTCGGATGTGGTTACATCACTCAAAGGAATGGGTTGTAGTATAAGGGAGCCAAAATAGGTCAGGCAGTTAGCATTGTTACTGGCACAAGGACATTAAAGATGTGACTCTTCTCCCTGCCCCCTCACCTTCCTAAATACCCCAACCCAGATGGAACCTTTTTACTGTATGGAAATAGAGTAAGAGCATTAGTCTGTGTCTCAAACACAGTGCCACACTTAAAAATGCATCTCTAGTTCTGGAGAGGGCCAGGTAACTTTATTTGGTTTGTGTGCATATTTTGTGTGTTTTAATTAATTTCTAGAAAATTAAGTTGTGTGTGTTAAGTATACATAAATGCTGGTGTCAACTAATGAGATATAGCTTGGTGACTTCAAGCCGTTTGATTTGATGATCTTAAAGTGAGAGGAGATAAAGTAACAACATATATTTGAAGCTGGAAGCTCAGCAGCTTATTCGGAGGAGTTTGTTTTAACGGGTAGCTTTAATTTCCAGCAAAAAGTTCTGAGTAGGTTTTGTCCAGCTAAAGAGAGGATTGTATATTGGGTGGAATCTTGCCAACTACACTTTTATAGATCTTCCATGTGAAACAAGGCTTCGGATAGGTTGCCAGCTAAGAATTGATCTTGGATTCAATTCCGTCAGAGAAGCTTTAATATTTTTAGAAGTAGTGCTCAACCTAACACAGCATATGGTGATGTGTAATACCAGCTGTTTATACAAATCCATGTTTTAATTAATTTCTAGAAAATTAAATTGCCTTTTTTTCCCCTGATGCCTTTAGTCCAACTTATATGAAACTGCATCAGAGTTCATGATGTGGCCTCTGCAGAGGACTTCGAGATGAATTGGGATGCTGACCTTTAGGTATGAGTATCGCACAATATTGAAACGGCTGGAGCCAGGAGACCTGGGCTCTGGCCCCAGTTCTGCCTTTCATGAAATGTGTAATCTGGGCCTAGTCTCATGGCTGCCCTGGCCCTCAGAGTGTGCAGTTATTAAATAAGGGGGTTGCATGATCTTTAAAATCCTATCATGTTTTAATTTCAATAAATTATTATTATAGCTTCATGATAGAAATGAAATACAGCATTTGTAAGTCTCTCTCCTAAAATTATGATGTTATATCCTTTAGAACCTGTAGCTTGGGTGGTTCTGAAGAGTAGTTTGGTAAAAAATAAGATTTAAAGAACCAAGATACTGATTTCTCACCATCTGGCACAAGATTTTTGCCATGTTAAGTGGATTTCCTTGTTGTATATTCAAACAGCATTTGTAACTTGCCTTATATCTTTTGCTTTTCCATTTATGCAGCTTTCACTTTTTGTGTTCATCCAATCTAAAACTTACCTTGTGCATACAGCTGTGACCAGTTTTTTCAGTTCCTAGAGGGCTGTTCATTGACCCTGATTAGAACTTTCAGGTGCTTCCATGAGTCTTTCTTTCTGTATATATTCTGATTTCTCTTAGACCTCTATTTAAAGGCAATCCACAAAGAATCACTTGCGGGGGTGCGGCTGATAACAAGTATGGATTCCTGGTTCACATCTCATTCCTACTGGAGCCAAGTCTCTTGGGGTCATGTACAAGAATCCTCACTTTTAGCAAGCTTCACAGGTGACTCTCCAATTTTAATCAGCCTCAGAATCTCTGTTTTTGGAAATTGAGTCTATACCTTTGATCATGTTCTCAGGGTCTAAGATACAACAAGTGTTCAGTAAATAAGTAAATAAATTGTACATGAATGGGTGAATATGGGAAGCTATAAAATACCTTTACCAGTTCATTTATAACCGAAGGCTCTGAAATATCTATTGAGTGAATGAATGGTATTGATAACAAGGTTTTTCATTTATAAATTTCTAGCATACTACCTTTCATTTTATTACAGTCTTTCAAAATCAATATATCTGTGTTAGAATTTTATTAAGTACATATTGAATATTACTGGATGCTGCTGTTGTTGTATACAGAAGTCTTTGACCTTGTATTTAGAAACATGCCACTCCCTTGGTGAGAAGCTTGTAGGACAGCATATGCATAGGGTTTCAGTGTTAGGAAGGTCAGCGAGTGGACTGACTGGGAAGGGCAGAATGTGGTGGGTAGCAAAAGGCATATGTCCTGGCTTCTTGCTTTTTTCTTGTTTTAAGAAATTGGTGGTGCTTATATAACACTACTGAATTTAGCGACTAGGCAAGATCAAAGATGAACTGATTAAATAAATTATTGCTAATTAGCAATTAATCTGGAAATCAAATATTTCCTTAGTTTATTGTACAATGATGATGTAGCTTTAGGGGCTTCAAAATCCCTTTTGGGAGACGGGGGTATAGGAGGTGGAGGTTGGTTTTAAGGCCCAGTCTCTGCCTGCTGTTGGTGGTGCAGGCAGACCTGGCCAGTGATAATTTCTTCAGTCATGGCCCCTTTCTCCCATAATGACTGTAGAGGATTCAGATCCTCTTAATTCAGTAGTCCCAAACTTTTAGGCACCAGGAACAGTTCACCTATGATAATCTAACACCTGATGATCTGAGGTGCAGCTGAGGTGATGATGCTAGCCCTGGGGAGCAGCTGCAAATACCGATGAAGCTTTGTTCACTCCCCTACTGTTTCCTTCCTGCTGTGTGGACTGGTTCCTAACAGGCCACAGACGGGTACTGGTCTGTGGCCTGGGGGTTAAGGACCCCTGCCCTAGTCTACTTATGCCTAGCACAGGACTGGGCTCATTGGCACTCAGTAGAGACTTAGCTTCAAGTCTTGATTCTGCTGTTAACTTGTGTGATTTCGGTAAATCATTTAAATGTTTCTATGTGTTTTTCTAAGGGCTAAATATTAAGGTTAGGCTAGCTTTGTCATCCTCTCTTATGTCTTGTTGGACTGTGGTTTGTTCAGTGCCCTTTTATGTCTCTCATGAAAGGTACAGAGAAGATGTCTTTGGATACCTGAGTTTGCAAACAAATTTTGAGCCCCAAGTAAATGCTAGACACTCTTCTGGCACTGGAAATTACAGAACTAAACAATAGTCAGGCTTTCTGCCTTGTTGATCTTGCAGCCGGGTTCCGGATAGAGAAGGATAAGCATGCTCTTACATTATGGTATGCTGAAAGCTTCTGTGGAGAAGCACAGGGTCCAAAGCTAGTACCTATTTGAATGCCTCTAAGTAGGATGAAGTGGACAAAGAAAGGGATGGTGAGATGAGCACCTGACTCTGGGTTAAACGGCTTCATCTTTAAGAGCTCAATTTAATTCAGTCATGTGGGCACCTAAAATGGTGTCCAGCACTGATTCTAGGGGCTGGAGATGCACAGTTCCTGCCCCCACCCAGTACCTAGTCAAGCTGAGAAGGCAGGTGCCTGCTGTGCAGGGTACAGTCCGGGGGGCTCTGACTGTATACAACAGAGGAATTGGCTGATTTGCTTTATTTCCTTGGAATGTCTCTTGGACTCACCTGTGATGCCCGTGAAGGTTCAGGAACAAGAGAGGAAAATGAGGCGTTGTAAGGATATCTTGGTCAGTCTGGACTCCAATGGAGGGGTATTACTGGCAGCTTTGGAGGATGAAAGTTGTTCTTTCTTTCCAGAGAGCAGTTGCCATTTATCAACCAGGCAATGGGTCACCAAGAGGTCCTGAATGCAGTGGCTAAGCTGTATGTGGGCACACGACTGCCAAGGCATCCAGGCACAGTGACATTCCAGCTTTGCTTCCTCAGCACAAAGTTTGGTTGTCTTATCCTTTGTCTCCTTGCTTGCTTTTCGTCGAATATTAATAGAGTTGGATCTTGACGGGGGTGGTGAGCATGCATATGCATGCAGGTTGAGTGTGGAGTATTAATGATGGGGATTTTAAACAATAGTAACTCTTAAAAAGATGTGTGTAGCACAGAACAACCTTAGATTAGGAAGGCTGAGCTATATTTTATTACCTTTTATCAGACTTTTAGATTCCAGCACAGAACTTGCCACTGTGGGCAGCATGGAAATATTTTTAAAAAATTAATGGATGAACTGTGTCACAGACAACCTGCCTAACTTATCTGGAATTCCCAATGTTTTACCTCACACCAAAACTCTTTGTGTATGGAAACCTTGTGATTTACAGCCATGTAGTACAGCCTTGATCCATGGTTCCATTCTCCATGTTGATCATAAATGTGAAAGATGACCTTCTTCACAAGTGGATTCATGCCACGGTACAGCTTCCAGCCATTTAGGTGTTTTTAGATGTTTGAGGAAATTAGATATTTTCTTTTGGTCTGGGGAGATTAGTTATTCATTGTGCAAGTTTACTAGTCATAGAGTTAATAACCCCACATCAAGCTAGATATTTAACCTGTACTAGAAAACAATTTAAAGTGAACATTTAATTCAAACATTATTTTTCTTGTGTCCACTGAACTGGCACTAGTCACCTTGTCCTTGACATAGTATTGAAAGTGAAAACCAAAATTAAGGCCAGCTGTCTCTATTTATTGTTGAAACAATTGCCCGCGTTGTTTTTCCTGGGTGATTTTTTGTTGATTTCATTCTTAATAGCTACTCTGGTATGTTAGATACTAGAGCAAAAAGGAGGTCTTAAGTCACTTTATACCTGTGAATGTGTTGTTCCTGTTAAATCTCTTTGTTTTGCTTAAAGTAGAATGCCTGCTGTAACTTTATTTTCTGGAAGGAAAAATAATTCAAAAGATGAACATTGTAAAAGTAGTATTTCTTGCTAAAATGGTCTCTTCTGTAGTAGATGTATCCTCTGAGAACTGAAGTTATTGGATGGAGCTTGCAGTAAATTGTGGCATTTGGGTTTGATACTTTAAAGAGGTAACAAACACTGGGTGGTTAATTCAGCTTATGTTATATTTTAGCCCTGCCCCGCCCTGAGCCTCCCAGATGGTTGGGCTCAGCCTGAACTGCCAATCTCCATGTAGTCACCTCGGCCCTTTGAGCCAACCTCAACAGGCAGATGGGCTCCCCTTTAGCTAAGCTGCTACCCTCTCCCCACTAGAGTGGTCTCACCAATCACCGCTCCCCATCATCTTGTAGGGTCATTGCTCTAGACTGTGGTGTCTGGCTTTTCTCATTTCCTGGTTCTCAAACTTTAATGGACATCAAAATCACTGGGCTTTGTCAGGACCATGTTAATGGGCTCCACCTCTAGAGTTCAAGTTGGTCTGAGAATTTTCATTTCTGGAAAGTTTCATGGTGAGATTGGTGCTGCTGGTCTAAGGTCACATTTTGAGAGCCCCTGTGACTTTTCGTCCTCAGACAAATAAGTTTGTATCTTATCCATTTGATTTCTCTATAAAGTAAATATGGAGAGAACTTATACATACATAGTATTTACTATATGATAGGCACTGTGCTTGCACTCTGTAAACATTATGTCATTAATACTTATAATGACTTTTCTAGGTAAGTATCATTATTTTTCTCTATGCTACAGATGAGGAAATTAAGGCATAGGGAGGTTAGGTGGTATCAAGGTCGTTTAGCTAGGAAATGATAGGGCTGAGATTTGAACATGAGCAGCGTGGCTCCAGAGTTCATGTTCTCAACCATGAGGTGAAAATGGGTAGTATCTACCTCTTAGGGTTTTCCATGATGGTTATAACCTATAGGGGCTGACGTGTATGTATTTTTTAAAGTCTGTTTCCCTTACCTTTATTCCATATGTAAAAACAAAGGCTAATTTCCCAGTTGTTAAGCCCTGCAATATGTTAAAACTGACTAGAAAGTGACTTTGGCAGGGAGGCTACTAGCCAAGTGTATTCTATGTAACAGTTGCTCTATAAAGGTGTGTTTTAATGAATGTGTGAATTCTGAGTTGTGAGAATTAAAGTGAAACCATTTCCATTTCTCTCATGACATTGGATTAGATTTCTAATATAAAATTTATCAAGCAGGACACAAAAAGCATGAACTACAAAAGAAAAAAGTGGTAAAATGAACTTTACCAAAGTTCAAAACCTTTTGTATCTTTCAAGGAATACCTAAGGAAAAAAGGCAAGTTATAAACTGAGAGAAAATATTTGTAAAATACAAATCTAACAAAGGGCTTGCTTTTAGAACATATAAAGATCTCTTACAACACAATAATATGACAGACAATTCAATTAAAATTTGGGCAAAAGATTTGAAGAGGCACATCCGAAAAGAAGATTCATAAATAACAAAAAATACATGAAAATATTCTCACCATCACGGTTTGTCAGGGAAATGCATGTTAAAACCACTGTGAGATACCATTACATACCCACTAGACTGGTAGAAGTTAAAAAGACTAACAATACCAAATTTTGGTGAGGATGTGGAACAACTGGAACCCTTATACTTTGCTAGTGGGAATGTAAATTGTAAAACAGTATGGTAGTATCTTCTAAAGTTAAACATAAAATTGCCATGTTGTTCAGGAATCCAACATCTTGGTATTTAGTAAAGAGAAATGAAAACATATGTCCATATAGACTTGAATGTGAATGCGAATAGCAGGACTGTTCATAGTAGTCTTAAAGTGGACAGACACAACCTAAATATGGCATACCTGTGCTATGGAATACTACTCAAAAGTAAAAAGGAATAAAATATTAATATATGCAGATACATGTTGAATTTTAGTGAATCTTAAACAATTATGCTAAGTGAAAGAGGTCAAAACTCAAAATAATAAATACTTTTTGATTTTGTTTATACAAAAGTTTATAATTGCCAAAACTAGTGATAGAAAACAAATCAGTGATTTCCTGTGCTGGAAACTTGGAGACCATATCGACTGCAGAAGAATATCATGAAACATTTTGTGATGATGATGTTGTTGTAATTTGAATGTAGTGGAGGTTATAAGGTTGTATACAATTACAAAATGTCATCACACTGCACAGTTAAAATAAGTGGCTTTAATTGTAATTTATTATTTTAATTGTAATTAGTGAAATTATAAAATGTACCTCGGTAAAGCAAAAACATTAAAAAAATGTTCGTTTTATTCTACCAATGAAGCATTTCTCAATGAAAGTGATAATAAAGAATTATTCTTCTAAACATTTTGTTTTCATTCTTTTATTTGTCATGATGTGACTAGAGAATTTGGAAAAAAGACTACTTTTTTTTCTTTTTTTTAAAATAAATTAATTCAATTTGCTGGCTATTATGTTGTTTTTCTCAAGAACATTATTTCTACTTTTAAAAGAGTGGTAAGGTTTATGGGACACATTTTCTATTTCGAACTTCATAATATTAAAACCAACAACATTAGCACTTCTTTAACAGGACATCTTTGAACAGGTTTTCTCCTCTGTGAAATGGGGCCAAATCTTGCCCCCCTTGCAGCCTGCTTTGAACGCGAACTGAGACTATCCATCAGATGTGGCAGTACCATGCCCAGGACATGGTCCTCAGCAGGGCTGGCAGCTTTACTGTGTCCCCATGATGTTTCTTGCAGTTTTCTCAGCTCCAAAGCCTGGGAATGTTTTGAAATATTTAACTTGAAATGTTTATTTATTGTGACTTTTATTTATTCTTTTACTTACTATTACCATGTCCTTGAAATGAAGGTTACGTTATACAAATATTCAGATCAGTTTGAACATATCATTTAGGCCTAATAGAATATTTTTTCAACATGTCGCATAATGTAGCATAATAATTAATAGTATAGAATTTTAACTTTTTTAATTAAGGGAAGAATGTAAATGTGTAAAAGATTGAGGAACCTCCATACTGTTTTCTATAGTGGCTGCACCATTTTGCAGCACCACCAGCAGTGCACAGGGGTTCCCTTTCTCCACATCCTCACCAACACTTGTTATTGGTTGAATTTTTGATTATTGCCATACTGATTGGTGTGAGGTGGCATTTCATTGTGGGGTTTTTTTTTTTTTTGCATTTCCCCATCTTTTCATGTCTGTTGGCCATCTGTATGTCCTCATTGGTGTTTTGTCTCTTCATATCCTCTGCAAATTTTCGTTTATTTTTTGTTATTGAGTTGTATGAGTTCCTTATGTATTTTGGATATCAACTCTTTATTGGATATATCATTTGCAAATATCTTCTCCCATGCAGTAGGTTGTCTTTTTATTTTGTTGATGGTTTCCTTTGCTGTACAGAAGCTTTTTAGTTTGATGAAGTCCCATTAGTTTATTTTTGCTGTTGTTTCCCTTGCTCAAGGGGACTTATCCAAAAAGATATTACTAAGACTCATGTCATATAGTTTACTACCTATGTTTTCTTCTAGAAGTTTTGTAGTTTCAGGTCATACATTTAAATCTTTAATTCATTTTGAGTTTATTTTTGTATATGGTGTAAGAGAGTGGTCCAGTTACATTTTTTAGATTTCCCAACACCACTTAGGACTACCATTTCTCTTTCATATATTCTTGCCACCTTTGTCCAGATTAATTAACCATATAAGTGAGGGCTTATCTCTGGGCTCTCTATAGATGAGAGGGGGTTAAAGAGACGGGTGAAAAAGGTGAAGGGGAACATAGTCAGTGATGATATAATAACTTTGCATGGTAACATGTCATTAGACTTGGTGTGGAGACCACATCTTAAGATATGTAAATGTCCAAAAGGAAAAGCAAGTCTAAATATATCAATATCAACAAAGTGTTCTTCAAATTTTTCTTGTAGTTTTTATAGTCAATTTACAGTTATCCTTTGCATGTTGATTCATATTAAAAAATACTGAAAAATTTGCCTTTAGAGGTTGCCTAAATTTATGCATAAATTCTAAGTAAAATACTGGAATTAAATTTAGATGTAGAATTATATGATTCTGTTGATTATAACAAAGTTAAAAATTTGTGTTTGGTTCTTTACTACATAAATTTATTTAAAAAATATTAAGCTTTTATAAAGGAGCCTTTTGGAGAGTAGATGCTGATTATTTTATCAATTTTCTAATATTTTAGACTCTGTGCTTGTGTTGAATGTTACATTTTAGCCTTCTAACACCCAGTAGTGTGTCCTAGCAAATAGCTTTTCACGTCCCTCAGAAGTTAAGCTCAATCAGCATCTTCCCACTGCTTGGAGTGCATGCGGTTTGTAGCAGGTCAGAGGAAAGCTACGTCAATGAAATTAACCCATAAACATCTTGAATGCAGATTCTTGTTTTCTGATGATCTGCAGTTAACAGGGCACAAATTTCATTTCTAAATTAATTTGTAAAGGAATTTATTTTAGGAAAGGATAGAAGTTTCTCTGATCACTAATATAGTTTTTGCAAAGCATTATGCTAGATATTGTGGGGAAGACTAAAATGAATAATAAATAGCTAACTCCCCACAAGTTTACGTTGTATGCCAGATGCTGTGCTAAGTGTTTTATGTGGGTGATTTTCATTTAGTGCTTACAACAGCTCTGTGAAAGAGCTCTTGTTACACACACACACACACACACACACACACACACACACACACACACACTCTGTAATAATTGAGGAAACTATTGCTTTAGGAAGATGCAAGTAGTGGAGCTGGGATTCAGATTAAGACCACAGAGCTGATATTCTTGACTCCTATAGTTAACATCCAAAGTCTCACATTCCTCATCTGTAGAATGGGATTGACAAACTCACTTGTTATGAGGGTTAAATGCAATCATGCTAAAAACATTTGGTACCACATTTAAGTACTTAATGGTAGTAGCTGTTATGGCTACCACTGGGAAGGGATTGTACAGAATAAGATAAATAATGTATGTTAAACATTTAGTACACAGTGTGGCATGTAGGCACTCACAGATTCAGAGGCATCCTTTAAATTAGACCTTGAACATTGACAGGATTTTTTTATATATGAAGATCAGTGCTTAGAGGAAAGAGCATGATCAAGATTAGGGGAATGCTTGTACTACAGTATTGAGATGTCATCGAGGACTATTAAATAGTCGGTTAAGGTACTTTAAGGTACCCAAGAAGGGTAAGAAGCTGGATGGCAAAGGTAATTTGGGGCGCAGTCATTAAAGATGAATGCCAGGCGAAGAAATTTAGCTAGCATGCCAATTTAATTTGCTAAAAAAAAAATAGGCAGTATTTATTTTTTTTTGTGTTGGTAAGTTATTTTGATAATTGAGAAGGAGAGTTCTCTTGGGATATTTTCTTGTTGCCATCATTATTTAATACATTTATTTTCAAAAATATAGTGAGTGAGTACCTTGGTAGAATCAAAGCTGTTCAGGAAATAAGCCATTGGCTTTATTCAAGTAGCTGCTGAAGGTTCTAAATCATTGTGTTGACTGATATCAGCTATTGTCTCACTTCTGTGTTTTGGTGTATGGGAAATGTTCAAGAGTTTCCTGTGATACTTTTGATCATTCAGCTTGAAATGATGAAAGCCACTCCTAAAAGGAGGTGACAACATCAGTTACAAAGGAGAACCTAACAGCATAGTACTGTGGCCTGTGCATCACATCATCAACCAGTTTTTCTTTGAATTATTACAATGAAATCTAGATACAAGAAGCACCACTTCATCAGGGATTTTATTTTATTCAGAGTCTAATTATGTTTCCTATGTGTCTGTGTAGACAAATAAATCTGTTTGTGTAGGCTTTTAAGCCTTTTCCTTTAAATCAAGCATTCATCATGAGGTTCTATAGTATAGACTTTTTAAGGCAGAATTACAACCATATTTTGAATTTGACAGCTTACTTTACATAACAAATACTGCATTCTGATTTGGTCAAAAGGTCTCTGTTTTCAATATGATTTAAACGAAACCATAATAATGGTATGACAGAAATCTTAAGTTACCAAATGTATGATATTTAAAAGGACAGTGGGAAATGCCATAAAATTTACTTTTTCTACATCAAATGAAAAATAAATTAATTTGCTATGTGCCTATTTTATTTATACAAGTGAGTTTGCTTCATTAGATTTAGCTCAAATGAGGCAACAGTTTTCTTTTAATAGAAACGTATAAGGATCATTTCAGGCATAAGGAAAATAATGAATGTTTTCAGTTATTTTGAATAAAAAAGGTTTAATACTCTTTTTCTTGGAGAAGTTTAGATACTTTTTCCACTAAGCCTAAATTTTGAACAGATAAACATTTAAAGCCAATTTGTTACATGTACCAAAATGGTGTTTAATATATCCAGATGTTCTACTGAGAAAAAAATGTAGAATGACTCATATTTTAAGTTAATTTAAAAGAAAGGCCTTGTGGGGGAGAGGGGTGGTAAAAGGGGTCAAATATATGGTGACAGAAAGAAATCTAACTATAGGTGGTGAACACACAATGTAAATAATATGTATGTCTTACTGTTAAAATGTACAGCTGAAACTTACCAGATTTCATTAACCAAAAAAAATTTTTAATTAAAAAATGTTATCAATGGTCTAAGCAAAAAGTAACTTAATTAAATTAAATGAAAGAAAGGCCTTTCTACCCACTAGTTTTTATTCAGTGTCCCACCATATCTAATATACTGATAATGATATCTTCCTGGAGAGAGTAAAGTCAATTTCATACCAGCTCTGATTAGAATTTCAACTAAAAACAACAGTTGAGATGATGTGATTTTCATTCAGATTCTTACTGCAGTTACGGAATAAAATATTATTTTTGTGTATTGATATAAAGTAAAATGTGATTACTGCCAGGATTTTACTTAAACTATAAATAAATGACATCCTTGTAACAATTTTAAGTATACAAAAGAATATGAAATCTGGTCTGTTTGTTCCTCAAATTTAATCCTCATGTTACTTGACAGATTGATTGAAGGTATTTGAAGTGATGTCCACTTGATGTTTTCATGGTCAGTTAACAGAAGCATACTTTGTAAAGTCACAGGCAAATACTAATATACAGAATAAAGCAGACTTTATTGTATTATAGATTCTGAGCCTCTTTGGAATACAGCAGGTCCTCGAATAATGTTTTGTTGTAACATTGGTGAGAAAAAAGGGAATTCTGGCCTGGGCCACAGTCTGTGGAGTTTGCGCATTCTGTCCACGTCTACTTGGAATTTCTCTGGGTGCTCTGGTTTCCTCCTACATCCCGAAGTAATGCATGGGAGGTTCATCTGTGTCTCTGATTGTCCCAGTCTGTGTGAGTGTGGATGTGATATGCCCTGCAATGCAAGAGTGTCCTGTCCAGGATTTGTTCCTGCCTTAAACCCTGAGCTACAGGGGCAGGCTCCAACCACCAGCAACCCTGAACCAAAATAGCGGGCTGGAAATAATTATCTTACTTGTATTTATTCATTTTTCTTAAATGTATAGCTCACATTTATTTTAAGGATTAGTATTAGAAGTCTTTTGGGTCTCTATTTAGAAGTTTGATGATGTTTTTGTGACCAAAAATATGCCATAAAAATTTAACTCTTGTTTATCTCAATTAACCTATGGTAAAATTGGTTTCACTATTCTGCTGAAAGCTGCAGTTTCCAAGAACCTATTAAAAACATTAAGTAAGGACTTAGTGTATATAAATACATGAAATTGCTCTTAATAATTTTTTGTTTTAGAGCATTTTGAGTCTTTCCTACCACATAGGTGTGTTTCTTGTTCTGTAGAATAAATGGTTTCCTCTCCACTCTTCACTCTGATGTCCTAATTATAGAACTATAAGAATTTTCCCCAACTGTGTGTGTGTGAGTGTGTCTCTCTGTGTGTGTGTGTGTGTGTGTGTGTGTGTGTGTGAGAGAGAGAGAGAGAGAGAGAGAGAGAGCGAGAGAGCGAGAGAGAGAGAGAGAGAGAGAGAGAGCGAAAGAAAGAGAAAGAGAGAAAGAGAGAAGGAAGAGGAGGAAAGAGGGGAGGTGTAGAGAAGGAAGGAAGGGAGGGAGGAATGACAAATGTATTATTTTTCTTGACTTTGCTTCTTGATTCTTTTTTTCATATGTCATGTATATTGCAGTATGTGTTCACCACCTAAAGTTAAATTTCTTTCTGCCACTTGTATTTGACCCCCTTTATCCTTATCTACCTATACCCCTTTCCCTTTGGTAACGACTAAACTGTTGTACAATTCAACACCAAAAAAAATAATAATAATAACAAAAACAAAACAAACAATCCAATTAAAAAATGGACAGAGAACCTGAACAGACATTTCTTCCAAGAAGACATACAAATGACCAACCAACCTATAGAAAGATGCTCAACTTCACTAGCTATTAGGGAAATGCAAATCAAGACTATGATGAGATACTACTTCACACCTGTTAGAATGGCTATCATCAACAGGACAAGTAATAACAAGCATTGGAGAGGTTGTGGGGGGAAAGGAACCCTATGAGTGTCTATGAATTTTTGTTTGTTTATCTTGTTTGTTGCTCTCAGTTTTATATCTGACATGAGTGTAATCATGTGGTTCTCAACTTTTTCTCTCTGACTTATTTCGCTTAACATGATAATCTTCAGATCCATCCATGTTGTCACAAATAGCAGTATTTCATCTGTTCTTATGGCTGAGTAATAGTCTGTCACATATATGTACCACATCTTCTTTATCTAGTCATCTACCAAAAGGAATTTTGGTTGTTTCCATATCTTGCCTGCCATGAATAATGCTGCAGTGAACTTCACAGTACACATATCTTTACAGATAAATGTTTTCAAATTTTTGGGACAATACCCAGAAGAGGGATTGCTGAGTTGCATGGTAATTCTATTTTTAATTTTTTGAGGGACCTCCGTACTGTTTTCTATAGTTTACATTCCCACCAGCAGTGTATGAGGGTTCCTTTTTCCTCACAACTCCTCCAACACTTGTTATTACTTGTCCTGTGAGATAGTATCTCATTGTCTTGATTTGCATTTCTCTAATACCTAGTGAAATTGAGCATCTTTTTATAGGTTGGCCATTTGTATGTCTTCTTAGAAGAAATGTCTGTTCAAGTCCTCTGTCCATTTTTTAATTGGATTTTTGTTGTTGTTGAGTTGTATGATTTCTTTGTATATTTTGTATATTAGCCTCTTATCAGAGGCATTGTTTGCAAATATCTTCTCCCATTCAGTTGATTGCCTCTTTGTTTTGTAGGTGTTTTTGTTTTGTGTTTTTTGAGTTTTTTGTGTTTTTTTTTTTTTGCTATGTAGAAGCTTTTAGTTTGCTACAGTCTCATTCATTTATTTTTGGTTTTACTTCCCTTGCCGTTGAAGTCTAATTCATAAAATCTGCTCTAAATCAAAGGTCCGTGAGTTTAGTACCTTTGTTTTCTTCTATGTTATTTATTGTTTCAGGTCTTATATTCAGGTCTTTGATGCATTTTTGAGTTAGTTTTGGTATAAGGTGACAGAAGTCTACTTTCATTCTTTTGCATGTGGCTTTCCATTTTTCCCAGCACCATTTATTGAAGTCGCTTTCTTTTTTTCATTGTATGTTTTTGGTTCTTTTGTTGAAAATGATTTACCCATATATACGGGGAGCAGGGGCATCATTTCTGGCTTCTCAGTTCTTTTCCATTGGTCTGTGTCTGTTTTTCTGCCAATACCATGCTGTTTTGATTATTGTTGCTTTGTATTAAAATTTGAAGTCAGGCAGTGCAATACCTTCAGCCTTGTTCTTTTTTCTCAGGTTGGTTTTGGCTATTCGGTGTCTTTTGTGACGCCATACAAATCTGATGGTTTTTTTGTTCTATTTCTTTAAAAAATGCCACTGGCATTTTGATGGAATAGGATAAACTTGTATATTGCTTCTCCCGTATGTTTACTGTATTCTTTTGAGACTCCTAATTCTTTTGCTTCTAGCCTCCAAATCTCTTATTCTGGAGAATTCCTTAACTCATTTTTCTCAGGTACGATATAGATTTTTTGGGCTGTTATCTTTCATTCCTAGTGCTCGTGTTCCTTAGCTGGCTTAAATTTTTCTCTGTACTCGTTTTTAATTCTTCTGGGATTATCACCTACCTTTATAATTATGTCTACCTGAGACAAAAACTTTTGGAGGGGAAAAGAAAGAGAGGAAAAAAAGGAAAGATAATTACAGTCCAATGAACAGAGATGTAGAAAATCTACACAAGATATTATCTAAAAGAATCCAATTGTGTTATAAATAGTAAAAATAAGACTGCATCCTGACCATGTAGAATCTCAGGGTATGCTGCTATATAGTGTTTTCTTACTAAATTTTTTCACTGTTTACTTAGAATTGAGAACTGCTTATCTTTCTCTAAGTGAGAAAGCAAGACTCTCTCTGAAACAACAGTATGTGACTCTGTGGAGACACTTGTCTGGAGTTAGGTTTGCCCAGTAGGAAATAAAAAAGAGAGAATTCTCACTAATTGAATTCTTTCTGTGTGTTAACCTCTATGTCAGTCACCATCCCATACCATAGTTGTCTCATTTAATTCCAAACAGAAATTCTCTAAGGAATAAGTAGCTGCTACTCCCATTTTACAAGTAGGCCTAGAAAGAAGAACTGACTGAAAGTGATAAACAGCAAAGGTGGGAGCGGGGTCTGAGGAGAGTCACTAGCATTATAAGCCTTGGGATGACACAGTCGTGCAAAGAAAGAGCATGAAAAAGTCATAGTGGTTGAGATTATGCATGTAGTGTGTAGGGAGTGGGTAAGAAAAGACCAGTGTGTTGAAGCTGAGAGGGAGTTAACTTTTTTCCACGGGAGGCTGAAGGGTGAAAGCAGTTGAGGTTGAGAGCGGGTAGATTGTGCTGGTTCTATAAGAGAAGAGGACGGATACTCCTCGGTGAACATTCATGAGGACCTTCACAGGAGGCTGACATGGAGAGTACGTAATAACCTAGCTGCAAATAGGTAGAAAACATCAAATTTATAACAAAAGAAATGACTGGAAGATTTTTTTAACCCTGATAAACGTTGTATATTTACAAAGCCATGCCTCTGTCATTATTTATTCTGCATTTTAAGCTTTGACTTTTCCTGGAATCTGATTAGCAAGTAGCTTCTAGAAGGTGTCAAGCAAGGAGAGAGGTGGCCTGCTGTGGGAGAGTGAGAAAGAGAGTCAGATGAGAATTCACTTCCTAGTCAGAGGAAGAAAGCCAGGCTTGAAAATTGATTTTTCTCTGGCTGCTGCCTTCTGCCACCCTCTGACCCTCGATGCTGTGTTAAAGAATTAATCGTCCTTTCTCTCTGTTTTTGTTCATATATGATTCATAATCTCTCTTTCCTATGGTGATTATAATTTATTTCTCTTATGGGTTTCTGTGCCCTGTACCCTGAATAAGTGTACTGCAAGAGAGAAGGGTACCATTGTATTTTTTTCCTCTTTTTTCAGTGAGGTTTGTTATCCCAATGAATGAATAAGCAGTAATTGAAACTGTAGCAGAAGATTTGAATTTTGCTTTTTGGCTAGGCAGCAAGAGTTTTGATTTACTTATAGGGGAGCTGTGTCCCTGAACCAGTTTTCCTGTCTGTAAGGCTAGACAATAAGTATAAACCAGTGCTCAGAGTTAATAGAATTTGTTGATAGATAGTAGATATATCATATCCAAGAATCTCGTAAGAGAAAATAAACATTTAGGAAGAAAAATTGATGAAAATGAAGTTGTAGGTAAACATGAGTTTCATCATCACTAACTGTATTAACAAGTAGTCAGTGTAACAAAAAAAATAGTATGAGAACCCATTGTTTTGTGACACAAGTATAATACCATATCGTAAGAGTACTTTAAGAGTATAATAAGCAGAGAAAATGAGGTAATAGTAAAAAAAAAAATTCCAGGTGTGGTAACATGTGGACACTTTCTATTTAAATTGTTACTTTTAATGACAAAGACATGCTGCTCTGGGAGGATGTGAAAGAAGCTCTACAGTGAGATTAAATAGGTCACAGAGGAAACCATGGTTCAGTGTTCTTCAGATGTTCATAGATCAAACAGTTTTTTTGCCATTCTATGAAAAATCCCTCTGCAGAGGTAGGTGATGAAGAGAGGAAGTGGATCAGCATGGATTTTTTTTTTCTCTGCAAAGGCTTCACACTCCTAAGAGGTTTAAACTGCAAAGGGAGAAAGAAAAAGAAAAATCGCAATCCCATAGGTCAGAAGACTGTTGTAACTAGGTGATGTTTCATTGTCTTGCCTTCCCAAATTTGCATAGGAATTCCTTTCTCAAAAAGCTGTAGAAGGATAACAAGGAGCACACATGCAGACTTTTTTCCTTCTCCCTAAGTTCAATTCTGTACTAGGGAAAATAGGTCTTTTACTACAGGTGATTTCTGTCTCTTCCTCCCTGGTTATGCAGCTTGGGAAGTGTTGATATGAGCTGAGTCCATTCTAATTAACCACACAACAGCAATACTTAATATTTCACAATATGTTTCATACAATGGATTGATTTATGTACCTTGTAAGTTGAATCTGACTAGTCAATTTTCAAGTGATTTAAGGAGAAATTTGTTTTATATTACACCTTAAGTACCTAAAGCCATTTTTAAAAAGTGTTTATTTAAACATATCACTTACAAACTAAATGTTTTGAAATGGTTGAAGAACATTTTCTTTTTTTTTTCATATCAGCTGACTTAGTTGCTCTCTCATATTCTGGATCAACCTTCTCCGGCCCTCTAGCCCCATGCACAGATTTTGACCACGTTAAACTTATCTGGTCCTTGTGGTCAGAACCTGATGATCTCTGAGAGCCACCATACCATCCCTGAACACTGCCTTTAGCCAACACCTTCTCCCTAAGTCATCCTCAGCCTGCTCTGTCCCAAGAAGAGGGTAGAGGGGTTCCAGGTTGCCATTGCACAGGGATCTACTTTCCTTGGCTGTGATGAAAAGTACTATTAAAGCCGAATCTGGCACATGTTAAGTCAGGATTGATTTGAGGTTGGCTCATCAATTCCATTCTGTTTTAGTGCTTTGAAATCTTCTCTGGGATCAAGTATGGGCATATATACATAATTTCTTTTTCCATCTCTGAGTGCTTGATTTTTAGTAATATGCTTTTATTCCGATACAGTTTTTGTTTAGAAAACGCATAAAAAAAATATATGTGTGCGTTGACCAGGGCTAAAAGTGTATTCAACATATAAAACCTTATATCACTTTTGAGTGTCTCCAGATATACTTACAAGTTAGTTACATAGCTTAATTCCAGAAGCAGTAAAGATATTACGACTACACTTTAAACTTTAGTAGTGGCTTTGAGGTAATATTAGTTTTACCTTCATGGGCAAATGAACTGCTCCGTACAAAGGAAACTAATTTTAATGCTAATTTTATGGAGATTTGTTCCCTACTTGAAGTACTATATCATATCTTCACGGGAGAAAATCAATTAAAGAAAATTGTGACTAGATTCTAGCTTCAGATTAAAAAAAATAGTTGACAGTATCTCAAAGATAAACTTAAAACCTTGTTCTTTGGATAAACAGTTTGTGTTCCACTCAGAAGCTTTAGTTGGATGACTTTTATGGTCATTAACCTAGTTTGCTTTTAAGAAATGTTGGTACCTGCTGATAACAGGGCCAAATGATCTCAAAGTTCCTGAGATTTTTCTTTGTTCAAAAATAGAATACATGATAAAAGTTCAACCTGTTGATATTTGAAAGAAAATTTGAGTTCAAATGAAAAATTGGGTGAGGATTTGGAGAAGGAATGTAAGGAAGAATGCAAAGCCATTCTCCCTCTCCCATAGCTCTTAAAGCGATTAGCTGGGTGGTCTACATTTTTTTTTTTTTTTGAGTAAAAGAACTAGAATAGTGTAGAATTCAGTCCTTAGATTGGGTTTTCTATTATTACCTATTTGTTACTTAGAAAACACTAAACTTTATTTTTTACACAACTTGTGTTGATGTATCTGTACACAGTATTTTCTCATTAAGCATTTCTATTGGAGTGTTTTAATTTCAATTATTTTTATGGATAGATTTGTGCTCAGGAAGTTACCCATGGATAGATACATTAGAGTAAATTTAAACACTTTTTAATATGTAATTTTCTTCAGAGAATTAACTAACTGATCAATATATTGTAAAATCAGTAGAGTGACTGGCCTCATAAAATAGACAATTTGTTGAAAGTTGAGTTTTTTTGACCGAATCCAGATACCAAGAATTTCATAATTTGGAAAAGTAAATTCTATGCCATTGCTTTGTAGATTGCAAGTTACATGGATAGCCTTGCCTGTAGTACATTGGAGAAAATTATCTGTTATAGGTGTAACATCATAAGCACTCAATAATAAATAATAATTGTTAAAGTATATGCCTGTAATTGATATTTTTAAACTTAATTCTGTTCATACTCTTAGGTATGCAAAGAAGAAACAACTGCTAGTGGTAGCTGTTTAAATTACATTCACATCTCTTGAGGAACATGCTTGAACATCTTTTATGGTTTTCAATGGATATTCTGTTTACTTAAAATATATATGTGATTACCTGACAAGTTAAAATAGTATACAGTTTAGGTCAGGGAAAATAGGATAAAAAACAAAAAAAAAGGAAATAGCTTTTTTTTGGTTTACTTTTGATAAGGATTAAAAAGCAAATTTTAATGACTTTCAGAAAAAAAAAAGATTAGGTAGTATATAATTGAAGCAGAGATTAACAAAAGTACTCTCTGGTACTATAGACTTATACAAATTTTTAACATATAAATAAAATGTGACTTTTTCCAGGGAATGGTCATGAAATACTGTTCAGCCATTCACCTTAAAGAGGAATAATACAATAAACTTATGCACACTGAATTAGGATTTCAGCTCAACCTTTTTTTTTATCATCTACTAGTTGGCAGGTACTTCATATTGAGAAGGTATATTGGGTAATGAACAACACATAATCTTGCTATTCTGGGAGCTTCTTGTCTAGTGAGAGAAAAACATGCACAAACAGGTCACTTTAATATACTATTGTAAACACTGTCATAAAGATGTGTACAAATGACCAGTTGTAAAATTTGGGGCAGATGATTTGGGGGACAGATTGTCCTCTAGGTCCCCTTTATGTCACACTATGTAGAGATGAGATCACTAGTGTTGGCAGTAGGTGGTTACACAGCAAATGTGGGTAGGCTGTTTTGGTTGACTTGGATTTTGATGTCAGCCACTCTAATAACTTAGGCCTATCTCTCTGTCTGTTTCTCCATCTATGAATTAGAGACAGAATTTAAAATGCCTGCCTTACAAGGAAGTTATGAGGACCAGAAGGGATAATGTGCATGAATAAGCTTGGTAAATGAGGAGAGAATATGTACATACTAATTGTTAACATTCCTGGCACTTACCTTGCGGCTTTGGGCTAGTTACTTAACCCCAGTATGTTCTGGATTTATCATGTGTAAAAAGGAGGGTAATAATAGTTGCTCTGACATAGGGTAATTTTCAGGATTAAATGAGGTAAAATATATGAAGCCCTTAAAACAGTGTCTAGCACAGTCAGAACAGGCTATTATTTTAATCATTCTTGTAGCGAAGAGGTTGACCCTACCCCACTGTGTTTCTGGTGAAAGATTTTCAGCATAGTCTCTTTACAGTGTTCTCAATATTAAAATTCCATGTAACTTCAATGGCTTATTAAAAATTGTATGTTATTGAACAGCTGTTATAGATAACTATCCAGAATTGAATTAACTAACCACAGGTAGGAGCATGACTCTGTATTAGCTCATGGTTGAGGCTGAGTTGTTTGAAAATGCCACTTTCCTGGTATTCGGATCATAGGCTCTTCTCTGGCTGCAGAAAGGTGGTTCAGTGAACAGTGGTTAAGATACTGTCCTTTTGATAGTCATTAATAAATTATTAATTAAAACCCCCAATATGAAGTGTCTGCTGCCACCCTCTTCAGATGAGTGGCTGCTTGTAAGAGAATACTCTTTTTCTTGTGAGGTCTGTGCAGTATTGGTGTCAGTTTCTTCCAGGAAGACAAAAGTATTCTGATTTTCATAAAACTGGTTCTTGATATGACTTCAGGTTAGAGTCTACTAAACTCTGTGACTTACTTTTCAATTAGTAAACATGGCAATGATAAGTTCCTTTAAGGGTGGTTATAATGATTAAATGAGGCAGTAAAGTGGAGATTTTAAGTAAATAGACTTGAATTATGACTCTACCACTTGTTAGCTATGTGGACAACTTTAATTTCTTTGAGGTGTGGGTATCTCATCTGTTAACAATCCTGGTTGTACTAAGAACTTAATGAAAGGATGTATGCTAAATGCCTAGCATTCATTAAGTAGGCTTGCCATTCAAATGTAGTTTTTAGTGAGGACACTGTTAAATATGACATAGTCACTGACATTTAAGTATCAGGAGAAACCTGGGTTTCAGAAATCAGGTCTGGCAGCCTTGCACTTGCATCTCTGGCTGGTTGCACTCCTCAGGCTACCAGCCTGTGGGCCTGTGTTGGGGGACAGCCACTCCCTGCCGTTTCAGACCCTGCCTGTTCATTTGCTTATGCTGTCTAGCTGATCCTGTGGGCATTTATTGTTTTGCCAATAAATGGAGGTTTTGGTTAGAAAGCGTGTACTATGGGGTGTGATATTTGGCACACGACAGACAGTAAACGTTTCCTTTTTTCTCTGTTAGGCTACTAACAGTGAAGAGAACCCAGGTTTAATCCAGGTGATTTCAGCCCTAAATTTGGTTCTGTCTCAGTTGACTGAGTGACTTGAGAGAACCACTTAACTTCTCCGAGTCTCAGTGTTTTCCCAGGAGAACTGGGAGGTTTTGACTAGCTGATTCTCAGGATTTTTTTCAGTGATGAACTACTTGTCTGAAAAGTGATATACATCACACTTACACTTCCACAGGGTGTTTGAGATAATTTTGCATGATATCCTACAAATAAAATGTGAAGTATGGATTGTAAGAACAATTAGGTGAATTACAAAGTGGCTGAAAAATAATGTTCTAAGTTGTCAGTGATACCAATCTGATAAACTGAAGAATTAAGTCTTTAAGTCCTATGCTGAAATTTTCATTATTTGACTAAAGCTATTGTGGCAGGTGCATCAGTGTAACAGCTTATGCAAAGCCATGAGTGACAATTGTATGATGGATGACAGGCTCGGTATGGAAAGATATCTTTATAGAAAGGAGCAGTAGCCCATAACTGAACAAGGATAAATGTGCAGTGCTGTAATTGGGGCTTGAAAAACAAACTTCATAAGCAAATATGGGGAAGGAAACACCTTAAGAGTAGATTAAATAAGAGCTAGAGTTTTAGGTGGAATGCTCTACCATAAAGAGAATCCATAGCCATCACTGTGTTACATAAAGAAGACAATTAGGACTTCTATCCATGTTTATTTAGTCAAACATCTTTTCAAGGTCTCTGTTTTTTTTGTGTGTTGATTCACATAAAAGTATAACATGAATAAAATGAAGCATATGCATTTGGAGTACAGTTAGTCCTAGGTTTGCAACTTTAAATAGAAAGATCAATTTTACCATTGGCTAATTGATTTAAACAAGAGTTAAGTTCCTGCAGCATCTTATCAACATTATAACCAAATGACATTGAATGAATATTATTAAAGAAACTGCTGTACAGGTTAGAAATTACTGGAATGAAGCTCTGTTGAGAAGCAACACGGTATAGTGGAAACTACAGACTTTGGAATTAGTTATTCCTGAATAAAAATTTTGGCTTTAACATTTAATGCATGTGACCTTGTTGCATAGGTAATATAATGTAAATTTAGTGTAAAATGTGTGTTATAATACTTCCCTTAAAAGTATGTTGGGGTGTTTGTCAGCAATTGATTTGTAGTTTGATACCTTTATGGTTCGAGAATATACTCTGTATAATTTCAGTTTTTAAAAATTTGTTGAGGTTTGTTTTATGACCCTGATATGATGTATTTTGGTGAATGAATGTTACATGGGCATTTGATAAGAATGGGTATTGTACTGTTGGTGGGTGGTATGTTCTATAAATGTCCATCAGATTCTGTTACTTGATGTGTAATTCAGTTCTTATGTATTGCTGCTAATTTTCTATCTAGTCATTCTGTCAAGTGCTGAGAAGGATATGTTATAATTCCCATAATGAGATGATATTTTTATTATCTGCCTGGCCAGGTATGCCCAGAGTTGTGAGCATGGCAGTGTAGCTTAGAGAAGAGAAGAGTTAATGTATGTTTGTTTTTAGGTTTTCAGATATTTGCAGGACTTCTTAATGGAAGACGGTTGATTGCCTCTCTTTATCATATTAGAAGATTGAGCACCATGCAAATACGGGGAGAATATTTGGCTTCATACAAGGGAAATGCTCTTACCCTATTTCTTCCCATGAATCCAGCATGAGTTTGTCATCATTACTTCTCTGTGGTTTATAGAAATACTATCATGCCTTTGTCTCCCTCGTGGTTATTGAGCAAGCCTTAATACCAGAATCTCCAATTTCTTCTTTATAAAATCAATTGGGTAGGTTAGGCCTATAGTTTTCAGTGACTCTCATTCAGATACAGACTCAAATATTTGGCCCTCTCTTTTGACATGTTAGCACGTAGAATTAACATGTTTTCATATTCCACAGTAGCACATGTAAAATGATGTGATTTCTGTTCTTTGGCCAAATCCTTTCTTAATAAACCTCTTGGGGAAGAAATATTCTAATGCAAAAGAAAGAAGTTACATTTAAGTGACAAAAAATACCCTCAGGCTCTGTGCTGTAACAAAGTAGTCATTCTTGAAAATTAACACTTTATTTCTGTATGCCTCATTTTCTGGAGAAAATTGTCAACTTCTTTGAGCTCTATTTTTTGGGAGGATTTAGAAGAAACTGAAACAGCTAAGCATCAATTGGTATCACAAAAGATACAAAAATGTGATCATCTTTGAAACATCAGTATTTAGTAATAATAGTAGGGCAGTGCCACTATATTTTAGACTCGCTTCTAAATAGCATATTGCTGGAATTTAATAACATGAGAATTGATCTCTTCCCTGGTAATTTTAGTATAGAACTGTGATAACTGTTACATTGAGATGCTTCTTCTATAATTCTTTTTTTCCATTTTCAATTTACTTTTGCTTTTTTTTTTTTTTTCTTACTATGTACTACTGCTTCTTTTCTCCCCTGTTTTCCCCCTTTTTATTATATGGATTAAGTTTTCTTTTTAATTATTTCCCCTCCACTGGTTTGGACATTATGCTTTCTATTTCTGTTAGACTTTAACATATATTGTCTGATTCATTTAATAAAAGTTGAATCTGGTGTTTAGTAAAGTTTGTGAATCAGAGAAGTAGTAATTGATTCTGGTATTAAAATATATGACCAGTCATTGTTCTGAAATAATGGATTTGTTGTTCTGTGACTGCAGTCTGACATTTCATAGTTACTTGTTAATTATATTCGTAATAATGGTTCTGGGGAATGATCCATCACAGAGATGTGAAGGCTGGTATAAAATCTGTGGGGTGATTTAATCCATGCCTCACTACTGCAGACTAATTGTTAATGGATCTGTAATTAAAGTGAAGTTGTTGCCAGTGGCTGAGCTTCCATTAGAAAATAAAATAACAGCAAAAAAAAAAAAAAAAAGCAAAACTAAAAATTATCTTTTGGAATAACAGGAATTAAACACTCATTAGTGAAATTAACATTTTTTTCAGGTCTGGAGAGAGAGACTCCTCCAGTCACCATCTCTTGCTTACTGTCACCAGCAGTGGCAGTTTTAAATGAAAGAATGCTAAGAGAGAGAAATAATGAAACAGAAAAATGTTGTCATTTTAAAACAATAATGATTTGTCCTTTGGAAATGGTCTTTAGTTTAGCTTTACTGTATTCATACTCAAAGCTTTCATTGAGTATGACTAAATGAAGTTGCTAGCAGGTAAAAGAACAGCTTTTGGGGTTGCTGTTTGGCTTAACTCCATGATTAAAGCTTTGAAATTGTTTTTTTAATCTCCTTTGGGCAAAAATGAATTCCCATGAATATGTTAGCAAAGGGAGCTTCCTATTACTATTTCTCTTACCACATGTAGTATCTAGAAATGTGTTGATGCAAAACAAAGTCAAATCAAGGCAATTGTGATGTGGAAATTCAATCAGGCTTTTGGAATTTTCAGTTCTTGGCTTGTTTTGCATTATTCACTATGAGCTCATACACAATTGTCTTTGCTTTAGTTGCTCTTTAAAAATAAAAATTATAATGAGCTTGAACTCACATGGTTGTAAAGCAGTCAAGAGCTTTTTGAAAAAGGCAAAGTTTTACATGTAAATATGTTGTCTGAGATGATATCAGATTTATGAGAAATGAGCTTAATTGACAAAGAGAAACTGACATTGATTTTGATTGCATAGGAAATTCAGAAGCACTTTTTGGAAAGAGTCGGGAAGTATTTTCCAACTACCTCCACACATAATCTCTCTTTCCTCGCCTGTCTTCTTTTCCCTTTAATTCCCTCAACTGTGCTACAGAATAGTGACATTTTGGGGAGTGTGGGCAGGATAGGAGGGTGGGAATTCATTCAAAACACAGGGGAATACCTAAAATTTTCTTCGTTTCAAAATAATGTTTATTATTTTTTTGCTTATATCTTAAAGGAATACACTTTGTGAGTAACCTTTCATTTTGAAATAATGTCAAACTTAGAGAAAATTTCCGTAGTTACTATGAAAAACGTCCATACACTTGACCGAGATTCACTAGAGTTTAACTATTTGCTCCATTAGCTTTATCATTAGCTCTTTCTTTCTTGTATATATCCAGTTTTTTTCTGAACTGTTTGAGAGTTAGTTGTAGGCTAACCCTTAAATATTTCAATACATATCTTCTAAGAACAATAACATTTTCTTATATAACCTTGGTACAGTGATAAAAATCAATACGTTTTATATATAGTTTACAATCTGATTTTAATTTAGCCATTTGTCCCAGTAATGACAGTTACAGCATCTTCCCCTCCACTGGGTCTGGGATTCGTGTCTATGGATTGTATTTGCTATGTCTCTTTAGTTTCTTTTCATTTGGAACCATTTCTCATCCTTTTTCTTTCACGACCTTGATGTTTTTAAAGTATAGGCAAATACTTTTGTAGAATGTACCTTAACTTAGATTTGTCTTTTGTTTCTTTATATTGTGTTTAGGCATTTGTTTGCTTGTTTACTTATTTTGTTTTTTACATTTGTTATGGACTCATGGATTCTTACTGAGTGGATTATAAACTATTACTATTGGTATATTTTGATGTTCGAATTGTTCCAAATTGGGCCAGTGGGAACTCCTTTAAGCTGGCACCTTAGCCTTTTGACATGTCCTCATTATAATGTAAATATTTCCTTACTTTAGGTACAACGTGATGTTCCAAACTCATTTTGTGCTGGCACTGCTTCAGCCCTGGAGTCAGCCAATTTCACCAAGGAACCATAGTTTCTTTTAGTGGAGAATATTATTTAGATCTTGGTGCTAGGTGTGCTCATTGTTACTAGAATTTCTAATATTTAGGCCCTCTTGGAGGTCAAAGCTAGAAAAAAATATATACATATAATATGTATGTATTCATATTTATTTAATATATACATCTGCCTGTCAGTCTATCCATTAAAAACCATGAATTCATATGGATACCTGAAATTTCAGTCTAGTACCACAGAGTTCATACTAGCATTCTTCCTTTTCATATTTGTAACTCACCTCACTGTGAAAAAGACTTGGCTTCCATTATTTGCTAAATCAGAAAAAAAAAAGTATTTTTAAAATTTCTAGCCTGCACTACTGAGAAAAACAAACCTAATCACTAGACTTCAATATTTGTTTATGGTTCTTTTTGTCTTTAGACTGAGAGTGTGTAGTCAGAGCACTGAATTCAAAATTTACTTGTGTTCCTTTTCTCCTTTCTTTAATATGATCATGTTTGTTATTTGAAATACAGTTGGTTCATATTTGCATGTATATTTTCATATTTTTGGAGGAGCATATTTAGGGTAGATTCCTAGAAGTAAGATTGCTGAGTGAAAAGTTAAACACTTCAGTAATTTTGTTAGGTATTGTCAAATTCTTCTTTCATAAGGGCTGTACTCGTTTTCATTCTTATCAGCAAGATATGAAGTAGGCTTTTTTCACAGCCTTGGCTAATAACTCTTGGTAACTTTTTTTTCAGCGTTTGTCTGGCTTGGATAAAAACAATTGTATTATGCCAATGACATGATCCTGTCTAATGTATCCTGCTTATTGAATTGTAAATGAGGCATCAAGTAACATTTCCTCTGTTTTCTCAACTTCAACTCTTTCTTTGGTCCAGTTTTGCTGGGAAAATAAAATTACAGAATCAGGTTTTATTTGTCTTTTATCTACTCAAAACAATGAGACTTCTGCATACATTAGTGGTTCTCAAATTTTATTGGGCATCAGAATCACCTGTAGGGTTTAACAACCCCTAGAGATTCTGATTCAATAGATCTGGGAGGGGACAGGTTATTTGCATTTCAGCACCCTGGTGGTGCTGATGCTGCTGGTTTGGGAACCACACTTTGAGAATCACTAATCATATTAACGGAATGGCTTATGGAGTATCTCAGGGAAGTCATTAGATCTTAGGATTGATACTATATTTGAGTGGTTATATAGAACAGATGTCATCGTTTCTATACTGTTGAAGAGACAACATACCTAACAGACCTTGAAATCTTAGTACTGAAAGGAGGTAGACTAGCCCATCTCTAAGTCACCCATTTATTGAATCATTCATTTATTCATCAGATTTCTTGGCTTCCAACTGTGCGTTTAAGCAGTGCAAGAACTTTTATTTTATATACTGAGGAATTTTATTTAAGAAAAAAATATATTTTCTAAGATCCAACATTTAAAATACAAAAGCCCTTGACTTCAAGATCCTTTGAATAACGTTGGCGGTTCTGAGCCTCTTTTTGTACATAATTGACTAACTATAGTGGAGCTAAGAGTTAAAACTGAAATTTAATTTCACAGACTTAATAATGTCCATTATAACTGATAATGACATCTTTATTACCTTGAGAGAATAAGGCCTTTGTTTGAAACACCATTTCTTTAGGGATTTATCTTGCCTCCTAACAAGTATGTTATCTCATCAAAGATTGTACTTATGCCTTGACTGAAATGAACCTACACCAGTCACTTATTTCTATTTAAATCAATGTAGAATTGACCAGAGGTACCTACTCACTAAAGTCAGAGCCTAGTATGTCACAGGAGACCAACAGAAAACTGACCTCTGCAACTTGATGTTTCATTTTGATCTAAATCTACTGTGGCGTGCGAAATAGTTATTTAAAGATACTTAAAATATAGACATTGAATTTGTTTATGTTGTTGTTAGGATGATACACACAAATTTCTGGTTTGGCAATAGTTAAAATTGGTAGCAAAGAAGAAAAATTTGAGAAATCTTGGTTTCTAAGCAACTGATTACATGGTATCAGATCCGTGTACCACTTACTTAATGTTAAGACGCCCCAATTGTAAATAATTGATTGAAAAGAAACTAAAAAAGCCATTTAGTCAGCTGAGTTCTAAGCTCCTTGACCTGAGCTCATTATGGTCATGTAGGTGAATAGCATATCTGATTCTCCAAGAAAAGAAGCCCAGATACAGTCCCTGTCATGTACATGGATCTTGAAAATTAGTTGGATTTAAATAAGCATACAGTTGTCGAATTTTGATTTAGTGATTATGGGATTCCTGAGCGACAGCCCATCAGGAGGTGAATGTGCTACAATAGCCGTGGACTCTCTCTCTTCACCTCCCCTAAATACAGAGGACCTACAGAGGGATTGTTTTATGAAAGGTGCAAAGAGGAATAAACCTTAATTCATCACACTCTATAATAACTTTCACTTCTAATTCTCCTTCCAATCTCTGTTTTTTCATTATAAAAGTTTTCCGTCATTGATTTCATTTATGGTCATAGTTTTAATTCCTGTACTTAAACAGAAGACTTCTAACTGTACTCCTCCAGCGTACATTCTCTTTTTTTGAGAATTCAGACATGTATGTTCTATCTAATATATGCTGGGCGTCTTAACTGTTCCATTCCTAAGTCAAACTCAAAATGTCCTACAAGTAATTTATCTCTAACTTACCTTGCCCACCAGAGAAGAATACTCTGCTTGCTTTGCTCTGTCCTATCTGTGGATGATACTTGGAGATATTACTGGGCTCTCTGATTTCACCCCTGTTACTCAGCCACTTGCCTGCCAAGGCCTTCTAGTTCTGTCTTGATAGTCCTAAGTGATAAACCTACCCTCTCTTCTCTCATGGTCTCTCATTTTGATAATGACTGATTCACCTGTCCCTGGATGTGGCCATCTCAAGTCCGTCTTCTATACTGCAACCATAATCTTTTAGAAATACTGTTCTGACCACATCTCTCCCCCCGTTTAAACACTTGGATGATGCTTGGTCACTAGTAGGATAAAGTCCAAACTCCTTGATTTGACCTAATAATCCAACAGGATCTCATGTCTTCTCCTCCAGCTTGATGTCCTGCTGTTCTTCACACATAATTTAGAATGCAGCAATTCTGAACTGCTTTTAGTTCTCTGTAAACACCATGATGTTTCACACATGACCTATGACTCTGCTATTCTTTCTTATAGAGCTTTGTGCCTTCTTTTAATTCTTTTGCTTTCAAGACTTACATTGGCTCTTCTCAGATGCCTTCATTTTTCTTCATTCACCCACTACCATCCCAGGTTACGCCTGTTGACATTTCTTGAAAGTCTCCATAGGGCACTCTGTGGTGGAATCTTGTCCACTTCATTGAATTCATCCTTTAAGTTTCTTGAGTAAAGGGTATCTGTCTTATTTCTCTTTGTCTCCCTCTTGCATAGTATGGCTCCTGAAGTCATAAATTGATCTATACATTTGCTTACAAATATTCACAGAATTAACTGCATAATGGTATCAAAGAGTATCTTTGCCTTTTCTTTTTAGTGCCAGTGAGAGTTAGTGATATAGTCTTTGTATTTATCTGGAATATCTATTGTTGCATATCAAAACACCCTAAAACTTAGTGGCTTAAAATAACAAATATTTGTTCATGTTTTATTAGAAAATCATGGAATCATAATTAGGCTGGACTCAGCTGGGTGTTTCTTCTTTTGGTTTTGTCTGGGGTCCTTCATGTGTCTTCATCTGGGGCTGGATGGTATAGAATATCCTCACTCATATGTCTGGCAGTTTGATGTTAGTTGACAGCTCTGCCTCTCTCTCATCCTCAAGGAAACTGTTTCAGGTAAACTCAGGACTACAAGAAAGTGAGGGCAAAAGATGCAGGCCCAGAAGTCACATGGTGGCATTTCTGTTACATTTTTAGGCCAGAACAAGTCAGCAGGCCAGCCTAGATTCAAGGCATGCGGAAATAGTTTTTATTCATGATGGGAGGGGCAGCCACATCACATTGAAAGGTATGTGCATATGAGGATGGGAGAAATTTGTGACTTAACCATCAGCATAGTATTCCTCATTAGAACTGATTGACTTCTCTACTTTTTGAATCCTTTTTGCACATCGTTTGCATTACTTTTGTAGTAGTCATCTTAAATGCTTTAAATTTTGTATGTCTTACTTTCTTCTTTAGTGGGGCATAGCATCCCCCATAGTGCATAACAGATTTTTAAATGGGGCAATTTTTCAGTAAATACCTATAGAATGAATTACCTTTTTTGAATTAAAAAAAAGTGTACAGAAGTATAATTTAAGTATACAGAAAAGTAAGAGAATAATATAATAAATAGCTAGACTCTACCTACCACTCCGAACATCTTTTCTGAGATAGAAAGAGTGCTGTGAACTGATAGCTAAAATAGCATTTCCTGTTCAGTTACATTGTGAGTTATAATAAGCTGTTGTTGTCTGACTTGAGCTTTTAACAACCATTTATGACCTTGTTTCGAAGAGAGAATAAATTCTAAACTTCAAGTTGAGTCACAATTTGAGGACTTCTTTGAAAGTCAAGGAAATAGCCTTGCATGGGAATATTACAAGCATCGGTATAATGTCAGAATCTGTCTGAAAAGAATGAGCTAATTACAGAGTTCTTTAAGTTGTATAGAGGTTATTTTTTTTTCCCTCTAGAAATTCAAAATTCTTTGCTACAAGAGAGAGAAGAGTAGATAAAGGTGCTTTAAGGATGCAGACAAATGCTGTGTCTAGTACTGCTATTTGTTGTCAGTACCACCATGCTAAAAAAAAGGCTTTTACTTGCCTT
Organism: Macroglossus sobrinus; assembly: GCA_004027375.1. Classification (NCBI taxonomy): domain Eukaryota; kingdom Metazoa; phylum Chordata; class Mammalia; order Chiroptera; family Pteropodidae; genus Macroglossus; species Macroglossus sobrinus. The sequence continues at coordinate 276,308 of PVKZ01000708.1, read as the reverse complement.
TTGGATTTGCTTCACGGATGACCAGTAAAACTCAGTAAAAACCCTAAAGCTTTTACTTGTGTATTGGATTTGTGTCATGGATAGCTTTTTTCTGAAGTATGTGTATAACAACGGCAGCTGGAGAGTGAGAAGGCAACAGGTCTGGTTAGAAGAAGGGAGAGAAATACATCCTAATTTAGGGGCTGTGCACTATTCAGTTCACTTTGCCCTGCTTTAGGTATGTAAAACATAAATCCAGCTGTTAATCTTAATTCCCAATTTTAGTCTCTGATACATTCTCCTTGTTCTCTTTTCTTTTCCTCCCAGCTTTTCTGTAAAGATATTTAAGTATCTAGAATGAGGAGAATTATTTTTGCCAAAAATTTAAAAAGTGTATCATAGACCTCACTACATTTTGTGCCTTAATACATAATTACACATCTCTAAAGTAGTATTTCCTACACAGTCTCAGTATAGTTTTCACAACTCAGTTTTGTCCTCTTAAAATGAGACTGATGGTAACACCTTCATTGAGTAATTGAGGTTGTGGCTATAAAGGTCTGTCACATAACAGATGCTGTTCCAGCTTGCTTTCCATCATTCTCTAGTTTCCTTTTTGTCCTTTTTTCCCCCTATTCTTTTTGTCTTTTCAGTATTTCTTCCTTTCCCTGTTTTCCCCCCTGGGTTCTCTTATTGTCATTTTTATACTACATTTAAAATATCTTAACTCCTCTGTCTTGGTTCCTTCCCCAGAGACTAGTGTAAGCCATAGCAGCACCAGGGCTTCTCAGAGTGGTCACAGACCAGTCCATTCAGTGAAGTCCTCATCCTTCCTCATTTGCTGCCTTTAGTCATTCCTGTGGACTTAGGGGTTTCTGCAAGTATGAACATGACCAATTTTTTGTCCTGAAAGAACCCATGTTTAAATTCTGACTTGTCCTCTGTGAAGATTTTAAAGGCAATTTTTTTTTTCTGAAAAGTTAATAGCTTTGCCCCTTTGTGCAAACACTGGGATCTATTTATTGTTTTCTCCTTTTTGTCCATCTTCATTGGGATTATTCACAGAATAATCTTGTTTTTGGCTTATGTTTGACCTTTATCCATACTGCATGGATTGGATACTTTTCCAGTATCGCAGAGCTCTGACATTGTGAAGGTGATATTTCAGTATCAATTTTTTTTGGTGAATGCTTTGAGTTGTTATCAATTAGAAGCTTTTAGCAGTTTATAACCTTTCACCAAGCATTTATTTTGGAGTCCACAGTGGTTTCCTTAATGTGTTAAATGAACAAGTTATTATTTCACACAACTCATACCAAATCTCGTAGCCAGACTTAGCTTCTATAAACTTATGAGGAATCTAAAAGTGATTATATTAAGATGAGGGAAAACTAGAAAGAAGCTTATGATAGAAAGTACTAAAATAAGTTTTAAAAAATGTTGTATTATTCTTAAGCAAATAGCTAGGGAGGAAGAGACTTCAGTAGCAAAAGTTTTCTAGCATAATCAGTAAAGGATTGAGAAGCCTGTGGTATAGCAATGGTGAGTGATACTCTTGTAATATTACTGATTAATGCTTGTCTTTTTTTGTTCTCTCTTTCTTTGTTCCCATTGTGCTGTCCTCTCACGACTTGCCTGAAAAAATACAGGCACGTTTCTAAACCTGCTTAAGGCTTTCCTGTGACACATGCATGTGTCACCAGGAAGTCTGCTATCTCTAAATTAAGGAGATGTGGTGTCAAATGGAAAATAAGCTGTGTTCCTCTTTTGCAAAACCCATTTGGTTTGAATAAATTCTAAGAGGTAGCACTTTAACTTGAGTTCCAAGCTTTTGCTGACATACTTCTGGTTAGCAAGTTGACATAATATATGTGCACGTGTATATTTCAAGCTCAAGAAACTTTCATGTTAATAAAAAGAAATGGAAACTCATAAGAAGAGGCTTCTGCTAAGATGTAAAAGTCAGAAAGAGTATTACCCTTGTGCTTACAACAGTAGAAAACAGAACAAAACAAAACAAAAATCAAACAAAAAAATCAGTTAATCTACAAAAGCACAACTTTCCTTGAATCCATTAGAAAATTTAAGTTGCAGAACATTTAACTAGCCTGAAATCTAAAGAAAATCTTGCTTATCTGAGCTGCAGTCGCAAATGGAAGAGAAAGCTGAAAGTGCAACAGACATTCAGACATTTTCACCTTAAGCACAAGGTCACACTACAGACATACGAAGCCTGTAATGTGCTGAGCATAACCACAGTAATGATAAAACTCAAACCCAGTCTCAACTGTCTATACTGAATCAACTCCCCACTTGAAAGGAAAAAATATGTTCATTTTCAGGGGTAAATTTACCTCATTTTCTGCTGTTTTTCACAAGATGTCTGGCTGTCAGCCAAAAATTATTGAGATGTACAAAGAAGCCAGGAAAAACAACACATACAAGAAAAAAATCAGTCAATAGAACCAAAGTCAGATATTCGAAATATCAGACAGAAGATTTCAGATAACTATCACCAATATGTTAAAGGCACTAGTGGAAAAAATGAATAGTATACATGAATAAATAGATGAGGAATTTCAATAGAGAGGTGGAAATTATAAAAAAGAATCAAATGAAAATACTAAAAGTGAAAAACAGTAATAAAAGTAAAAAAATGCCTCGGATGGCTCATTGGTAGACTTGATATAGCTGAAGATAATCAGTGCACTTGAAGAAGTTTGAAAGAATTTCCCAAATGAGAACACAAAGAGAAAAAAATGGGTAAAGCAAAAACAAAAACTTAGACTACAAGAGCTTTGGGACAATGTCAAAGCTGCCAACATATGTGTAATTAGAATCTCAGAATGAGAAATGAGTGAACAGGACAGAAAAAAAAAGTATTTGAAAAGATAATAGCAAAGCGTTTTCTAACGTCAATGATAGATACCAAATAATAGATCCAGGAAAGTCAGTAAATAGCAAGCAGATTAAATACAACACGCTCACATATCCCAGACACATCATAGTCAAACTGCCAAAAAACAAGGAGAAAACTTCAAAGGCATCCAGAAAAAAAAGGCACATTATATATAGAAGAAAAAGATAAGAATCAAAGCACACTTCTGATCAAAATTAAGCAAGAAGTGCTAAAAGAACGAACTGTCAACCCATAGTCTTATATTTAGCAAACATATCTTTTGAAATGAGGGAGAAGAAAGGAAATCTGTCAATGACTTTATTACTCCTCATTTCACTGCCAACATTTAAATGCCTATGTAGATGAAGATAAGGAGATGGTATCAGCCACACTGAAGTGAACTGACAACTGCGATAAATCAACAATGTCTCTCCATTGCTGAGTTTGCCTATGACTTATGAGTTTTGCTTGATCCCAGTACATAATTGAAGTTTTGATGGCTTATAAGGATAATGTACTTGGTGTCTGTATCAGTTAAGCTTCTCTACAGAAAACCCACATACATATATATGTATGTGTGTGTATGTATAGATATATGCACACACATGTAGCATATGTGTATGTGTGTGTATGACCCAGAAACCATTATTATGCCAAATAGTTCTAATAATTACATTTATTAAACTAGGGAGAAATAATGATATGAATCTTAAGGATTTGTTAAGAAAGGGTCTTAAAAATTACTTGTTTGGGACCTATAATTAGAAAGTAATTTTTATATTTGAGACTGACAGAATAAAGGAAGAATCCTGCCTAAAGCCACTTTTGTTTTGTAACAAAATTAATTTAAGAGGTGGCTGTATGGCATTTAAAAGATCAGGACAGAAATTGCATTGCCCAGTTCTGTGTGGTAGGAACAACTTTTCTAGTGTATGAGAGCTAGCCTTCTGCTACCTGCACTTACCTAAATTCATCTATTCCCGATCTCAGCCCACTGGGAAAATTCAAATACCTCTGAATTTCTGTTGAATTTATTATGCTAATGAAATGTGCATTCATCTAATGTGAAGTTGTCCCAAGATTATCCAGTCCTGTCCATTGAGCTCAGTTTTATGAGGAGACTCAACAGTATAACATGACAGCATTTTTTGCCTAATTTTATAACAAGTAAAATTGTCTTTGTAAAGTGTTTTTCTGTTGTATGTAGTATTTGATATAGATTGTTTTGGTCAACAGTTGAAAAGCTGCAGTTTTTGTATGAAAATTGAGTGAAAAGAGAATGTGGCTGTAAGTGGAGAAGCAGCATATTTCTGAACAGATGAAACAGATAAATTATTTATAAGCAGAAGAAAATGGAAAATAAGATCCAGTGTTAAAATATAGCAGAGATCATCAGATACTTCTAGTGCCCAGATCTGATTTCTTATAGCATTTTCCAATAAGAGGAACCAGGACACCTTGGATACCTTGGAGAATTAGCTGATTCTAAGTCTGGGTCAGGAATCTTATAACATGAGCCTAGAGAGTTTTGTAGTGCCAGAAAGTGAGGAGATATTCCGGCCCCCTTCCCAACAAACAGACACACATATTGATGGGAATATGTTATAGTGGCACAGGAGTCAACTCAAAGATGGAATAATTTAAGCAAAAGAAAAAATTGGTATTGGATCATAAATAAAATTACATAAATGTTCATGAGTCCATACTTATATAAATAAATTATTGAATAAATTAATAAATGGGAGGGACAAATATCCCATGCAGAAGAATTCCAAATAATTATGTACTCTCCCCTAAGGAGAGGGGACATAACTCCTTATTCCTCAACTGTGGGCTACCCATAGAGACTTCCAGCAAAGACTATAGTATGGAAGGGGATGTGGGCAAAAGGGAAACTTTACAGTGAAGAAACCTGGCAAGCACTGTTTGAGCCAGGTGATCAAGGTTCATATCAGCAGCAATAAGTCATAATGGTAGTATGTACAAATGATGTAATACAATGAAAATGGCACTTTACTTCCATGGTAAAACCAGACACTTAGTCAAATCATCAGAAAAACATCAGACAAATTTCAGTAGAAGAGCGTACTAGTACATCCCTGATTAGTCATCCTCAAAACTGTCAAGATTATCAAAACCAAAGAAAAGTCTGAGGATATGTCATAGCCAAGAGGAGTCTAAGGGGACATAAAAACTAAAGAGGTAATATGATGTCCTAGATGGAATCATGGAAGAGAAAAAAGGCCACTAGGTTAAAAAAGAAGGAAATCTGAACAAACTATGTCAATAATGTATCAATATTGATTCATTAATTAGAACAAATGTACCACACTGGTGTGAGGTGTTAACAACATGAGACACAAACATTTTGAAGCCTAGTACACAGGGCCGTCTTTTAGTCTATCCTCACCACTGCCTACAGGGCCCCACATGACCTGGCCCCTTCTCTCTTCAGTTCTGTGTTTTAGCATTTCCCTCCTTGATCTGCTCCAGCTACAATGGCCTTGTTGCTTTTCTTTGACCCTGTAAAGATTGTCTTGTCATAGATGCTTACACTGGCCATTTTCTCTGCTTAGAATTCTTTTTCCTTGGGTCTTCATATTTTATTCTGGTCTTTTGGTAAAAATCCCATCATTAGAAAGGCCTTTCCTGACCATTCTACATAAAATTGTTATCTCCTGCAGTCTGTAACCACAAAACCTGCATTCTTTTCCTGCGTGGTATTCAGTCCTGCCTGAAATTATTCCTTTATTACTAAACTTTTTTATCCATGCTATTAGACATTAGGTCACATGACACTGGGGGGTATTGTTGGTCATATCACTCTCTATTGCCAGCCCTTGGTATGTAGTAGATAGGCCCTGAGTACATACAGGATGAATGAAAGAATTCTCAAATTCTGCCTACTTCCTTTTCGCTTAATATTTCCACCACATTCTCTCTGCCTCTCAGAAAAATTATTCTCTGCTGTGCATTATTGTTTTGTATGTTTGAGACATTGTTTCCCTTCCAGAAGGCTATGTTTCAGCAGTATGTATCTCTGATTTATCTCTGTACCCCCACAGTATCAAGCTCAGTGCCTGACAGGAAATTACTACTCAGTAGCTATTTATGGGATAAATATTTGTCTGTTTTCCGTCTGTTTTCCATCTGTTACATAACTGCTTTCATCATAGCCTAGTGGGAAGCCTCAGGCACTGCTTAAAAAGTTAGCTACCTGTGCTTTGCTTAGGGAATCCTCCAGGCCTTACCTCCTGCTGCCACTTTGAACTTTTCCATGCTTCTGCTGCCTTGCTTTTGACCTGTTTGACATTGGTCTTGGTTTCCCCTTGTATGTCCTTTTTCAAGTTTGTGACATTACTCTTAATTTTTTACCAAAGCCCTAGCATAAAAATCTTGTAGGATGCTCTCTCATTTTGCCCAATAACTGTAGTTATGAAGCACCTGTGGTTCCTGTGGCCAGTTGAAGCCCAAGGCAGGTGTTAGGGCACTCGTCTGGGGAGGAAGTTCAATCTTGTGAATGTCTACTGAAGTTTGTATGAGGCAACCTGCCTAATGGGAGATTGATCCCCTTCCCTTTCTTCACCCTTCACATTTAAAAATGACAGGCTTAGTGCCAGGGACACCTAGATGAATAAAATACAAAGACTTTGGAGAACTTATCATACAGATGGTCCCCACAGTATGTGAATCATTAACCTATGGAAGGCCAGGGCATTTGTTCCTGAAGCATAACCCAGGCTCTGGCATCCACTTTGTAGAGCTTTGCCTGAATGAATTGTAGGCATAGTGATTAGTTGGAAGTAAACAGACTTCTGCATCATAGCCTCCCAAAACTCACTCCAAAGTGGTGGCAAATATTATACTTTTAAATAAGCTCCTCCTCTGAAAGAAGCGACATGTTTTGCTGAGCGGAGACTTTTGCAGTCGTTCATAACCAGAGCCTTAGTGTACAAGTTACAGTTAATGATGCATCTGTCCCTTCAGGTGCCACATGCTAGATTTTCTGAATTTACATTTGGAGTGTTTGTATTTTTATTTTTCACTTTACTCTGCCAAGAAGGGACTAGTTCTTTTTTATGTTTCTGAGGAAATGTGACCAAAATGACTAAGATTTCTATTTGTTTCTCTTCTTTGGGAAGAATTTCCCTAAGGTACTTCATTCCAGTATATGTGAGATTTTTTTTTTTTTTTTACTATTTTCTCTTATACCCACTGTTTCTCAAGAATTTCATTGGCAGTGGGTCTTTTTGCTAGTTGGAAACTTTCATATTATTCAGAAAGGAAAAATTCTGGTAAAGAAATTGGAGACAGAAGCAGATCTTGGCATGTACCAAGAGGCTGTTGTTGACTACCTATTTTTAATGCTAATATGAAAACATTAGTTCTTTTTTTCTAGGGCATCTCTCTTTTTATTCAAAAAGCAAGTATTGTTTCTTCCTTATACCATAATCCTGTGTTTGCTATATACTAGGGATGATATATCTTTACTAGTTTAACAGTATTGACTATCATTTAGCCTTCAGAATTCAATTTATAAATGTCACGTTTTTTTTTTTCTTTCTGTCAACTGAGATAGTAGAGCTGAAGCCAGGAGAGGGAAAAGCAAATATTTGAGGGTGTAAATATTATAAATGTGTGATAGGTGGAAATGAAAATATCTACCTCTAGATAAAGTGAGAGTATTTTTTTTAGATTTCTGTGTGCTGGTAAAATGGGGATGATGATTTCCCTAAGGTGTTGCTCTGAGGTATTAAAGTAATTGGGTTAAATACCAAACTTCAAAGAGCCTACTAAAATTTTGCAACTGAGGGGTTGCAGAGTGGACCATTTTTTTTGTAGGTGATGGAATAGGGGAGATGACACTTCAGCGCTATCTCTCACAGTAACCACCATTTTAAGGAAATCCAATAAAAATTATAAAATGCTGTAGAATGAATAGTTAGGGAAAAAAATAGAAAAACAGAGATCACAAAAGGGGAAAGAGGCACTACAAAGATTACTAGAGGGAATACAGAAGAAGAAAATAATTAGAAAACGGAGAGTTAAGAAGAAATGTCATCCTTTTTTCGCTCCTGGCTGTATTTTATGGCTTTGTTGAGTGGGTGAAATTTTTGGAATGTTTAGTAGTATCTCTTAGCTTAACATCTTGCCAAGATCTTTTCACTTTCTCAAAACGAAATGTAATCTCTCTGCTGTTTTAGGATGACAGGCAGGTGATGAAGGCTGGGAGGGGAATTCAGGGACCCCATGAACTTGTTTCTTTGTATATTAGATGCCTGAGGTGTCAGCAAATATTGGAAGTTCTTATTTCTAAAAGGTTAGAAACTTTGCCTAGCTTCTCTCTTATGCACACATGAGAAATTGGATTATTTTCACTGAGTCAATAGGTTTTTGGTGTCATATAACGTCAGTGAAACAAATGCGATTACTTGGGTCTTAATATACTCCAGCAGATGGAAACTTTCTGTAACCAGGAGGTATCTGAACTCCCTGGGTGCTTGCCTGGAGCCCTCTGACCTTCTCTGTGAAAAGCTTTCTCTGTATTGATGCTCCAGTGGTGGTATTGGGTCGAATGGCAGTTACATAATCACAGTCTCTTTTTCAATCTGGTTGGCCTTTATGCAGAGACTCGGGAGTGGATTTCTTGGCAGAAATAAGCAAAGAAAAAGATCTTCAGGTTTTTTTTTTTTTTAATGGAAACATGAAAAATAAATCTCGATGGCTCTGAAATTGGAGAATGGTATTTAATCTGAAAAAATTGGTAGAGAATATCACGGTCATTTCTTAGATCTGACTTTAGTAAGTAGAGGCTTTTTTTTTTGTGTTGATGTTGCATTTTTAAAAGGCATCTTGACATATTTGGGGAAAACACTAGACCAGGAGTAGTAGGCTTGCTAGTTCCCATCCTGGCTGTGTTGTCTCAGTTCAGCAGTTTGAAACAAGTCATGTGGCTTCTTTTTTCCTTTTCTTTCTAATCCCTTTGTAGTCCCAAGTCCTTTAAGTTATGAAGCTCGTTCTAATTAGGGGCAGCATGAGGATTTGGGGAGGCCCACGTTACTGAAATGAACAAGATACATTAAAAAAAACAGAGAACATCATTTAAAGTTAGCTTTATAACTCAAAAAAATATTTTAACTACAAATTACTGTCACATTCGTATTTTGTAATGATGATTTCATATTTATGTTTACACCTTGAAGCTGACTATGAAGAAAACAGTTTTGTAAACAAAATTGAAGAGAAAGTATGCTCGCATGTATTATGGCAGAAAAGTGATTACTCTGACAGATGTGGGTCTTCTCCTGTGTTTTTTGGTTCTTACTCCCTGCCCCTACATCTTTTATGTAGATGCTACAACAAAGCTGACCTCCACACATCTTTGCATAGTATCTCTGTGATCCTTCTACCTTCTTTCACTTTTTTAACTTAGGCTAATCTTAGGATGCTTTTGAGAGACTGAATATGCAGACGCCTCAGTGTCTCATACAGATACAGCAGTTGATTAAATAAATAAATAAATAAATAAATAAATAAATAAATAAATAAGTGAAATTGTGTGTGTGTGTGTGTGTGTGTGTATCACTGTAAGAGGGAATTCCAATGTTGGAACTTTGATGACATCACAGGCTGGCAGTTTCTCCTCCTGAGGGGTCAGCTGCCCCTCTGTACTAGAGAGGCCACATGGGATGTGGAAGCTGGGACGTTGATCTCAAGGATGGGCAGATATACTGCTAACAGCTATACAGACAATCTACCCTCTTCCATCTTTGTAGCTGACTTTACACTTTCAGCTTGGGGGTATACTCAAATAAATTTCTATATAAGCTGCAATCAGCGTAGTAGTCAGTCCCAGCTCTTGTGTTTATAATATAACAGGAGGAATTCAAAGCAATGTTTTAAGTCATCTGGCATGAACAGTTCCCCTGTTAGCAACTTCACTAGAAACCCCTTACTACATAATTTATCTTGGTGACTTCATCAAAGAAACACCATCATTGCCTCCCAAATAGCCTTTTAGACTACTGAGCTTGGAATGGACCAAGGAGATTTAAAATATCCTACAATTTTATGGATAGAGAAACTGCTAAAAATATAACCCAAGTCTCCTGAACATGTGGCCTGGAATGCTTCTCCTTTGTTCTTCTTGTTTTCTTGTTTGCTCTATTGCCATGATGTTGCTTGAAATGAAGAAGTAATACTAGGTTGGCCTTGAATCTACAGGATTTGGAAGTGGGCTATTAGGATTTGAAAAGTATACCCATTCTCTGTGTTCTGTCTGTGTGCTTACTGTTATTCGCTTCTAATCTTGTCTGACAACTGGTCGTATAGGATTCTTTTGTTAGCTTTAAATATAATTGACCAGGTACTCCCTAGAGGATTCTGGAAGAACTTAAAGATAAACATTGTGTACTTTAATAGACTCCTGGATAGGAATACTGGGAGACCTGACTCAGTTTCAGATACAGCTGCTCACTTAGGGCTTCAATTAATACCTTAACCACTCTGGATTTCTGTTGTCTTGTCTAAAACATGCTGCCTTCTGACTCATGAAATGATATAAGCCATAATGTCAATAATAACTGCTCTTAACATCAGCTTTGGAGGTTAGAGAGCTTTCCCGACCTGCTCTGAGTTCTGGAATATATAAGTACATGAACTTCTCTGTATCCATTGTCACCTGGACAGTAAAATGTAGCTAGTGGAATTTTTGAACTTTGTTTAAACTAGCCTCTGTTTTTAGTCCATACAAAAATGGAATAGGATGGAAAGGCAGACTCATTCCTGTGCTCTATACCCCTTTACCTTTTATGCTGGACAGAGAAGCAAAGACCTTGTGGTCATTAATCCTTAAGTGATAGGAGTTAACAATATTCATTAACACAGGGAAATCTCTGTGGAGAAAGCAGTGTTGTTGTTGAGGAACCTTTATGTTTTATAGTTCTAGGAGAATAATAAAAGAGAAGGTTCTCATGCTCACAGTTGTGAGATGTATGAGAGAGGGAAAGGGAAAGAGTAGAGTAGAGTAGAAAGGAAGAGAAGATAAATATCTGAAAAGACCTAGTAAATGAGAAAAAAAAAACAGCAGAAGGTCTTTGAGAAGTTTTTGTTTTTGTTTTTTAATCTGTGCAAATCTGTTTATATTGGAATGTTCTGAATCCCAGACTTTAAAGGATATAGGACATAGCATCAAGAGGTAAAATTTTATTTCAAAATGGATAAGTAATAAATAATAGAAGAAAAAAGACATAAAATATTAAACTAAACAGATACAATGAGGCTGGGCAGTCATGTAGCAAACTCTCTGACTTTGTTTCTGTGTGTGTAGAGGAATTGGACTAAATTGCACTTTAAGCTCCTGTGTGGCATAGGTCCCAAGTACAGTCAAAGATGATTTCAATCTTGAAGAGAAGTTAGGTGTTTAATCATTTTCTTTTCAGTTTTTATTATTTTCCTAAAGATATAGTATATGCAAATGGTAAAAAAAAATATGGGGTAAAAAGACAAAATTTTCTGAAATATTTCCATATATATATAACCATGATTAATTCACTGTCAACCACTTGGTGAAACTATTATTAACTTCTGTGCAACCAGCATAAACTGTTTCATAACATTCAAGGTGAAGGAAACAAGTGGTCACATCTTATATTTCTCCAAACTAAATTAAAACCAACTAAAATGCATACTTGTCAAGTTGACAGGAATTTCAGTATCACTCTCAAGAGATATCCTCTTCTGTCTCCTCCACCCCAAGTTTACACAATCCAAAGAAATTCACTGAGAGCAGTTTTCAAGCAAGAAGAATGTTGGCGTTTGTGTCCTGCTACCGCCCCCTGCCCCTTAGCCTTCCTGCCATACTGAACACTGGCCCCATGTAGTTGTCTGTGCTTGTCTATGTTACTGTGTTGCCTCCTAAACTTAAGCTTCCACCACAGACTGTGCCACTGTTTGAACAGGGCGGCTTTGCTGGTTCAGTGCCTCATCTATTTCTTTGGTAACAGAATTTCACTGATAATATGTGCCATTATCTATTTAATGGTGAATGTCTAGGTCATATTCAGTATTTGTTATAATTATGTCATGATGGATACCTTATTCAATTGTTTCTTTAGACCTAACACCCAGGAGTCATGTTACTGGATCAAAAAATATATCTATTAGATTTGACCTACATAGCAAATTTGCATTCCAGAATAGGTGTACCAGTTTACATTCCCAACAAGAATGCATGAGAGTGCCCTGCATTATCACACTTGATGGTGATCTCTGTGAAAGAAGAAAATAGTTCTAGCTACCAAAATCTCTGAAGGGGAACATATGGCCACATACATGGGCAAAATTATCTTTAGAGAAGTTCAGTTCATCTGTGTGTTCAGGATCCATCTGCTAAGGATTTATTGTTTTTCGCGCGCGCGCGTGTGTGTTTGTGTGTGTGTGTGTGTGTGTGTGTGTTTGGGTTTTTAAAGATAAATTTGCTTTCGAATGGTTGTGTCAAACTACTAAGATTCAGAGGATGAACTATTTGTCTGATGTTCTCTCACTATATTTGAAGAAGTGTCCAGATTTCTCTCAGCCTGCCAAATATTTGTGACCTTTTATATACATGCACATATACATACACATACACATACACATACACATACACATACACATACACATATACATTATCCACCCAGTAGAATAAATTAAAATTCAGAAACTCTAAATTAAAATTTCTTAAAACAATATCCCAAAACCCAGTTGTAAATCAAAAACTCAACAAAACTCTAAAGTTGTTGCAGCTGTCTCCCTTGGCCTCCTTTTCTGTGGTTTCCTGTTGGTTAGATTAGGTTAGGTTAGCCAGGACTAATTTCTGAGTCTGTCTTTGTTGTTTTTCTGAAGATAACCAGTTATTGTCGACCTTTTGTTCTTTAGCCAGATGCACTTTTTGTTCCAAATTTTTCATGTTTTTCCTTTATTTTACCCTTCCTTTTTGGAAAATTACCCATATTCTATGCTTTTGATTAATTTGAAGGATCTCCTAAATATTACAAAGGCCTATGTTAAAATCTTGTTAGCAATAGGCCATATGGTTTACTTTGTGTTCTTTGGACTAAAGAAAGCACTTATTCTGATATTTTGAATCAAACTCTGAGGACTTAAACATATGGTATAAAGATGCTATGAAAATAGTTTTTAATATTAGAAACATATCAAGCAGAGTGGCAGATGAACTCCTCTCAAAGGGCTGCCTTAAGAGAAGGATAGAGCTGTCAGCTCTGTCTCATGCGCATATGGAGTGTGCTTGCCCCTTGGCAAGTCATTTCATCTTGGGCCTTAGTCCCTCATCGATAAAATTAGTTGAAACCTTCCATCATTCCATAACCTCTCTCCTTGAAGTGAGCCCACAGGGACAGAGAGGGAAGCAGTGAAAATGGAGTCAGCAAACCAGCAAGGAGCACTCCTTCTGGAGTCTGAATGACCACAATCTATGCACAGGAGACTATTACATAGGATCTTCTCACAGGATTTAGATAGTCTGGAAAACTTGAAAAAAAGTCTTCCTATAGAACACCTAGAAATGCTGTATAAAATATAACAGTACATATTTTAATACATAGCAGAGCTAACTAGAAAGTAAAGTAAATCTCAGGTACCAAAAATGAAGAGGAAACTAAAGACCTATTGCTATCCTGGGAGAAGTGGTGGACCTTGTGCTATCCTGGGAGAAGATGATAAGATGGAAGGAGTGAGAGTAGGGTTTGAATTTATCTCTTTGAAGAGAAAAGTTGAAAGTGAGTCACCTTCTCATAAACTCGGCACACTCAAATAGTAACTTTTTAAATCACACATATAAATGTTTGGACAATGCAAAATAAAGTAGCCAAATGATGAAAAAAAATTTACAAGCTTAAAGAGAAATTACTACCTACATAACAGAATTAAGATCAAATTCATGTTTATCCTTGAAAATATACTTTAACAAATAATCATGAACTAAGTAGCTTAAAAGAACAAAAATTTATTCTGTCATAGTTCTGGAGGCTAGAAGTTCAAAATCAAGATGCCATACAGAAATACCATGCTCTGTCTGAAGGTCTTAGGGAAGAACCTGTGCCATGTTTCTCCTAGCTTCTGGTGTTGCTGGAAATCTTTGGTGTTTCTTGTTTTGCACACATATCACTCTAATCTGTACCTCTGTCATTATGTGATTTCCTTATCTCTTCTCTTCTTATAAGAACACCAGTTATATTGAATTAAGGGTCACTGTAAAGCAGTATGACCTCTTCCTAACTTGATTATCTCTGCAGTGGTATACCAAGTAGAGGCAGACCAAAAAAGAAAAAAAAAAAAACTAGGGTTTTGAATCTACTATCAGACAATATTAAATTAAGGGTAGAAAGCATAAAGAATGATAGAATTAGAAAATCACAGTTCTATAACCCCCAATGACTCTGTAAAGGGTCACTAAATAATAGTTGAGTCATTAATTTATTGGTGTGGTACTAGGTTGTCACCCCACAAAATTATTTCTAATTGTAATTGTGGAAATTTATCTTTATTGTGGAGAAATTTGGGGGGGTCACCACTATAACCAAGTGATAAAACTGGGCATCCATAATAGTGGGACAGCCTGACACTGTATACCTCCTAATGTGATGTAATATGAAGCACATATTATCAGTTAGGAAGTCTTCAGAAAAATAGGTAACCTGAATCTCATTAAGCCTTTGCATCTAACTTTGAAATTTCAAGAAATACAGAGACAGAGGAACAAGTTAAATGACATTATCGGAAAACAATTAGATGAATCTGTAATGTGGATAATTCATCAAAACAATTGACCTGATATTAAAAAAAAAGTCACTTTTATGGAGGAGGAATGAGAAGGAGCAGGGAAACATTTTAGAACTAAAAGATTTTAGAAAGATGTAACAACCAGCTGTCATACCAAAACCATGATGGGATTCTTGAAAAATGAATTCACAAAACATTTTGAGGACAATTAAACAAATTACATATAGAAGAGATATTAGATGATATTCGGAAATAATTTTTTTAAGTGTGGTATATTGATATGTGGAAATATGAGGACACTGCTAATACATTTTACTGTATCAGGTCTAAGGAGACATATACAAATATTTTCAAAAGGCATTCGACACAATTCAGTATTTTTAACAGGAATGGATTGATGCTTTCTTAATCTGCTTTAGTCCTACAAACCAGCATCATGCCAAAATATTAAAATATTCACATTAGTCAGGAAAAAGATTATCACTTAACTCTATTCTGGAGGTACTTTGTCACTGACACAGTTTAAAAAGGGAAAAAGTAAGAGATGACAAAATCATCACTATTATCAGATGTTATAATTTTATACCTAGAAAACTTTATGAGATCAAATAAACATAACAAACAATAACTTTCATTATTATACAGAAATATTAACATACATAAATAGCTTGCATAAATACAAATAACCACCAGTTAGAAGATGTAGTGGAAGACCTCTTTTACAGTAGCATCAATAAAATATAAAATGACTAAGAATACAATTATTTTAAAAATTAGAAAAACAAAGTAAAATTTTTCCTGGAAGAAGATATTAGAAAAGCCTACCATATTTGTTTTGTTTTTTTGTTTTTTGGATGAGAAGATAGCATCAATAATGGGATTGGTTTTACCTAAATTAAACTATAAATTTAATGTGATACTTGTAAAAAATACTACTTTAAACAAAATAATCTTATCATAAATTATATGTAGAAATAATAAAGTACAACCTGGGAAAATATGAGAAGGATAATAAAGAAGAACTAGCCCTGACAGATACTAAAACATATTTAAAAATCTTCAGTATTTAAAACAGCGTGTTATTGGTTCCTAAAGAAACAGAACAGTAGAGCAGACTAATAAGTCCATAGACCCAGTGTATGTGGGAACTTAACATAAGATACAGGTGGCATTTCAAATCAGTGAGGACAGTCTAGATCATGCAGTAAATGTTAATGGGACAGATGGGTAGTCCTCTTGGAAAAAGGTCAGATTCATACTTTATATCTTATACTAGGATAGTTTCTTGGAATAAAAAGATGTAAATGATTGTAAATGAAACCATAAAATACTAGAAGAAGCCATGAAAGAAATTAGAAAAATAATCTCGTTTTGGTGAAAGCCTTTCTAATTAACTTTAACTTGAGAATCTATAAAAGAAGGAAACAACTTATATATAGCTATGTAAAAAGAAATCATGGTGCATGGCAAAAACACCATAAGCAAGGTCTTGGAAAAATTTAAACAAATGGGAAAGTTAGGAAAAAAAACATAGTGAACCCTTATGTACACATTTCTAATTTCAACCAACTCATGGCTAATCTTATTTTGAAGTTTAGTTTTGCTATCATAGCATCTCATCTAAAAAATATCTTTGTGAGTGTATATAAAATGCCTTTCTTAAAACACATTAAAATACCATTATCATAACTATTAATGATTACTTAACATCCATGATCATTTTTAAGGCATAAAAAAATGAATCTTTGAATAAATAATATCCACATAAATATTTAGCAAACACATTATATGACTTCAGAAGTGTTAGAAAAAATAATTATAAGGAGAGGGAATATGCTGCAGAAATTTCTATTAAATTAAATTTAGATACTTCTCCCTTGCAGTATTCCAAATGCTCTGAATCTGTTAATGCCTTGCAGTCAGCTGGTTATGTCACTTGATTATCCTTTGTTAATCCTAGATCTTGCTCTGACCTGAATGAAGCTCCTTGCTTTATCCTGCTCTTAGAAATCTCTTGGAACTGTGACAGATAACAACCCAGCAGTCTCTAATAAATCCTTCAAGGTGTGTGTATACATCAGTCCTTGGTATGAAACTTAAGCTCTTGAAGAAATGCTCAACTCAGATAAAATGTGGAGGTAGCCTGAGTGCCTCTAGAATTTCCAGCCTTTCCCCAAATGAAAATCAGCTACATCCTTTGGGTAGAGAAATATTTTAAAGATTTTGTGGCTCAGGAAAAAAAAAAAAACAGCAACAACACTAAAAATAGTATTTCTTTTAACAACTAGACTAAGTGAACATCGTTCTTGAAGACATTTAAGATGCTTGTGAGACCAACTAATTGTGAGATTGTTCAAGGTTAAATTTTGATATCATAATCATAAATTTGACTTTTAAAAATGGGCATGAATAAGATGTGCCAGTTTCATCATTTTTTTATTAAGAATAATTTAATATAAAAGGTTTTTTTTGAGACGTAGAGCTAAAGACTGATCGAAGTAACATTTCAGATTTTAAGTAAAATTTAGAGTTTATCCTGGAGTAGCAAAGGTACTCGCTCAAGGCCACTTAGTAGGTCCTGGATTCCAGGTCTCCTGCTCCCTAGGCCTGTGTCCTTTCCACAGGATCACACGTCTTTTCATGCCTCTAAATTAGTTGTCTTCATTCTCTTAGAATGGTGTGAGGTTTTCAGGCGGGCATGATAGACATGAATGTATTTTTATACTCTCCTAATTTAAACTTTTCCTCCACGTTGTCTGTGATTCTAGCACCTTTTCATGAACTTTCCTATCCTCTTAATTGCACCAGCCTTTCTATTGTGACAGATGCAACAGGAACAATTGCTATTCCTAAAGAAATCCATAGTTCACTTTATTGTCCTCTTATCTTTTCTTACCAGGGCGAAGTTTTATGGACATTTATCTCTGTCATAAAAATGAATGAGTGTGGTACATTTAATCCTTCCCGTGTTAAATTATACAGCACACATTGTTTATATCTTCACTGCACTTTCTTCTGTGTAAATGGAAAGTTTTATGAAGAAAGATTTGCATCTATTCTCCCCACCCCCAGCTTAAGACGTCTCATAAGTGGGCAGCTCAGACTCCTTGGATCTTCCTCTTCTGTCCCTATCTTCCTGATATCTAAGGCTAATCCTATACTATTAAAATGAATAAAGACATAAATAGAATCCTGTTTTCCACTTAGGAGAGCCTTAATTAAGAGCCAGAGAAGGCTAGAGAAAGCTGCTACAGGTTTGCATCAACAAAATCGTAAATGTTGAAAGGAAACTCAAACTGTGTGCTTTGGTAAGAGAATTTTGGCATCTCAGGGTAAGAAGGAAACTTTAGGCAACATCCATGTATAACCACTTGACATATGAAGTCCCTACACTGCTAACCAGTTGTCAACCCACTCCTACCTGACCGACCATGAAGACCAGAAATTCACGGGAACAGCTAGAGTGACAGAAAGAACCTTGGCTTTTGAATCTGATACGTCTTTCTCCTAACTGCAACACATATGCTGTTACCTTGAGCAAGACCCTTAACTCTCCTATCCGCGATGTTCTTATTGTAATCTCATTAGGCTGTAAATTAAATGAGAATTAAATGAGATAGCAGTAACTATTATTCTCCGCCAGTTCATCACATTATTTAATACACTGAAGCTGAGCTGAATATATCTTCTAGTTATTATCTCTTGGTTCTGGGTCTACCTCTTGGGGCTACACAGAATGTGTTTGTAACCTCAATAGCTGTCCTCCAGGGGCATTTAATTTCAGGTCTCAACTCATTCTCTAGGGCTATTTGTTATCCTTTGTGTATTTGAAAGCTGTGTAATTGAAGAACAAATGCAGACAAAACTAGTAAACTGGAGGCACTTATGTCATTCTCTGTTATCTACCTGTATTTTACTGTGTCATACTGGGTTTATGTTACACAGTCTCATTTGTGAACTTAATGTTTGAGTAGAAGCTCAAATTAAATTTAAATATTTTATTTTAATCATCAACTGATGTGGAAAATTTTTGACATTCTGAATGAATATATACATATGTTTCATACGAGGAGAATGGAAGTTATCATTGTCATCAAACATTGGTTGTTAGAGCTTACCCCTAAATCCTTACTCCTAAGATCTAAAGCACAGCCTATGCATAAGCCTGTTCCACTTGCAACTGATAATCAAAATCCTTTTCCAACATAAATAAGCAATCATATAAACCCAAAGGTGTATGGGTTTGAACTATGT
Source organism: Macroglossus sobrinus (assembly GCA_004027375.1). Classification (NCBI taxonomy): domain Eukaryota; kingdom Metazoa; phylum Chordata; class Mammalia; order Chiroptera; family Pteropodidae; genus Macroglossus; species Macroglossus sobrinus. The sequence continues at coordinate 257,395 of PVKZ01000708.1, read as the reverse complement.
GGTTCTACTTACATGTGGATTTTTTTTTTCCAATAAATGTGTATACTATTCTCAATCCTTGTTTGGAAGCCCATGGATATAGAAGGCTGACTATTTATCTACACCATTTTATATAGGAGACTTAAGTGTCTGCAGATTTAATATGAGGGGGTTCCTAGAACCAGTCCCCTGTGGATACCAAGAGCCAACTTAAATTTTAGGGAGTCAAAAGTTACATACAGATTTTCGACCATATGGGAGGTTGGTACTCCTAACCCTCATGCTGTTCAAGGGTCAACTATATGTTAAATAGACTATACCAAAGAGAACTCAGCAAATCTTTATCTCTGGGAATCTCCATGTAAATGTTCTGTGATTCGGTGCTGCCAACAGCACTTTGAAGGTGGGAAGGGAATGGTCTGTACGGAGATTCTCACCATTCTTGTGGTTTCTTCTTCTCCTCATGGTCATCTTGCTCCCCTCAGTTGCTGTGCCTGCTTCTTCATATTTTTATCACCGCCTCTACTCCTTTTCTCTTTTTTCTCCTTGTTTTTCTAATATTTCACTTATACTTGATTCTAGTTTTCATAGTCAGTGATGCTAAATTTTGCTTCAGCTTAATTGATTGTCATGTTTCATACATTTTGATTTTTGCATTTGACTCTTCTTGGCCCTATTTCATGTCAGATGTTTCTGGAGAAACTTTACCTTGAGTAATTTAGCACCTAGAGTAGAACAGTTCTAGTTTGAAAATATTGTAATGAGCTTTATGTGTAAAATTTGAGGATGGAACCATTTAATCTTGACTTTATTAGAAATTTGTCAACAGGTATGTAATTAGAAAATATATATACTTGTTTTACTTTCTACTCATAAATTAAATGTTCTCTGACCATGAGTATATGGTCAGGTCTCTCCAGTGGCTTTAACAGACCACATTGCTTACCTTTATGTAGCTCAGCTAATGAATGCCCTTTGTTGTGCTTCAAATTTTCTGTGTGGAGGAGGTCCACTTCTGAGATCAGTTTCAAAAGTGCTATTTAAAGGCTGTCTGCATGGCCCCATTTAAGAAATTAGGCTATGCAAATCCAACCTGATTACAAGATTCAGATTTAAGGAAATTGGGAGTGCATTTGAGGTTCTTGGTTATCATAGATCTTAAATTTTTCTGGAAGTAAAAAATTGAATTTTAGCCTTTTAAAATTTTATATAAGACTTGCAGTACCAGTATATCTTCTTTAATTCTGAGTCCTAAATTTTCTCCATGTTCAGAAATTGATTCTGTAGCCTTGATACACATTTCTGTTTATCAGTTCATTTCCTGCTGTTGTGATTCTTACTCCTATCCAAACATTTTATTTGTTTCTAATGTAGATAAAGTGGTTAGCCCAGAGATTCAGCTGATCTGTAAAGCTCCTGACTGTGCATGTTGAACTGTTTCCCAGGGCTTGCTCACTTAGGGCACATGAAGAATGCATTTGGCCTGGGTGAAGCCCGTTTTGTTCATTTGCAGGACAAAACTTGTTTTGTTTATTTGCATCTTTCTTGTGAGACAGGTCACTACTTACAGTGACATGGGCACGACCCCCTTTTAGTGCCAGCTTAGGAATAGAAAGGCCAATAATGTGCTCTGTGACGATTTTTTTCCTGCAGCAGTACAGCCTGGAAAGCCAGAATTTTTTTGGAAAACCTGACCTTTTCCTTTACCAGGAAAGGTTGACAGGGTTAAAAAAAAAATCCAGCAGTCACCTAGTATACAGTTAGAAACTGTCATTTATTTTAGTTTGAATTGTTGCTTCAGGAAAGCCATTATCCACAATCTTTTATCAGTTGAGTGACATGCTGAAGTACTCTTCTAATATATTATTATTAGACAGTATTATTAATATTAGATTATTATTTTTGGTTTGTGTATGAGTGTAAAAGAGAAGCTTATTAAACCTTTAATAAAGAAGTCATACCAGATTCCTAGACCCAGATGCAAGAACACATTTCTTTTGTGGTGTGTTAAAAAAACCAAAGGCCCAGTTCATGCACAGTTATATGCTACTCCTCAGCAGAGAAGGGTACCCCAGGTATTAGCCTCTTTCAGGTACTGTGTCTGACATGCAAGTGGGCTATGTACTATTAGCCTCTTTTTCTCTGCTGTGCTTGCTTAGTGGGGCCTCCAAACCACATGCATGATACAGAATTTAAGACTAAAAATGGAAACTAACATGTGAATGACTGACTACATATTACATGTAGAGAAAAGAGGTTTTATTATTACATAAATATGTAACCTGTATATGCATGTTTATACATAAAATATATATTATATAAAATACATAAATGTTATACATATACACATAACATACACATATGTCTTAATTTATATTCTGTCTCTGCTACTTTGCTTACTTCACAATATGGCAAATATTTATTCTTTGGACAGCTGAATTGGTATTCACTCATTTAACAAATACTTACCAAGTTTCTACTATGTCTGGGCACTGTGGAAGGGTATTGGAGATATAAAGAGGAATAAAAATATGAATCTTGTTATCAAGTACCTTATATCTCCTGAGGGAGATAGAAAAATAAACCATTAGTAATAAGAGTGAGAGAAGTACTAAGAGAGGTACTAAAGGTACAAGGTGCTTTGGAACCTTAGAGAAAAGAGTAAAGTCCTTGGCTCAGGGAGTCTTGGGGAGGATGGAGTGTCTAGGAATGACCTGCAATATTGAGGAATCTGAATTTCACCCTGAAGTCAATTAGGAAACCACTGAGGAATTTTAAGCCTCAGAGGGACATGGTCACATTTGCCTTCTAGAAAGTTCACTCTGTGGATTACAATTTAGGTATGAAGGATAAGGTTATTCCTGAAAAAAAAATTAAAAATTAAATGAGAATTACCATATGGTTCAGCACATCCTGCTCTGAGTATATATTTCAAAAGAACTGAAGGTAGGATATACCAGTATTCACAGCAGTATAATTCACAGTAGCTGATAGGTAGTAACAACCCAAATGTCCAATGACAGATGAAAAGATAAACAAATTATGGTACATCAATACAGTAGAATATTATTCAGCCTTAAAAAGGATGGAAATTCTGACACAGGCTACGATGTGGATGAACCTTGAGGATTTTAGGCTAAGTGAAATAGTACCTGCTTCATAAAGTAAGAGAGTGGTTCTGAGTCCTAAATGAGTAAACTCATCTAAAGTTCTTCAAAAGATATCTGATACACAGTAACTTAATAAACATTAGCTGCTGCTGCAGCTTTTGCTACTACTATTTCTGTTACTACTACCTTATTTGAAGCAATAACTTAAGGATCTGGCATTTTAATTTTGCTTCTTTGATTTAAATGGTATTTTTTATTTTTTAACACTTTTATTGAGGTATAGATAATATACAATAACTATCTATTTAAAGTGTAGTTTGCTAAGTTTAAAGATATGTATAATCCATGAAACCATCCCTGAAATACAGAAAGTGAATGTATCCATCACCCCCCAAATTTTTCTCAGGTCCCTGGCTAATCACTCCATCTTACCCCTAGCTTTATATCCCCAGACAACTACCGATATATTTTCTCTTGCTATAGATTAGTTTGCATTTTCTAGAGCTTTATAGAAATATACAGCATGTATTTTCTTTAGTCTTTTTTCAGTCAGTTTGATTATTTTGAGATTCATCTATGTTTATGTATGGATAATTTATTTCTTTATATTGCCGAATGATATTCTATAGTATGGATATACCACATTTGTTTACCTATATGTTGATGTATATTTGGGTTGCTTTCAATTTGGGGATATTACAAATAAAACTGCTATGAGTATTTACAAGTTTTCCTATAGACAAATACTTTCTTTTCTCTTGGGTAAATCAAGGAGTGGAATAACTAGATCACATATTAGAATGATTAACTTTTTAGGAAACTCCCAGTTTTACAAAGTGGTCGTTCCATTTCATATATCCCAGCAGCAGTGTATGGGAGACTGTTGCTCCACATTCTCGTCAGCACTTGGTATGACAGGCTTTTTAATTTTACCCACTCTTATAGGTATGCTGTAGTATTTAGTAGTAGTTTTAATTTGTATTTCCCTAATGGATAATGATACTGAGCATCTTTTTATGTGCATATTTGCCATTCCTGCACTTTCTTTGATGATGTGTATACTCAAGTCTCCTACCTATTTCTTTATTGGGTTAATTGTTTTCTTAGTATTGATTTATATATTATATATACAAGTCCTGTATCAGATACATGATTTGTAAATATTTTCTTTCAGGCTATGGCTTGACTTTTAATTCTCCTAACAGTGTCTTTGAAGTAGGAGCAAATTTTAATTTTGATGATGATCTAATTAATCAATTTTTTCTTTTAAGATCTATGCTTTTGGTTTATTTCCTAAAAACTCTTTGCCTAATCCAACATTACAAAGATTTTGTCCTATTTTTTTTAAATAAATTTCATAGTTGTGGGTATTAGAGTTAGATCTGTGATCAGTGTGCATTAATTTTTGTATATGGTAAAGGGTATATATTGAAGTTTTTTGTTTTTGTATATGAATATCTAATTGTTCAAGCATCATTGATTAAAAACAGTTTTTTCACTGAATTCTCTCTTCACCTCTGTAAAAAAAGTTGTATATCTGGATTAATATCTGGACTTTCTATTCCATTACATTGATCTCATTATCTGTCTTGTTGCCAATGCCACACTGTTTTGATTACTATAGCTTTCTAATGAATTCTTTAAATCATTGTTAATGCTAAACTTTGGTTTTTTTCTAAGTTGTTTTGGCTATCTATGTCTTTCATATTTCTATATGGATTTTAAAATCTAGTTTTCAATTTCTTCACATACACAAAAGTTTGATAGAATTTTGATTGAGATGACATTGCATCTATAGATCAATTTGAGTAGACAGAGATTTGAACAGTATTGAGTCCTCTGACCCATGAACAAGGTACATCTCAGTTTATTTAGATCTTTTAAAATTTCTCTCAACAATGTTATAGTCAGATATTATATCTTTTGTCATATTTATTTTTAAATACTTTATATTTTTGATGCTACTTTAACAGAATTTTATTTCAATTTCTGAAAGTTCATTGTTAGTATATAGAAATACAGTTATTGTCCTTATATTCTACAACCTTGCTAAACTCACTTATTCGTTCTAGTAGCTTTTTTTGTACATTTAATTTGCTACACAATTATGTCATCTGTTTTCTTCCTTCTTAACCAGGATTCTTTTTATTCTTTTTTCTGGATTTGTTATGTAATAATAATAATGATAATAGTAATAATTATTGTTATTACAGTGTTGAATATAAATGTGTTAGCATGAACATCCTTGTGAATATTCTTACTTTGTTTCTGACCAAAAGTGGAAAACATGCAGTTTTTTACCATTAAGTGTGATATTACCTGTGCATGCCTTTTTAATATTAAGGGCATTCATTTACATTCTTAGTTTGCTGAGAGTTTTTAGCAGGAGTAAATGCTGGATTTTATCAAATAATTTTTTTCTGCATCTATTGAGATATAATTGTATGATCTTCCCTTTTCAGTTTCTTAAAATGGTGATCTATTTTTTCAGTGTTAATCTAACCCTATGTTTCTGGGGTAAACTTCACTTATTACTCCTTTAAAAATTTGTAGAATCTATAGCAATGTCACCTCTTTTATTCCTAATATTGGTATTTGTATCATCTTTTTCTGATAAGCCTGCCTAGAGGTTTATCAGTTTTATTGATCTTCCTAAAGAAACTGCTTTAGGTTTCATTGAGATTTCTCTATTGTTTTTCAATTTTTATTTCATTGATTTTTGCTCTGAATTATATTGTTTTCTCTCTTCTGCTTATTTTGGGTTTAATTTGCTTTTCTAATTTCTGGGTGGAAGCCAGAATGATTGATTTGAGACATATTTTTGTTTCTTAACATAGCCGTTTGGTGCTATGAATTTCTCTGTAAATAGTCTTTGGTACCATCCTACAAATTTTGATAGTGTATTTTCATTAAGTTCAAAATACTTTCTAATTTCCCATGGATTTCTTCATTAACGAATAGTTATTTAGAAATGAAACATTTATTTTATGAGAATAAAGAGATTTTCCAGAGATCTTTCTGTTAGTGATTTCTCATTCCACTGTGGTCAGAGAATATACCTATTTGACTTGACTCACTTTAAATGTACTGAGACTTGTTTAATGGGCAAGAGTATTGTCTGTCTTGGTAAATGGTTCATGTACACTTGAGAAGAGTATGTATTTTTTTGTTGGGTGGAGTATTCTATAAATGTTAATCAGACCAAGCTGGCTGATAGGTAGGTAGTCTGCTCTATGCCTGGTGATGTTCTGCCCAGTTGTTTTACTAATTATTGGGAAAGGGGTACTGAAATCTCTGTAATTTTGGATTTGTCTATTTCTACTTGTTTTTTGATTTTTCTTCATGCATCTAAAGCTGTATTAGTGGGGCATAAATATTTAGGATTGATAAATCCTCTTGATTGATTGAACCATTTATTATTATGAAATAACCTTTATTCCTGGTAATATTTTATATAGCTCATTTAAAGTTGTCACCAAATCATTGATGTTTATTTTTCTTTTCTTTCTCAGAAACTTTTTTTTGCTTTACATGTTTGATAATCTTTGGTTGTGTGATAGTGTGAATTTTACCTTATTGGATATCTTTATATTCCTATAAAATTCTTTATTTTATTTATTTTTATTAATTATTAAACATATTGGGGTCACATTGAATCTAAAATTATATAGGTTTCAAATGTATAATTCAATAATATGTCAATATATATTGCATTATATGTTTACCACCCAAAGTCAAATCCCCTTCTGTCACGATATATTTGATCTCATTTACTCTTATCTACCTCTTCCCCTCCCCTCTTTCTCTCTGGTAACCACTAAATTGTTGTCTTTGTCTATGAGTTTTTGTTTGTCTTGTTCATTTGTTGCTTTTAGTTTTATAGCCCACATATGAGTGGAATCATAGTTCTCAACTTTATCTGACTCATTTCACTTAGTGTGATTATGTCAAGGTCAATCTACATTGTTGTAAATGTCAGTTTCATCTTTTTCTATGGCTAAGTATTCCATTGTATATATGTACCACATCTTCTTTTTCTTGTCATGTATTGGAGGACACTTCAGTTATTTCCATGTCTTGGCCAATGTGAATAATACTACAATGAACATTGGGGTGTACATATCTTTATGGATAAGTGTTTTCAAATTTTGGGGGGTAGATACCCAGAAGAAGGATTGCTGGGTCATATGATAATTCTGTTCTTAATTTTTTTTTTGAGGAGCCTGCATACTGTTTTTCATAGTGGCTGTAGCAATTTACATTTCTACCAGCAGCATATGGATTCTTGACCTTAATTCTGGGAACAGTTAGAAAATAGTTTTATCCTTTTGGGTCTTGCTTTTAAGATTTTCTGGGGAGGACATGTTTATTCTCTAGATAAAGCACCTGACTTTGCACTACTGAGCCATGCCCTCTATGAGTTCTCTGCTCTATGCTGGGTCAGTTATGGTTTTCCCGTATGTCTGATGGTAATAGGCACTGTTCCTGGCTCCATGTGAGTGTTAGTGTGCTGTTCTCTCTAGTCTTCTTGGATGGTTTTCTCTGCAGTCTCAGTTTCATCACATGCTGTGCTGATCAGTACTCTACTAAATGGTCAAGGGACTCTTCTGCAGACCTCCTTATTTCTGACTCTGTGCATAGGTAGCTCTCTCCATTCTGGTATTCTGGCTTACAAGTTCTAGCTGTCTTGCTCTCAGAGACTTTGATCTCCAAGGCTTCACCTGTGTTTTCTCTTTTTGCTTTATGGCCTAGAGTATCTCTCAAAGCAGTAAGTTGGGCTCATCTCATTTGTTTCTTGCCACTTGTGGATCACTGACTTGCATTTCCTAATGCTGAGTCTTGAAAACTGTTGTTTCTCACACCCATGTATACACACATGCACATGCACACATGTGTGTATGTACATACACACTTACATACATATCATTTGGTTGGTTGGTTTCAGGCACGAGGATAAATCAGTTCTTATTCTATCTTGCCCTGGAACTGAAATCTGAAATGCCTTTTGAATTGTCAGAACGTGTTAGCTAAATGTTTTCAAAGGTATCCATGGTGATCCAATGGGAACAGTGATATAAAGCTGAGAGTCTCACTCTTTTGATCAGTTACCAGCTGTGTAAGCTGTTTCAAGGGACAGATTCATGGAGTCTTCTAGTTGGATGGAACATTATAGGTTACATGGTCGATTCTCCAACTAGTGTATAAAATGCTTTGCACAATCTCTCCTATACCACATGTTGGGTGACTACCATTTTTAAAGAACAAATTTCCTATTTTAGATGTTTCTCATAGTTAGAAACTTCTTTCTTACATGAGCTGAAATCTGTTTCCCACTAACTTTCATCTAAATTTGTCTGGTGAAATTAATCTAATCCCTTTTCCATACAGTAGCTCCACTCATGTTTGAGGGCTGCTTTCCTGCTTCCTTCCCAAGTTATTTCTCCAGGATAAATATCTCCTGATTTCTCTGAGCCTCAGTTGTAGAGATTTCTCATCTCTAGAAGGTGGTATTTATTTTTTTTAAAAGAGTTCCTGTATCTGGGAGTGCCTTCTTTAATGAGAAAGATGCCAGGTCAGATGCTAGGGATGCAGAAGAAAATATGCTTTCTCTGTCTCCCAGAAACTTATTGGGGAAGAGATGTCGAATGATGCAGCAGAAAGTCAAAAATGCCTATTAATAGAGGTGTGTGAAGTGTGCTGGACCCTTTACTGGATCTTAAAAATCAAATTAGTTAAGGTATCTGAAATATAGTTTATACACTAAAAAGGACTATTAGTGTGTTTTTTATTATCATTAGCAGTAGTCAAAGATGTCTCCATAGCTGACCTCTCCCCATTATTTTTTCTGAAGCCTGTTATGCCTATTACCTTTTCAGTTTAAGGTTCTGTTTGAAACCTCTCCGGGTTCCACATAAATAATGAGTTTTGATATGTGATGATGCCCACAGGGGGGATAGGAATATGTCAATATGTTAATTTTGCCTCCTGGAGATTATTTGGGCTCAGTTCTTGAAAAGGACAATTTGTACTTGGTGATTTTTGATGTGAATTCAGATCTTGTAATCTAGGGGCACTGTAAATCTCTACTGATGCCTTACTGTTGAATGCTTTAAAACTCCAGATGGCAATGATAATACTTCAGCATTTACCATATGGGGAAACAGAAAACAACTTTCAGAAGAAAGCAGTGGCAAAATTCAAATATCGTGATTTTGTATCACTTGGTCAAGCTGCGCCTCCATCACAGGTGTTAGTGCGCTTCTCATTGTGGTTTTTCAAGCATCTCATTACATTGCCAACAATGTAATAAACTAAGAAGAACTATATATAGACATGGCACAATGCTGAGGTCAGAGTTTGGGAGGGCACACAATGTGGCAGCATTTTATACACTTGGGGAGTATATTAAAAATGCAGATTTTTGGACCCCACCTCCAAATATTTTGATTTAGCCATTTGGTGAGTTTTTGGGCGGGGAGCTGCACTGTCCTTGACATTCGTTTCTGGATAATTTAGAACAGGTATGTCCCACTTTGAGAAACATTTGTTGGGGTGTGAGCCTGTGATGTGAAGGCAGGAAATCATGCCCTGCCTCTGACCCTGTATTTGTTCTTGCCTCTACCAACTTCTGAGGGTCTGCTTTTTATCAGAAATTTTTATAGTGAGGAATAAAAAAGATGAGTTAGACAGTGTTTGTTCTCAAAGAATTTTCATTCTAGCCTTAAGATACCTGTATACCGTGGTCAAGATAGCTACTTGACTTTGAGTGGGTTACTTTTAAGCATATTTAGTATAAACTGGATAATATAATCTACCTATTCCTCAGGAGTGTTGGGAAAACTAATTGAAAATCAAGTGCCTTCCCACTGTCATAGTGTTATTTCATCCTCTCTTAGCATTGAATGTGTTGAATGTTATTTACCTTCCAAAGCTACTTAAATAAGATTCTAAAACTTAGAGCACTGTATATGTGAGTTAACTATTCCTAGGCCTTAGGAACTGCTCCAGGCCTATTTTCATGTTTGCACGATCTGTCAAATTTAAGGCAGCTTATAAACACGAAGAACAAGATCTTCCCTGGAATATAAACTTATGCTTTTGAAGTAAAATACACGTCTTTCTGAGTGCACATAACAAGTTTTAGTACTTTGTGTGTATGAATATTTAAAGTATAGTACTATGTGAAGAATATTTACTACATTTCTTGTTTTACCTCTGTATAAAAAGCTATAAACCTTACATATAAGTAGAATTTGATGGGTAGGTTTTATTTTTATTTCTGTTACTTATTTGCAAAAACTTCCATATATTTTAACATATTTTGAGTATCCTGTTTGTGAAGTGGTAGTTGTCCAAAACAAACCGAATCATCACTGACAAGTAGATATGAATTTGTTTTAATTTATTCTGCTTGGGTCTAAAATGATAATTTTAGTATCTATTTTTACCAAGAAATAAACTTAGTACCAACATATGATGCAGCAAAGTGGTTAGACTGAAAATAAATTAGCTGCATGATCTTCTGCCTCTTTGTGGCAGGCAGAGAGCAAAGGAAACAAAAAAAATTGACTTTCTAGGTTTAATTTAATACTTTAGGTGAAATGACATACAAGAAAATGTGAGAAATGAAAGTAAAGAACTTAATTCTTCATTTTCTAAATTTAAATTTACAAAAGCCTGATAATCTTGGGGATTCGAGATATCCAGCTATCTAAACTGGTAGTTCTTAATTTATGAACCACGGTGTCCATTTTTATCCTGACCCCTTCATAGATGAGCCACCAAAATGTGATCAACGTATGTAATTAATGTTTTCTACAGTCATCGTACACTTTCTTCTGGAAGAAATTCTGACGATATTGGGTGGAAGTGTGTTGCTGAATAGGGTGCAACTGTGGCAAATGATGTGGGAACAAAATGAGGTCTGTATCTCATACCCTCTTGGCCACACCCTTCTGAATCCTCTGCTCTTTCTTCTCTTTCTCATGAACTTGCTTGGGCTCTGCATCTGTCCTGCGGCCCAAATTTGGTTAGAATGACTGCATGGCTTTTGGTTTTAGCTTCAGCTCCAAGATATAAATCTAAATCCACCCAGCCCCTCATCTGATTTAGGAAATTAACATTAAAATGTCCACAACCAGTGGTTTCCATGGAACTTGACCATTTTCAGGGTTTCTTTTGGAATTATAAAAGATATATGTAATTTATTTATATGTGTATGTAATTTTTATATGTGTATATAATATATATGTGTATATAATATTCATTATTTATATATTCATTATGAAAAGTATATGTAACTAATAATCTATAATTCTCTGACCAGAGATAGTTTTGATATTTTGAGGACATAGTCTTCTCTTTCAGTCGTCTTCTGTATGTTTACTTTTAAGAGTTAGGATATGTTCCATTAAATAAAGGTTAACTAGTCTGTTGTTTGCTTCTTAAATTTCTTAGAAAAATTTCTCTTAAATTTCTCAATACCCCTCTAGCTGAAATAAAGAAAAAAGTGTATTTTCATGTGTGATCACACATGTGTGCACTTATATACATGTTTCTCTATGTGTTTGTGGCTTTGACTATTAATTGGAAAATTGGGATGGTGAAATAGGGGCCTCTCTACAGAGAACCCCATGGTAATAATATCAGTAGTAATTCTCAAGCCCCTGCCTTTGTGATTTCAGATAATCTCTTGCCAGGGAGATAATGAACTCTGTAGCCTGAATTAGAGCCGGAGACTCTTCATTCTGCCTGTCTGCATTACAAAAAAAATAATAATTATGATTGCAGTAATATAAACTATATAATAAATTATCTGCATACAATTATAGCCAACACTTAAAATACTCACTGAGTGCCTGGTACTGTTCACAGCACCTTCACACACATTAACTTATTTAATCTTTACAATCATCCTGTGGAGGTCATATGCCCTCAATTACAACAATATAAAGGATATATTAAGTTACTAAACCATACGTCAAACTTACCTGGGAAGAAGACAAAGCAAATTTCTATCTACTTTAAAAATCTACAGTATGCAAATTGAAGGTCTCTTGAATAAGGATGGTGCACAGCACTCTAAAGTTAGCAGACCTCTCTGTATTGATGCATGTTTAATTACTAATTGTTGCTGCAGTGAAACCATCAATGTGGTAAAGGCAGCAGGCAAACAAAAAAAAAAACCCTGCAAAATAGAAATACTTCATTAACGGTTGCTTTTAAACGTTCTGCTTAAGATGGGCCAGATTTCCTGACCTTTCAAAAGGGAAAAAAGCAAAATTCTTATCAAATGGTGGTGTGCATGGGGTTCTTAATCAGTGACTCTCTTACTCCTGGTCAAATGAACTGTAGCCCAAGATGCATGTAGAATATTCACAATAATAGCTAAGGACTCACTCGTCCCCAGTTTCCATATCTCTTTGTAGGTATAATCTGTAGACTCTTTTTAAGATGAGGAGTCTGAGGGTGCTAAGAAAGTAGAACATCTGTCTCAGATGACAGAACCAGGAAGTGGGAAGATTGGACTCCAAAAAGTAAGAACATCGGTACCTAGGAAGTGTGGCTTTTTAAGGCTTCCTCTCTTTATTTAAGTTAACCTCATGCCTGATCTGTGCTTGCCAAGAAGGCAGATTTGATTATGAAAATATTTAGTGAGCTTTCTTAAATGTCCACTTTTAAACAAATGACAGTTTTCCCTATATGCCAACTTAGATTCTTATAGGTGTGCGGCTTTTATCTTCTCTATGCTGGACAGGTGCTTACTGATATAATTCATATCCATTATTCAAGAGACAACAATTTATGCCATAATGAACATTCACTTCCTTTTGGAAATGCTTTTGTTTTGTTTCTATGTGTAATTTAACTTTTTTTGCTTTTGAATATGCCGTGAAATGTTGGTTTACAAAAATTTCTTCTGTTACCAAATGGTTCATCAGGCTTTACCTACCTCTGGGTCACTAGTCACTACTTCCCTTCACTGTCTGATAGAGCTGCTACCATTACTACTCATTTTCTTTGTAAATTAGCCATTTTCTTCTGTCAGTAATTTATGTCCATAACTGATTATATGCTTCCAGTAGGAAGCAGTAGATGTAGGTGAGAGGTACATATCCAGGGCACTTTAAACATAATTAGTGGGTTCTTTGTGTTAGCTTATTATCTCAGCTTTAGTGTTGCTGCATGCCTCTTTCTCTCACAGATGTCTTTCATCTAAATCACCAGTGTCTGATTAGTAAATGTGCTTAGATTGTCAAAGATAAACAACTCTACAGTAAAAGAACATTTAAAAGATACAGAAAACAAAAACAAAAACAAAAACAAAAACCTTTCTGAAAGCCAAAGCAAGCTTATTGCTGTGATATAAATAAATCATCTTTGTGGATTTTATTTACATTATTTCTATACCAAAAGTTTCATAATGTATCTCCAAATTTTCACTTTATGTATTTCTTATCTTCTTTTGTAATACTAACATTGGTGTTTAGAGAGCCTTCAATAATTTCTCCTGCATGTGCCCCCTATTTTTACAAACTTTGAAATCTTATATTTTCAATAAAAAATATGAATAACCAAATTCTCGGGTTTTCTTATGTAATTAATTTCACATTATTTTTGCCTTTTTTGTCAACCACATGGCACATGCTTATAAGCTGTTAATAATAACTTAGTCATGCCTTTCTGAAAACTAAAAACGATTCTATATATCTTTTATACATCAACTTAAATACAGAATGGCTCGCTGACAGGTCTCATAAACTTCCAAACTATGTACACGAGAGATTTTCTGTTTAACTTTAATGAAAAGGTAGGTTTTAGGTGAAATTTTTTTAATAATTGAAATATGTATTTTCTTTTATATTTTCTCTCAGCATTTCCTTGATGTGATAATTCTTCTCTATTCTTCTGGCCCTGGGATGCTTACTGCCTCTAAAGACCCTTCTCAAATATTTGTTCTGGGTTGTCTCTTTCCAACAATAAAAATTCCATGTCTTTTTCTGACTTTTCTTTCAATTCTCTGGCCTCCATTGTTTTTGATGAGAGGTCAGCTTGTTACTTTTATTGTGGTTATCTTATACCACAGTGGAACAAGTTGTTTTTCTCTTACTGATTTTAACAAATTTCTCTTTATCTTTGGCTTTCAGTATTTTGATGAGTGGTGTATGAATTTATTCTACTTGGAATTGATTGCACTTCTTAGAGGTATAGATTAGGGTTCTTCATCAAATTTGGGAAGGTTTCAGCCATCCTTCTGGTACTTTCAGTATGCATATGTTGTATATTTAATGGTGTCCCACCTCTGTTCATTTTTTTCTTCATTCTTTCTTTTTCTTTTTCTTCCTGTTCTTTGGATCTCCCAGTGTCTATTCATTTTTTACCAAGGCTTCTTACATTTCCTTCTGCTTGTTCAAATCTACTGCTGAGCCACTCTAGTGAATTCTTCATTTCAGTTACTATACTTTCTAACTCCAGAATTTCCACGTGGTACTTTTTTGCAATTTCTCTTGATTTACTGATATTCTCTATTTGATGAGACATTGTCATCATACCTTCCTTTACTTCTGTAAGCATTAGTTTCCTCTGGTCCTTTGAACATATTTATAAGGGCTGCTTTCAAGTCTTTGTCAAATCTTACTTCTGGCCACTGCTGTAAGTTGGTATTGCCTGTTTTTTTTCCTGTGTGTTTCATACTTTTCTGGATTTAGTTTGTCTTTTGTATGGCTAATAACTTTTTGTTGAAAACTGCACATTTTAGGTAAAATATTGTAGTACTTCTGAATACTGACCACCCCTTCTCCCCTTTTGGAGGAAGTTTCTTGAAGTTGTTTGTTTGGTCACTTTGTTTACCTGCTTAGTAACTTGGCTGGACTAATCCTGTGAAGTCTATTTTACTTACATGGTGTACTCTATGACTTTCTTGCTCAGTTTTTTTTCTCTTTATTTTATATTTTAGCCTGGCTTCCTAGAGGTTTTCCTGGAACCATTTATTGTTCAAAATGTGTGCTTAAGCCACCTTAGCTAGTTGGATTTGTGTATGGCTTGTAGATAACTTTCACAGTTCAGGGGATTTATGATCCACCCGCTACCTCCTCACACTTTAAGCTGGGATCCAGGAGTTCGGTGGCATTCCTCTCTCCATCCTCTCCTGAGAAGGGGCAACAGTGGCTATGCACATAGTCTTTCAGGCCATAAGGGATGGAGTAATTTCATTTTTCCTCCTGCCTGAGTTAGAGTGGCTTATTGCTTAGCCAGTGTTTGGTCACAGGTTGTGTTTAAACCCTTCGAGTCAAGGCTTCCTCATTTTGATGATGGATCTGTGTATGACGTGGGGAGTTTTTTATGTCTGCCACATGTCCCACTCTGATTACTCCTGAGTGGGTGCTGCCTAGGGTGTGTTATCACCCCAGGGGTGAGTGTGATCCCAGAATAACTCTTCTTGGATATCTTCTATGCTTGAGTGTCTCTCTGCTAAATTTATGGATGACCCATCATTTTACTTTTTGCTACTAATATCATGAGTCTGCTAGCCACCAAAACATCCATTGTTTTTGACAGTTTTCCTAGGTATGAACTTCTCTCTACTCTGTTTCAAGTGAAGTCAGTCTCCTCTGGCAGCGTGGTAGAGCTCTCCATCATTGGGGCCTGCCTCTCCTCCTGGACAGAACTTCTATGCCATTGCACCAAAGCTTTGAGCAGACACAGGAGCCCACTTCTCACAGATTTACAGCCCTTCTCTGTAAGCTGGCACTGAGTGGCCCTGGTCTTCTAAGCTGGCTCCTCTCAGTGTGGAATATTTGCCTTATGAGTGGGCTAGGATTAGGGTAGTTGGAGCCCTAGTATTCTGAGCCTGGGGCAGAGGTGGAAAATGACTGGGGGAAGGGAGATGTAGTCCTCTTAGCAGCACTTGCCCAGATTCATGCATCTGCAGTACAGGGTCAGGGACAGAGGAATGAGAAGCTCTGGCAACTTGCCCCTCTTAGGTGAAGCTGGAGCTGGGAAGAGAGGGAGCCTCCATATTTTTGTTTATATCCAATGAGAGTGGAGGTGCTATCACACCCTCTTTTCCTGGTTTTGTTTTGTTTTGTTTTGTTTTGGTTTGGTTTGCTCCAAGCTAAGTGACATTTACCTTATCTGGTGACTAATCCTTTTTTTATAGTTGAATGTGCTAACTGGGTTGTGACTTTTTATTATCTTTATGTTTTATTGCTAGTACTGTGAATGCTACATCATAGTAAGTACTTAATCTCTGTCTGTGAATTACTGAGTCGATGAATGAATGGATAGATACCATATTTTTCAAGTGATGTGTTTATTTTTACCCAAAGCGGGTAATACACACAGTGGGGATTTGGGGTACTTGAGAGCTCTGCTGGGTGTGGAAGTAGGCATAGACACTGCTGGCCCAGCCTATTTATAGCCAACCAGAACTTCTAAAAATAAAAGAGGTATGAAGAACTACTACACAGCACATGAATAAGAAAAGACAGTCCAATAGCAGAGTGAACATCATAGCCACAAAATCAAATAGGTGCATGATATGCATAGGCAGCCTGTAGAATAGGAATCAGGGAAGATCAATTAGTATGAAAGGATGTTCAACTTCTCTAGTAATCAGGGACTTGGAAATTAAAATAGTGTTATAAATTCACAACCATCAGATTTGCAAAAGTTAAGAAGTCTGACAAAATTAAATATTGAAGATGTAGAGAAACAGGAATTTTGGCATGCTACAGGTGAAGCTATAAATTGGTATAACTACTTTGGATAGTAATGTAGCAATAATTAAATAAGTTAAAGAGTCATGTACTCACATGCCTTATGACACATTAATTTCACTTTACTCCTAGAGGAAACTCTTACTTAGGTAGGAGATACAGGGATGCTTATTGCTTTATTGTTTGTAATCCTGAAAAATAGCCCAAATGTGTATCACTAAGGAAATGGATAAACAAATTTTGATATATTCTTGCAGTAGAACACTACAGAACAGTTACAATGACTGGTCTGCCACTGGGAAGGAAAGTGGTATCTCGGGAGGGGGACATTTTGTTTATTTAAAAATATTCATACAAATAGGGTAAAACGTTAGCTTTTTAAAAGCCAAGTGGTATACAGATGTGTGTGCACATTTTGGAGTTGGAGATAATGTGCCAGCTTTCTATGTGAAATTAGTCTTCCTCTTTGATTTTTAATTTTCATCAAGAATCTGTTTCTTGTGGTGCTTAAATACAGTTTCTACTTTGGCATGTTTATCATCCCTATTTGAGTGAAATTAATTCATTATGAGCCCAAAGAGAGCTGTATCTAGCCAGTAGAGGAGAAGATGCAGCAGTCATTAAATTGCAAGAGACTTTCCCTCCATTTTTTTTTTTTTACTTCACAGTATAACTCTCTTCCAACAGTAGTGAGGTATCTAAAACCTTCTGCTTTAATAGAGATATTCTCTTGAGCTTTAAATGACAGGTTCAGCATACTCTAAGTTAGGAAATATTATGTAAGAGTAGATGGTAATTCACTCAAGAGAAATACAGGAAACTATAAAATAATGCACCGAAGGTCATGTGGTGCTGCTTGTAGGGTAATGACCCTGTTTTGCATTAGTGAAGTACTTTATAGTTTAGGTTTCAGAAAATTAAGTTCCACTGTGGGTTTTAATGTGCTGTGTAGGGAAGGAAATCAAAATCTAAGCAAAAGGACAACAGCGATAATAATAATAATAATAATAATAATAATAATAAATACTGTGTCCTCTCAGCCTACTTAGCGAGCATGATGTTTTTATTAGCAAGTTTGGTACTTGCTGCATGCAGGACTTCTTCCAGAAAGAAGCCATATGTTCTCTTGTCCATGCCAAACTTGTGACAGTCACGATTCTGTGGTCCTGCAGATGAAAGCAAAATGTTATGTAGCCCTTATGGCCAGAATGAAACCTCTTCCTAAAGCAGCATCCTTTTGCGATATCAGTCTTGTTTGGCTCAGTGGCTTTGTGCTAAGTATGTCTAGCATGATATTTTAAAATCATAAATCCTCTTATGTTTCCCCTTCATTGCTCTTAATTTGAGGCTTTCATTTAGTCGAAAGGGCCTGAACGGTCTGGCTCCTGCTGGTGCCTCCAGCTTCATCGTGGGTGCTTTCTCCTTCCCTCTTTAATCTTTATTCATGCCTCTTGGCACGCCATGCTTACCCCATATACACCAGGGCCTTTGTGTATCCTCCTCATGGTATCTCCAGTGCCTGACACATAAAAGGAATTCAGTAAATATATTCCAAAGGAACGAATGACAGAGATTAGAAAGTGGCCAGGTTTTAACATGGCAGTGATGATGGAGATGTGGTGGTGAGAAACAAGAATACAAAAAATGGTAACACCTCTGACTGCCTTGTCTGAACGCTAGTGTTTTAAATTGGTGTTGATAGGCTTACTCTTACTTTCTCCCTACGTTTTCTAACCTCTTTTCATCATATTCTTATCAATCATCATACCTTAAATAAAAGAGAAAAAAATAATTTAAGAAATTACGGTTGTAGAAAGTGTCCAGAGCTGTTCTAACTTTCTGTTTTCTATATCCACCTTTTGTCTTCAAGCTTTGCCACTGGTAGAGGGGTATTTTGTGGAAAAGAAGAAAGGGTAATTGCAATGATGGTTCAGGGGAATAATAACAAATAGAATCAAATAGAAAAAAAGTTAAAGGAATAAAATAAGCAGACAAAATTGCTGCAGAAGCTGGTGTACTGTTCCTTTGCCTTCTCATCTGCTCATACATTGAGCTAGGCCCTGGGAAATAGAGATGAACCAGATCAAAATCACTGTCTTCTAGGAACTTTAAAAAGTTGGAGAGGCATTCAAATGGCTGATGGTAATACAAAATACAATCTAACAAGTGCTAGATTAGAGTTAGGCCAGGAGCAGTGGACAAACAGAGGGAATTGGACAACTTCACAGAGAAAGGTGCAGTTGACAATATGATTCAGTAGGCATGTAGGCAGAGGAAGGAAATGATGGATTTACTATTGAAGGAAGTAAAGCCTAACTGATTTTAACCAGTTCTTGTTTCCAAGAAAATATTTAGCCCCAGTTTTCAGCACTATTAAACAGTTATGGAAAGCAAGTTAAAAATTTTAAGAAATCTTTAACTTATCTTCCAGTACTGCTGATTGATATCTATTGATTACAGCCAGCCCAAATAGAACCTCTCCTGGGAAACAGGAGTTTTATTGAGAATGAGAATTAGGGGACCTGGGCTTTAGTTTCATCTCTTGTACCACCTGGCTTTCTGACCATAGCACTTCTGTTCATCTCGCCCCTGCATCCTCAGTGGCTGCCATCACTGCTCCTCTGTCTACTCTCCAGCATGCACAGGTACTCCTGTAGTGATTCTTTTCTGGTGAGTCACCAGACTTTTCCTTTCTTACAACCCCCACCCCAAATCCAAATTGATTTTGAAAACACCTCATTTTGAGGTGACAGCCTACTGCATAGGCTCATGAATATACTCACTTTCCTCTCATATTCTCCAACTTAACCTTTACTTGCTAACTCAGTGAACTAATATGCCATAAAACTGGTAACATGAGTGGATGGGATAAGAAAATTAATTAAGTCACTTCTGAAAAATGCAGTCTCAGTATAACATTGCTTTCTGCAGTGTACATTTTGAATTCATCTTTAACTAGTAATGAGTGCCCACAGGCACACCATTTTGCTCTTAAAGATCCTCATCTGGAATGATGCTGTGTATATTAATGGCTTTCACACCTTTAATCAGCCTGGATTTGGGGAAGTGTTAGTGTTTCTTCTTCCTCACATTAGTCCTGGGTAGAAGCATTTTAGAAGCTTCCACCTTGCATTTACCGTATCCATGAATTTCCATATGTTATATCGCCTTGTCACTCTTAAGTAACAGGGTCATGTGCTGCTTGTGGAGTAATGACCCTGTTTTGCATTAGTGAAGTACTTTACTGTTAACAAAGCTTACTCGGTTATTTTTTATAATCTTCTTTACTGCCCTGTGAAATAGCTTTTAATTATCTACCTCTTAAGTTAGAAAACTTAAAATGATGTGCCCAAGGTTATCAACCTAGAAAAAAGCATGAAATGCCCATCGAATTATAGATATGTAAACAAAATGTGG
This sequence comes from Macroglossus sobrinus, assembly GCA_004027375.1. Taxonomy (NCBI): domain Eukaryota; kingdom Metazoa; phylum Chordata; class Mammalia; order Chiroptera; family Pteropodidae; genus Macroglossus; species Macroglossus sobrinus. The sequence goes on along the minus strand of PVKZ01000708.1, from coordinate 237,171 downwards.
TATATTCATACATTGAAATACTTTTCAACTGTATAAAGTAATGGGATACTGATACATGCTATAACATGGATGAAACTTGAAAATATTATGCTAAGTGAAAGAAGCCAGAAACAAAACATCTCATAATTAGAAGATTCCATTTACATAAACATCCAAAATAGATAAATCCATAGAGACAGAAAGGAGATTAGTAGTTCTTAGAAGGTGGGGCATTGAATGGAGTTGAGGAAATGACTGCTAATGGGTATAAGGTTTCTTTTGGTATGATGAAAACTGTCTAAATATTGAATAATGGTTATGATCACACAACTCTATATTACAAACAATTGAATTGTACACTTTGAATGAATTAACTTTGTGACATGTTAGTATTAGCACAGTAAAGTTGTTAAAGTTGTCCATTCATTTTTCCCTTCCCAACAGTCCCAGAGCTTAAGGACAAGTGACTTCAAAACCAGTGTCACTGGGCCCTCTTCTTGGTACATATTTGGCTTCATTTTTCCCACCATAAGAGGAAGTACCCAGCCTATTTCTTAAAAGTCTCTCCCCTCTAAATATTCCTCCATTTTCCTTCCTCTTGTGTCCATCTTTAACAAATAAGAGGAACTCTCAGAGCTCTTGTATTCACCACCTACTGCTTATGAGCAGGTGCTGACATTAGTGCATTAGAAAGCCTGTACAGAATTTTTAAAAATGTGCTTTCCTATGTCCTTTACATATTTTATTTTTTGTCATAGCTTTATTAGAGTTTTGCAAGTAGCCAGCTCATTCAGTAGCAAGATTTGTTTGAAGAGCACTGGGCAGAAACTCTAAAGCAAAGGAAGCCATTAGTGCCAGTTTAGCATGCTGGAATTGTATTCAATCCTGACGTCAACTTTGAACACCTTTAAGCCTGTAGAAAAGTCTAAATCACCTCTTGTTTTTCAAATGCTATGTGTATTTGTATAAGAATGGGAAATGTAACTATTGTTTTGCAGTTGATTGAGGCAGTAGCAAATGGGATGATAAAGGCAGTAGTTTCTTTCCACACCTTGAGAGCATGTTAAGAAAGAAGGAATCACATTAGCTCTTAGATGGTGTGGGGTGCAGTGACATTACTGGAATATATGCTACAGCTACTGCACCAGCCTTTCCTGTAACATAAAGTTCTAATACCAGAGATTGTGGGTAAAAAAGCAACCATGAGTTTGTATGATGGCCAGGGGAAAATGGGGGAAGCCACCAGCATTTCCCCTCTGATTTCAGCGTGAGCCTACAAGGTGTAAGTCTCTAGGGAGAGTTGGCCGCAGCGCAGGCAGCAGACCTCACAGTTTAGGGTGGAAGCAGAGCGGTGCATCTGTCAATGCACACAGTCTTCTCTGCAGTGATGGACTGCTTAGCATTTGAGAAAGTCTGCCTAGAGTTATAAATAAAATTGTGTGTGTGTGTGTGTGTGTGTGTGTGTGTGTGTGTGTGTTCGTGTTCTATCACTAAGGTGCTTTTAACATTTTTGGTTCGAATGAGGGAATTTCTGCAGATATAAGTTATCAAACTTGATAATCTCAGACAGAGATTCATCTTCTGCGTTTTGTATGGTTATTCTTTGTTCCTAATTTTCTTTATCAGTGAGTCAGCGATTTTCTGTACAAGATAGTAGGTCTGGGATTTCTTCATTGAATGCCACATGGTTGTTGATCTACTTTTATGACTACCTCTGGAGTCTCTTCATATCTCTTCCTTGTTGTTATTTAAGGTGAAGTTTATGATTTGTTGCAGCTGTGAGCTTGGCAAGCACTTTGGTGACATAAAATACTGTGTGGAGAGCTGAATCTCTTGATGTGTGAAATGCTTGTAGGAAGTCTCTCAGAAGTTTTCAAATACCCATTGACTTGCAGTTTGTTCCAGATGTTTGCTTTCTGTGCAGCTGAAGTACTTACCTTGAATAGATGAAGGAAGGCTGTCCAAGCATTAGTGATGGAAATGAAGCTGCCTGCTCTGCTCCCGGAGCCCAAAAGCTTACTTAACATGGTCAGTTACTCTACTTGTTAAGTGTATTTCATACAATTCCGAATGATATTTTTATAGGAAGAAAGTGAAATGGAAGAAATACTTTTTTCCCCCCACAAAAAGTATGAGGATGTAGCTCCTGTTGTCTGATTCCTAGTATCCTTTAGATCACGTGCACTTTGCCTTTGAGCACATCATAATAATCAGCATCAAATACATGGCAGTGCACATGGTCACAGAGCTGTCAGACTCTTGGAATGACTGTCCTAATTAACGACCTTCCACCACCTCCATGTTTCTCCTCTGGGCTTGTTTACACTCATTTGTGAAGTGACTTCTCTGGTTTCTTTGATCCTTCCGTTCCTGGTTCTCTTTCCACTATCTGACTATTTTTTTCTTGGTCTTTTGTTGGCTTTCCTCGCCTGCCTAGCCCTGATTATTGGTGATGCTTAGGATTCCCTCCTTGACTCATGATTGCTCTGTGGATATATGTTCTCCCCGAGCAATCTCATCTGCTTTTTCGGTTTTACAAATCCAATACATAATGCTGATTCCATGTATCCTCTCCCTAGAAGCTTAAACTCATATATTCAATTCCCCTTTGGACATATTTACTTGGACTTCAAACCCAGTGGCTCTAAACCTGAGTTCTGTTCATTTGTATTCATCATCCATCTACCTAGGAGCCATCCTATAATTCTCTGCTTCACTCCAATATTAAATCAGTTACAAAGTTCTTCTTATTTATGCCCTAAATATTTACTAAGTCTGTTCTTCCAGAGTTCTTGGTTTAAGCTCTCATCTTCCTTCTGGATGATTTCAGTAGCATTCTAACCAGTTCGTTTGTCTCTAATCTTGTTTTTTTTTTTCTTTTTTTAAGTTTGTCTTCACTTTGTAATCAGATGATTTAAAAATTAATTTAGCTATATTACCCAGATTAAAATCTGTTAAAGGCTCCCCATTAATGCTAAGATAAAGTCGAAGGTTTTGTAGTAAGCCACTTTGGCATAGAAGACTCACTCACTACCCACTTGATCTCTCCTTTTTTCTGCAGTCTCAGTTCTTATCATTCCTTGCCTTATGTTCTGAGCTTGGTAACACTGAAATATATGTACTTTCTTGTATATACTGTGTTTATTGCATGTACTTTTTGTCATGTAATAGCTATACTTGAGAAAATTTCTTCTTGTATCTCATATCTATCTTTCTGGCTTACTTATTCACATTCGAGAATCACTCAGGCTACAAGAAGCTTTCCCAACCTTGTTTTCTTATCCAACTAAGGTAACATTGTCCATTTTAGGCTCTAATGGTTTTCTACATATTTTTTTTTTATGTACATACCCCATGTTAAGTGAGGTAAGTCCTCACTTAACATGGTCAATAGGTTCTGCAGTGTTAAGCATAATGTATAACAAAACCAGTTTTGCCATAGGCTATTTGTTATAAACAAAAGTTAAGTTCCTACAGCATCTCATCAACACTGTAATGAAATGACATTGACTGAAATGATGTTATTCGAGGACCTGCTGTATACTGAAATATTTTGTTTTTTTTTTCCATATATGCCACCAAACTCCTGTTCCCAGAGAGCATGTGCTGTCTTTATTTGTGCATGAAGCCTCCAGTGCTAGCGAAGTCCCTAGTCATAGTCAGCATTCAAGTTATGTTCTGTTGTGTTCATTCCACTTAATGAATTTAATCTAAAGATGATTTGTTGTCTTTTTTTTTTAAATGAGATTTGCATAAATATAACCCTAATCTTGGGTAGGGGAGTACCATAGCATTTTTTTTCCCTAAATGCTTTGCATGGTATTATCTCTCTTTCTCCCTTTCCTAATTTATTATCTACCTTTAATGTACTATAAATAGCACTCCATCAGTAGAAGTTGTTTGGTTAGGGTTATCCAGGGAAATTGAATGAGAGAAGGATATGGAGGCAGAATTTCTTCCTCAGGGTAACCTCAGTTTTGTTCCTAATGGAATTCTATTGATTGGATGAGGCCCACCCTCAATAGCAAAGATAATCTCTTTTACTTCAAAGTCAACTGATTATATAGGTCCTTAACATGTTTCATTAGATTTATTCCTAGGTATTTTATTCTTTTTGTTGCGATTATAAAAGGAATTATTTTTTCCACTTTTTCTGACAATTCATTATTAGAGTATAGGAATGCTATGGAGTTTGGAACATTGATTTTTGTATCCAGAGACTTTACTGTATTTGCTTATTGTTTTTAGTAGTGTTCTTATGGAGTCTTTAGGGTTTTCTATATAGAGAATCATGTCATCCACAAATAGTGACAGTTTGACTCTTTCATTTCCTATTTGGGTGCCTTTTATATCTTTCTCTTGCCTGCTTGCACTCGCCAGGACCTCCAATGTTATATTGAATAACAGCAGCGATAGTAGACAGCCTTGCCTTGTTCCTGATCTTAGAGGAAAGGTTTTTAGTTTTTCACTGTTAAGTATAATGTTGGCTGAGGATTTGTCATATACAGCCTTTATTTTATTAAGGTACTTTCCTTCTATACCGATTTTGTTAAGTGTTTTGATCATGAATGGATGCTGTATCTTGAAGTGTTCTGTAATAGATGATTGGATAAAGAAGATGTGGTACATATATACAATGGAATATTACTCAGCCATAAAAAGAGAAGAAATACTGCCATTTGGGACAATGTGGATGGATTTTGAGATAATCATGCTAAGCAAAATAAGCCAGACAGAAAAAGTTGAAAACCACATGATATCACTTATATGTGGGATATAAACCTAAAAGCAACAAATGAGCAGGACAAACAGAGACTCATGGACATGGACAATAGACTAGTGGTTAGCAGAGGGTAGACAGGGAGAGGGGAGGTAGCTGGGGTAAAATGGATCAAATATGTGGTGATAAAAAGAAATCTAACTATGGGCAGTGAACATACAATGCAAAATATATATGATTTACTGTTGAATTATACACTTGAAACTTATTTGATTTCATTAACCAGTGTCACCATATGAATGAATGAATGAATGAATGAATGAAATGTCAGCTGATTGTGGCTGTTAACCACATTTACAAAGTATCTTCACAACACCACTTAGATTAGTGTTTGATTGAATAACTGGGTACTCTAGCCTATCCAAATTGATATATCAAATTAACCATCACTGAAATAGACATCAAATTTTTAATTATAAGGGATGTTAGAGCTTTCCTGGTTTTCTAACCACACTCCACCTCCTCCGCCCAAGAAAGTTTGTAGTTTCAGCTCACAAAACAAATATACCTGTCCCTGCAGTTTCTCTTAACAAATAAATGCCGAGGGCGACGCCCTTTGCCTTATTAACTGAGTCATCAGGCATTAGGTTCTAGGTATTCATTAGCCAGGACTGAAATCTCAAATGGATTACTGGTACCATTTTTTCTCTTTGCAAGTTCTGTTTTGTTTGTTTTTTTTTTCCTAAGGGAATTTATGACTAAGCTTTATATAGAATTTAAAAGATACTTTATGACATAATTTTATCCCTGAGTCTTAACTTCTGTTTTTATCAGACACTGTCTTTTTATATTTTGTTCAATTTCAGTGGCTTACTGCAGTGGACTATGAATGTATAAAATATTTTCCTGTTGCCAGTGATGGGAAACTTTATGGAACTATCCCTGCTCTGTTGAACCCGGCTCCTAAATTACCCCGTATATGATGAGGAATTGGATTATTTGGTGAACTGAAAGCAGAGAAATACTGCTTTCTTTTTTTTTATTCTGCACATTTTCCTACATTTAAAACATTTTTTCTAGAAGACAAAAATAGCATCACTTGCAAATGAAAATATAGGTGATGGTATAAACTATATTTCCAGGGAAGGACCAAAACTCTGCATGATACCTCTATAATAAATCCAGCTCCCTTAGAGGAGGTATGTAATTAGCTACATAATCTATGGGAAATGTCCACTTTGGAAAGATGGGGCTTGGAAAGTTTTTTCCTTTAACCCCTGTGAACCATACCAGAAACAATTAGAACATCATGTAAATCAGTTTCTGCATTTCCTATATAGTATTTGACTAGAAGCAAGATAGGCTGGAAGCTGGGAAGAGGGCCAAGGGCTTAGCTCACCCAAACTCATTTTAATGTTTTTAGCTCCAGGTATTCAAAGAAAATCAGTCTTAATCCTATTGAATTCTTTGAGGGATGGAAATCACTACTTTTTATATTATATAAGAGGAACTTTTTCACTTTTCTTCAGTACACAAATTCTACTTGATAGTAAGAAATGGTCAGAATTAGCTCAATTTAGACAGACAGAAATGCCTTATTTTCTAAGAAAATTTGAAGTTTCCAGATGGGAAAAACAAATACATATATATTTTTTTGAAATTCAGTTTCAAAACATCATGGCATTTAAGCATTCCAATTTAATGACAGCTGAGAAAAACTAGTGTGAAACTTATATCCCACAGAGTGAATTCACCCTGCCTTTCATACATGAGAATACCACCATCTGGAAAAACAAGATATACTTGTATTTAGCCAAATACCAAGAAAGAACTGCTATAATTTTAACTCTCCTGTTTTCTTTTGAATATTTGATAAGTCATCAAGTATTTACAGATTTTATTTTTCAGTACCTTAGTAATGAGTAATGATTAAAGAACCTTCGTGAAGAGCCACAGTTGGGGCTTCTTTTATGTATTATCATAGGTGATACCTATCTACAGAAACTGGGAAAACAGTACAGTGTCCCACAGGGGTAGTTACTATAACTTCTTTCTAAAATGCTTGTGCATTGAGTATTGTTGTTCTTTAATACATTTAAATTACACTTAGACTTTTTTTTGCTAAATATAAGAAATTGACTTAAAATTTCACCTTTCATGTAAGACTACTTAAGATAAAAAACCCTCTTATTTTAATAATGATTTTTGATAGTTTACAAAGTCCTCTTAGGTGTGTATTCTAATTGAGTTATAAAAAAATCTTGTGTTAGATGATATTGGCTTTCATTGTTGGGTGAAGAAATTGAGGCACTACCAGGTTATGCATTTTCTCTTTCATTCAACTATCTGGTGTCATTACCAGGACTAGAATTCAAGTCTCTTGGATCTAAATCCAATTTTTTTAAAAAAACAAAAACAAACAAACAAGAAGCCCTTAACTCAGGTGTCTTTCATTGACTTAATTGTCAGTGAGGTTTCATCACACATGTATATAACTTTGTGGGTTGTTGCATGGTACAAATAGGCAGGATAATGGATGAGTTCTACTTTCTGCTCTTAATAGACTAGCTATGCTTAACTTATAGAATGTTAAAGTAATTCTATTTTAATATGAGTAAACAGTATAGTATTTAATAAAATTATTATTGATGAGTTTTTTAAAAGCATTTGGGAAAAATATTTACTTTCTATCACATGTAGGTATATGTACACAAACATACTTACTCCTGTTTGTTTACATGCACACGTGTTCATTTACATATAAACTAAAACTAAAACAATTATATATTTAGAACCACGATTAATGGGAGGAATGTGTATCATTACTTCTAATTGTAATTGTATTAAAAGTAATTTGGTGAATGAATATAGAATAGTTATAGTTAAGAGAGAGTTTTCTTTAACTTTGGTTATAAATAAAATATCAGATATTATGGTTCATTGAATTTTCTAATTTTTTCCTTGTTGCTAATGGAGGGGAGAGTTAACTCTCAGAAAGGGTACACAGAACCAGTGCTAACTCATAGTTAAGGGTCTTCCTTTAATTTATGTGCAATTTTTGGTCTTAGAAAAATTTATTGAGATAGTTTTCAACTGATAATTTCTCTGCAAGCAGTGTGTTCAGTAATAACAGTCTCAGAAGTTTTCATACAAAGAAGCATGTGATATGATTTCTTTCTTTAACATCTTACAATTCAGGTGAGCAAAAGCCCTCAGTAATTTTACTCAGGTGTAAGTTCCAGGTAGTCCAGCAGAAGATGTGTTTCATTAAGAGTGCAAAGGATGTCTAATGACTTTCAACTAGTGTGGGCAGTCCAGATAATGGAAAAAGGTGAAATCTGGGTGAGCATTATAGGTAATTGGTAGGATTCGAAAAGTAGGAAACGAAAGTAGGTCCAGGTTCAAGGCAGAGGGAATAAACACATTTGATGGTTTATAAGGAAACCTGGCTTTCCATGACAAGTAATAGAGATGAAGCTGAAGAAAAACCAGGAAGCTAGGAAGTAAATAACTTTTCAGTTGTGCAGGGTATGAATAAATTTAGTCTTAAGTCTATTGGATTTCACTGATGATGTAATTTTCAAGGAGACCTTTGTAAAAGGCAGTAGAAGAAATAGTAGTTGGCTCTTCAGTGTGTAGTAAATGAAATGCATTGCTTCATTTGGTCTGAGAACATTGGTTATTTATTTAAGCTGTCTCATGCTGCTGATTCCCTTTGACATTTTTCTCATTTGGTATATGAAGAAAAATAGTCATGATGATACACTAGCGTAGACTCAGAATTAAATAAGACTTTCAATTTAAAATATGTTGATTGAATTTTTTTTGGAAGTTTGTGCCTTTTTCAGTAAATTTATTGGAGTGACATTGGTTAATAAAATTATATAGGTTTCAAGCATACATTTCAATAATACATCATACGTATATCACATTGTGTATTCACCACCGAAAGTTAAATTTTTTCTGTTACCACATATTTGACCCCCTTGAAAGACCATCCCAGAGTAAAATCTTATTTGTCTCACTTTATGCATTCTCTTAGTCATCTTAACATTAATATTTACAAAAGTACATTGTGGTTCAGTTTTGCAAATCTTTACTGAGTACCAGTTATAAGGACTACAATGAAGAATATGATAGAGGAAGGTGAGATCTTTGGTTTGGTTGGAATATAGAATATATGAAGACTGTGGGAGAAGTTAAGATTAGAAGCATAAGCCCTCAGTGTTGTGCTAGATGGGTATAATTAAAGAATTTGAATAGAGGAGGTTTTGTTTTAGATTGTAGAGAGGGCATATTGGTTCATTCGTACTGCTTCTTTTTTATTCAAATAACTTGCTGATTTTCATTTAATAGGAGATCAGTTTCTTAAACAGAATGCATATTAGCATAAACAGCATCAGAAAATATTTGATCCTATGAAATCTTGGTTTCAGAAATCACCTCATTGAAAAATAGGGCAAAACTATTCTTAAATAAATGGCACTGGGTAAGAGAAACAAAACTCATTGTTGACCAGAGGGGCCCAGGGAGCCAGTATTCCTTACCTTGCCCGATACATAAAGTAATAGAAGTTTTAGTAATGTAATTTAAAGAACAGGAGGAGAATATATTTGGCATACTCTTAAGGAATGAGTCAGTTGTTATTTATCCCATTGTTTGAGTCAGTGCCTTGATAGATTTAGATTCTTTGTGACTTGAGAAGAATAGCCCAGAGAGCAGTGTAGATGTCATTTTGAATACTCTTACTTTCTCCAGAATCTAATTAGATAGGAATTTTTATATCAACCAACCAATCAAGTTAATGCCAGTATCTAACTGTTAGCCTCATTCACTGTGTTTGTTGAACAATTTCTCTCAGAGCAGCTCACATGTCAGCTTTTGTTGAGAAGAGATTCACTTTCTTGCTCACTCTCTCCCCTGCCCACACCACCCCCAGTATTTAAACCAAATATTTACACCCAGTGGACTGATAAATTGACCTCAGTGTAAGTTACCAGGACTAGTTCTAAATTAATGGACAGCATGATCCCTGTTTGATACAGTGAGCCAACTATGGTTCTAAGCTGTTGATGGATACAAAAAGTAGGGAAATTAAAATCACTCTAGGTTGAGCAATATGGGACTGCAAATGTAATATAAGCCCTTGTGATTTTGATAAAGGCCATATTTTATTCCCTAGAGATGGTCAAATTGTGATTAATGCAAGGTTAACATTATTCTCTAATATTACTACAAGTAAAGATATTTCTCAACTATTTGGGGTTTTTTTTGGTGACAATTTTATAAGTAAAAATTAAATATTATCATTCCTAGGTCATGGGAAGGGTCTGTCTATAATGATTATTTTTTGACCAAAAATGAGATCTTGGGATATAATGAGTTCTCTGACATTAGAGAGAGGCAGAACTGAGAGATAGTTAATTTGGGGTTGTGTAGCATATATTTCTTTATTGTATAGGAGTTCAATTAGATAGAGTTTTCCAGCCTAAATTTCACTAAAAATCACATATTTTAAGAATAAGACACAAGAGGGATGGACATATTAGCTAAAACTGTCATCGTGAACCGAGTAAAAGGAAGAAAATGAATGTAAAAATATAGTAAAAATTTGTGTGATGATAGGGAAAATTTGATAACCTTTAAGTCCCCTTCAATTCATGATTTCCTATAATTAAAATCTAAATATGCAGGTCATGTCACTGGCATGTGGACTCCCACTGAAAGATTCTAAAATTGAATTTTAGGGCCTCCCCACCTCCAGTCCTGGTTTGGTAAACATCATTAAGAAAGCAGGCAAATAAGCTTACTGCTGGGCCAGATCACAGTTGCCGCGGGCTTTAGATGGGTGGTAGTAGTGCCAGACAAAGCCTAGATCTGTGCATATTGTTGAAATAGTTAATAGCCAGCATCACTTAGGACACAGGTTAATTGGGACAGCTGATGTCAAGGGCCAGAGGTTAAGGCAGTGCATCTACCTCTGGACTTCTGAATCTAATGAAACTTTAACTTTGGTTAGAGAAGGCCAGGACCATGGACAGCTCTTCAAAGCTTTAACAGGAATGTACCTAGAGTTTAGCTTAGGAAAATTACCTTCAGGTCCTAGTTCCACATCTTCCTAGCTAAAGGTCTCTATCATGGATAGGCAGTTTAATTTATGCAACCCTCATTGTTCTCCTCTGCAACATAGGAATTATATCTCTTTTACATAGTTCTTGTGGTACACAGATGGTAAATTGCAAGTGAAAGTATGTGTCAGCTATATAAATTAAAGATGTTAATGTATTTTTATTACCTTTTCACTTTTAATTATTGACCTTTATCTACTTAACATTGTGTTATGTTCATGAACATTGTTAGATTTTTCTTAAAAGTATGAGTCAGTCCATGCCATCACAACATCCCATCACAGCATATTCTTTCTTTTACTGCTACTAGAATGATATGAATGGTATCTGGTATATAGGGCCAGAGTGGTGATAGAATTCAGACTCTTGGTTTCTAGAAGAGAGGTCTTTTCTAAAGGTTTTCCTGATGGCAGAAATCAGAAGTCAAAGATAGAGAAAGAGAGGATCAGGAATGCATTTCTGCTCCTAACAAGGAGATTTCAGACTTTCTGTGGCCAGGAGACAGAGCCATGCATCCATGTGTGGGAGCCATGTACCCTTTTAGAAGGAGGCAAGCCAAGCTCCCTGGGATGATCCGGGATATTATTAATGTTGCTGCAGATGAAAATCCTTGCAAAGACCCTCAATCCAGTGGCCATCTTAAAGGAAATTAAAAAATCACACTTCAGTTATCTGTGTGTGATAACTCTGTAGTACAGTGATCTATTACTTAAAAGCATCTAACTACCTTTACAATTAGAATATTGTAAGAGGAATAAAATTCTTGTGTCATTAGCATTTAATATAACTTTCTTTGATGAAACCAAAGTATTTATATTGATACCTTCATAAATTTTTACTAGACAATTTAAATCTTTGAGAACAGAATGTAATATCTAATTTGTATGAATATGGATTCTATATGTGAAAAATTATGATTTGTGTGTGTATATTGATGAATATAAAATGTATGATAATGGGAATTCATTGGGTAGTAAAGAAATACCCTCAACATCTTTGCATATAGTCTGTCTTACATATATAAGGATGTGGACAGCTATAGGGAGCTTTGTAAGATTACTATTCAAGTCCTTTAATCTGAAGATCAGCTGGGCTGATTTTTTCTTACTAGTCTGATAGATGTTTGTTATTATCTGATCAATAGCCCATTGAGGAATAGGTTGAAGAAGTAGCAATTTTCTACCTAGGTAGCATTTTAGATCCATTATCAGAGAGTGATGGTTGATGGGTTTTGTATGATGCTCTTATCTCTCAGAAGTTTCAAAAGGAAAATGTTAGTGATAAGATAATTATACAGTGATTTATATGATAGAAAGAACTGAAGTTGAAATCAGAAGATACAAGTTTGAATTCTTTCTTCAAAACCTACCAGGTGCATGGTCTTTGGTAAATTGTTTAAACCCTCTAAGCCACAGTTTCTTCTTCTGCCCATCTATATTAGAAAATGGTTGTGAAATTATATTAAATGTTTGTGAAAGTGCTTAAAATTTGTAACATATTTTTAAAAGAAACTTCATAATAATGCTCCTCTTTGGTTATTTCCACAGAAAGTGAGTGAGAAGGTTGGAGGAGCTGAAGGAACCAAGCTAGATGATGACTTCAAGGAGATGGAGAGGGTAAGTTATCACCACTTAGAGTTCCCTTTGACATAAAATTGCCCAGCATACTAAGAGGAGGAGGGAGAAAAGAAAGGGGAAACTGTTCTCCAGTAAAAATACATTTTGTTATATTCTTAAAGGTACTCTTTTTTTAGTGTCTATTTTAAAACAGAAATGTAAAGTATTCTATCTTCCCTTTGTACTGTCCCAAGAACAAAACTTTAGTGAAGGTGAAATGCCATAATGTAATTGTCTTGGTGAATTTTGTCATCACTTTTCCAAAGAGGGACAACATGGGGCTTGTTTTCAGTTGTGGTCAGATGGAAAGAAAAGAGACTGTGTAAAATGATGTCACAAATGTTTTGGGGCGAGTTGGAGTCACTTTATAGCTTTCGAAGAATTTCCTTTCAGGACTGTGCCAGCCAGAGGCAGCTGGGTATAGTGGAGAGAAGGTGGGTGTGGGACTCTTTCCAACCCTAGCTCAAGTTCCACTCTCACCGCTTGTCATGCAAGTCAATTTATTGCTTGGAGCCTCCATTTTTTATAAATATAAAATGAGGATACTAATCCCTTCTTGCAGGACTTTTAGTAAGGATTAAAAATTAGTGTAAATCTTTTAGGATTCTGCCTAAAAGTAGGTTCTCAATAAGTGAAGGTGGAGACGATGAACAAAATATCCCATTTTATTTTTCTTGTGATGTAAGCCATATTTTCTCTTCTTTAACTTTCATACTATTCATAGCAAGTGATACTTAGGCTTATGCTTATATCTGCAAAGAATTATTTTAGGTGTTAAATTGTGGATGAGTAAAGGATCTTGGAATATAAACCCTGTACTTGAATAAAGAGGATGTTAAAAGCTCATGATACTTAGAAACTGTATTTTTACTTACTCCATATTATTCCAGTGGGTTACCTCAGTTTTTCTGTTTTTGCTGTTTGCAGGAAGAGTCAAGTAAAGGAAATTGCTATATACTTTCTGCCTTGTCTTTTCCATTTTTTATTCTGATGAGTTCATTGATGAATTCAACAAATTCTTGTTTTGTGCCTCTTATGAACCAAGCATGTAGGGTATGGCAGTGAATAGGACAGACAGGGTTCCTGACTGCGTGAAGTTCTTAGTCTAGTAGGGAAGGCAGACTTTGGATAAACACTGACTAATGTGGCAAGGGGAACAAAATGGCACTAGAGAAGCTTATAAGGAAGGAAACTCACCTATACAAAATAGTCAGGGAAGACATTTCTAACATTTAAGTGAAGATGTGGAGGATGAGTAAGAGTCTGCAGAGTCTGATGTGTTTCTAATAAAAGAAAAGGCAAACAAGAGAATAGGACACATTTGAATCCTGAAAAAAAGATTAGTTGCCAAGAGACAAGTTTCGTGAAAGGAGTCTATGTAGTGTTACATAGCTTGTCGTTCTGACTAGTTCTTTAAATGGACAGTACTGATAGGATAGGTCCCCACTGGATGAGGAGATTTAATGAGAGTCCTCAGTTCCAACCAGAAGTCTGGGAAGCCAGCCCCTTATATCAAATGCCTGGCAGCCACCTGTCTCACAGGATTGAAGTCTGCATTGGACCCTGTTTCTCATCTCTGGACAGGTTTAAATACTACCTGATCTTCAACCAAAATAGGTAGCCATAGCCGTTCATAGTTCTGGAAATAGTATTCTACACTCCTTTTTATTTTTCAGCATCTGTGTCTTCAGATACTGACACATTTGCTCAGAGTGACTTGACTTTGACTCCTTCACTCCCTGTCATATTAGAGTCCTGTGCTCCTCATTGTGAGTGGCCCTGTAGATTTGTTAGTTTGCACCAACCTCTGTCTACTCCTGATCTTCCTTAGTCCCCCCTTATCTTGTGATGTCTCCTACACCGCCACTGTGGAGGGAATTTATAGTATGCCACATGCCCAGTGCCCTATCATTAATGACAGATTAGGCAGGTATTTTGGAATTTAGAACTAAGGAGACAATTTGAATTTTGCTTTCTTCACCCTCCAAGACTAAAGGTAACAAGCTAGGTAGCTCACTGCCTAAGCTAAGACAAACTAACTTTCTGTTTCTTAAATGAGACTGAAAAGAGTAAGAAATTTGGAGAACAGAGTAGAGTTTATAATTGAACAATTAATTGAGGCTTTGAATCTATGCCAGTCTTGCAAACTAATTGAAATAAAAGAAGATCTTGCAAGTATTTTATTTCAGGCAAAGAAAGACCCACAGACATCCCTCTGAGTCTGAAGGTAAGGTTTATTTCTCCTGTTTCCTAGAAAATAATGAGTTTCTGAAGCTTTTATTCCAAAATCTAGATTTTTTTTTGCAATAAACTGTTGTCAGTTGTTTGAAGAATACACCTATGCATTTGTATTTGCTTTTATACCTAGGAAAATTGAAAGATTTAGATTTCAGAGCAGTGTGGAAATTGTTTTATTCCATTGTATTTCACATATCTTTTGTCTTATCTGTGGATCTGTTGGAAATTTTGTACTCTACCCCTGCTAAATTTGCAATAAAGGTAAAGATTTCTGTGGTAATTAGAAAGCGCATGTTTTGGTTTTAGAATATCAAATATTTTCTATCCCTTGATATATTTATTACTCACAAAAATAGTTTAGCTCAGTATTTCCAAGCCTACAGAAGAATCACCCTTCCACGATCTGATCATCAAAGATTTGTAGTAGAAAGACCTTTGTTCATCTGTATTCTCAGAGGTGCAATTAGACAACAAAATAAAATAAATTAGAGGTTTGCATCAAGCAGCAGTACTGAAGAGAGAAATGGATATTCCTAGAGATTGTTTCTCTAATCAGCCACCCCAGCCACTCTCCTGCTGAGAGATGCAGTAAAATTACTATATATGTCTTTGTCCTTGCAGCCTTCCTTGTCCAGAACTGATTGGGTGATATTCCTGTGGCTGTGTTGTCTCTGCAGGAACTCTGCCCATAATCATTCTCTCATCCTTTTAAGTGCCTTGCATAGATTTTTTTCTGTGTTCATTTTAAATATGTGTTGCTTACAAGCTTCATTAAACGCAAACTAAATTTCTTACCATGGTGCAGACATTGTGTAGATTTGTTCTTTGAAAAGCTAGCAATTTTTTTTTCCAGAGGAAGTTCTAGAATTTGAGGAGCCTCTGGTTGCTTCTCAAATTTCTATCAGTTTCTGCAGTGATTCTGTATCTTTATATGGATAGATATGTTCATTAATTCACATGTAATATCTGTAAGTGCCAGACATTGTGCTGAAAACCAGGAATACTGAGATCATTGAGGCACAGCTCCTACCTTCAAGGAGTTTTCACTATTGATGGAAGAAGTAGGCATGTAAGTTCAGCAGCTTACAGGTCATGGTGTTTGGTGTTCTGGGGATGATTTCCATGGATGAACTAACTCAGGCTGGTAAGACCTTCCTAGAAGCTTCCTAAAGCACAGAGAACCTGAACTAAATCCTGATATCTTCTTTTGGCCCTGCACATATGGGTAATGCAGAAGTCCAAGTCAAGGAGTGTAGTGTTTCTTTTTGCAGCCTCAGGTATCCTGGAAAGTCTCTTCTGTTGAAACCAGAGGGATTACAGGGTTAGAAATGTGATTATAGACTATTTTAATAAAAATGGAATTCTTCTTAAGGGGCAGCCTCAAGTTTTAAGAAAAGCAGGATGTTGAGAAAGAACAGAAATAATGTCATTCCATATGAAAACGAGAAAGAGTGGGTTGTTTGCTAATAGGAAAATGCCATGGTCACTATTTTTATGTTCTTAATTAGTCTTTGGGTAGCAAGGGATTAGATCCTTCTATCCAACGTCAAGTGATAGAACTAGAATTGTTGGGTAGAAACTATAGGGTGATAGAGTCAGGCTCAATATAAGAAAGAACTTTTGGCTATAAGAGCTGTTTTAAAAAGATAAAAAATAAATTAAAAAATAAAAAAATAAATAAAAAGTGAATTTTAAAAAAGATAAAAATAAAAAAGGAGAGGACCCTAGAAATTATTGAATGCTCCCTCACTGTCCATTTAGTCTCTGTTTAAACAGAGGCTAAATCTACAGTTCTGATTGCAATGTGAAGCTAATCATCATCTCTTTTGAGTTTTTGGCAAATAATTTGTTACTAGTAATGTCTCTCTCACTTGAATTCTAGTGATTTAATCAAATGGAAGAAAAAGGAGTAAAGTCCCAACCAGCACAATCAGAGTAATACAAATACAGATCCCTGACTGCACCTATAGGTGTCTGTCATCCCTATGAAGGTCTTCTTCATGGGCGTGGTAGTAAAGGAGAAGATACGGATTTCGGTACTCAGACACTCACTCACTAGTGTAGAATTATGAATGAGAGCCTCAAACAAGATGAGCTGTAAAGATAGCTTTCTGATTCTCCTGAAATTCAAGGCAGACAAATTTCTTCTCAGTTATGTGTTTTCAATGTATTTCTAAGCTCACAGTCATTAAAGGTAATGCCCAAGAAGATTAGCAAAAAATGTATTGGGGCAGTCTCAGCCTAATGCCTTGTTTATCTTTTGTTTTTCAACACCCTGTTTATTAATCAGGCTTTCTGAACAGATAAAGTGCTATAAGGCAGAGCAGTTTAGGGGCAAGTGCATGAACTCTTCTGCGTCAGTAAGGAACTGTTAAAAACATATTGGACCAGCCTGTATCTTCTGGACAGACTTTCCTAGGATGCTGTTTTCATCAAGTCTCTGTGACTTGTTTAGTTGAACGTCCTTGTTCACAGTTCTCATTGCTTTAACTGAGAGTGTGTGCATTCTTAATATGTACATTTGCTTAACCTTGGTGGTAGAAATTTAAGAATTCAAAAAGATTTTAATGTCCAATTAGACATTTTTACTTTATTTTTTATTTTTTATTTTTATTTTTTTGCATAACCACTGCGAGTTACCCCCAAGCCCAAAAGAGTGCTTGGTTTATCTGTGTATTATTGTTCACTAAACCCCCAAACTGCTCCATGTTAAGGTGAATATCTTTTCTTAAACTCTGTTACTACATCTCTGTGACAGTATCTGGTATAATGCATATCTGACAAAATTAAGTCATACCTTTCAGTCTTTTTGTTGCTCCACAAAGAATGCTGTGTTGTTCATGTTTGCTGCCACCTAATTTCAGGCAACACTGACAACTATTTTCTCCAGTGGAAGAAGGTAATATTCAGATGCTTCTAAATAATAACCCCATTCTAGTCATTCGATGCCTTTGAATTCTCTTGTATCTTGTCTTTAGAGACTGAGGCGGCTGGTGAAATGGTCAGCATCATTCATAGATTCAGCGTGGCATGTCTGTCTTGGCAAAAATAGAACCTTAGCCCAGGGATCAGCATTTTTCAGAAGTATATTGGGCTTTGTAGGCCAGAGGGCCTTCATGGTCTCTGTTGCAGCTCCCTTCTTTTGCTGTCAAAGAGCAAAAGGAACTATTGACAGTGTCTAAACAAACAAATATAAATATGTCTGTGTTCCAATAAAATTTATTTAAGAACACTGAAATTTGAATTTTATGTAATTATTATGTGCAATGATGTAATCAGTCTTCCTTTGAAGTTTTCCAACCATTTTAAAATGTAAAAACAGGAAGTGCCTGGATTTGGCTTGCTGGCCATGGTTTGCCAACCCCTGCCTTAGCCGAAGAAGAAAAATGCTATAGTAAGTAAAGAGATTTAGAGAGCTATTTTTCTCGCTACCCAACATTGTAAATTATAAAACTGGATAGCGGAGAAAGAACTTTCTAACTCTTAAGTACAATGTTACCCTCCAACAACACGGGTTTGCACTGCGAGGATCCACTTATATGTGGATTTGTTTTCAATAAATACCTGTACCGATCCGATCTGTGTTTGGGAGTCTTCAGAGGCTGAGGGCTGAGTGTGTGTATGTTCATTAAATATAGGGTCCTTGAACATCCACAGGTTTGGGTAAACGCAGGGAGTCCTGGAAAACCAGTTCCTCGTGGGTATGGAGGGACAACTGTTGTCCGCAAGAGTCAAAAGTTATACATGGATTTCTGACTGTGTAAAGGGTTGGCACCTCTAACCCCCACGTTGTTCAAAGGTCAACTATATTGCGAGTTGCTAAAATGTTGCTTGAGAAAATTGAAGGAAAAAAAATACCAGAATATATACGTATGCTTTTACCTTCAGAAAAGTATTTCATGTAGAATTTTTGTTTTCCGAAAACATGGCCATATTTGTATATATTTACAGTTTTAACTCCCTTAAACAGCATTTCTTAATGGTTTCCTACCTCCATCCAGACAAGATTAGCTAAAGAAACAGAGGCTCAGGCACTTATAAGAATGGAAGTTGTCATTTAAGATACATCAAAACTTATTTTAAAATTATAGGAAACTTTGGGCATTGAGGAAAACGTTAACTAGTCATAAGTTCAACTGTGCTGCCTTCAAATGGGAAAAGCTCTCGCCGGTTATAGTAAATGGTGGAAGAGGAACTCTTACTTCATGCAAGCATACCAGGCCTATTAATGAGAGGATAGGGGCTGGACGTTGCCGATTTAGGTTTATAAACAGATTTCCCAGCAAGCGCTCACCCAACAAGGCACACTCAAGTTCTCACAGGGTAATGGCCCTCAGCCTGTCCTTGGCTCACACAGGATAGTTGAGTTTAGCAAAAAGAATCTTAGGTATTATTAGTGAAGACAGAGATGGAGAAAAGTTGGAGATCGGACTACCTCCTGCTTGTAGATGGTCATTGGATAGTTTGGTTCCTCCAGTACTCCTTCTCAGAAACTTTCTGACCTGTGACCTTTAGGACTGCTTTTCTTCCTGGAATAGCCGCACTAGTTGTGTGACCTCAAGGAGTTTATTTCCCTTCTCTAGGTTCGGACTTACGTATTTAAAAAATTAAGGCTTTGGACTAGATTCTCTACTGGTCTCTTTCTCCTTTGTTCATTAACTCTGTCAAGTAATTATCTGTCAGAGTAAAATCAAGAGCAAGATCCTAGTGAATAAATTTGCTAATAGCTGTTCCCTGTTTGGGGTATGTCCTGATAATGCTGTACACAAATAATTATATTAGATAAAGTTGTTTTCAGAGGTAGATTTCAAGTGAAAGTATTTTATTTTATACTCCGATGAAAAGGGTTCAGCTAGAGCTTGTTTTGTAGTGATGATTAAGTAACTAGGAATGTGCCTCACTGGGCACAAAGTATGTAAAGCTGGGTTGGTATGGTCCCCAGTCCCTTCTGGAAGACGATACAGGGAGCCTTCTAACTCTGATGTGATCTCTCTCTTCATATTAGGATAAATCACTATTGCTAGTATTTTTATGAGCTTATTCTTTTAAGAAGTAGTGGTTAAGAACCTGGACTCTAAAGCCAGAACTGGGCAAGTTTCTTAACCTATTTCATAGGATTTCTAAGGATTAAATGTGGATAGATATTTAAAGCCCTTGCAACAATTTCTGACTAATAGAAAAACATTTTATAATGCTAGAGGTTATTATTATTATTGAGTACAGTGATGAGGGAAAATTCGAAATTGGTTAGCCTCCTAATATTAGATAACTTCAGAATATCAAAATGGTCATTGTACAGTTCTGGCACTCTCTCTTAGAAGACTTGACCTTTGAAATTACTTTTCTTCTCATTATAGCCACACAGGAGCTTTGGAGGCATTTGATGACATCAAGTTTCATAAATCCTGTCATTTAGTGAGCAGGGTATCTACATTTTCTTTCTTTCACATGTAACTGGGACTTCAGCATGTTAGTTCTGCATACAACCTTTGAATTTATTTCCATGACATTGAATATATAGAGGTTGGCTTGCATTTTGCTATTATTTCCAGGACCTCCATGTATGACCACACAAGTCCTGCACTGACCAGCTCCAGGGGACCACTGTCTACTTCAGAACTAAGTACTATTTAGTTCATATTCAGTTAGACCAAAAGGACATTGTACATGTCTCATATGTAGGCAAGCATCTTTAAGTAAGAGTGCTTTTTGATGTAATTTTATGCCATGATGACCTCATAAAAGAAAGTGTTTTCCTCTATTAATGACAATAACAGCCAGCTCCTTATACACACAGTCATATCACTACTATAGAATGGGAAATTATTCAGTATTGAAAACCAAACCGAAAGATAAAATCTTCTGAAAGATTACAGCTTGGTTTCTGATTATGAAAGAGAAGGAGGCTTACCCTGTCCATGAAAGGGTGACTTTATGTGTAAATGCAGTAAGTTATTGAAAATTTTTCTGGAATTGAAGGAGGAGCGCTTGAACTTCAATTAAAACAAAACAAAAATTCCCCATGAACTTAATTGATATCAGAAACACTTCCATCAAAAATGAATTTCTTTCACTCGTACCTATATCATACATCATATGCACATGTCTCAGAGAGGAAGATGTATTTATATTCACTAGTTATTTACCCTCTAGAGTGAATGAATAGACCAGACATGTTTGTAAAAAAGGGTTTCATGAGAGAATGTAGAGAGGACCTGAATTCACTGAACAGCTTACACAGCCTTTCCAACAGAGAAGGATCCTGGTGACCTGCTGAATGCAAATACTGACCATTTAGAATTGTGCAGGGATAGACTCTAGTGCTAAGATTTTTATTTAGAGTTAACTGACTTTGGGCTCTAAGATGGTGTCAGTTAATCCACTGAGGAAAAAGAAACTCATGGATATTAAATTAAGGAGGCTGCCAAACTGGATACTGATGAGGGCTTTTACCCCTAAAGGCATTGCTGGAGCATTTCAAAGAGCTTATTACCAGTATTACAAGTATGTCAGTGTGAAGAAAGAGAGCATTGCTGGGGTTTCTAAGATGCTGGCAGCTTATGTGCTTTTCAACTACTGCCGTTCTTATAAGAGACTCCAACATGAGAGGCAAGGCAAGTACCACTGAAGAGGGCCCAGCGTGGAGGCCTCACTCTGCATTCCTGACTGTGACCTTTGCCTGGCACCCCTGAATCCTTCCATGCCCTAATTAACACCTAATAAGAGGTAATGGTTAAAAAAAAAAAATTAACCAGAAGTTCACACTGAGTATATACTGACTATATTCTCAGAAGTTAAATAAACTTCTGTCTCCTACTTGAATAGGCAGAGTAATGCTGCGTTTTATTTTCTTTAGGGTAGCGAAACCTGTGTCATGCCTGGGCCACTGTAGACATACAGTAAATGCCTCAGGGGCAAAATATAATTCATTATCTCCACTTTATTTTTTAATTTTTATTTACATTTATTTTATGCTGAATTTATTTCTAGGCCATACATTTATATTTTTTTCAGTTTCTTCTAGGATATCTTTTTCTTCTGTGCAACCTCCTCTTCTGGCTTAGAAACAGCTCTTTTTCAGTAAGGATCATCTCTGTGTGGCAGGGTAAGCTCATGTAGGGTTAATCGGACTGTGAGCTCTGTAAATTCAGGGCCCCTCTGGCGGTTTTGTTTACCTGATTTGCTCAATGACCAAAGACTCTACATCAAAACCTTTAAGTTCAACATTACTGTGCATTTTTAGGTATGTATAGCAAAAATTCAGTGCTCTTAGTGGGTCATGGAGCCTGCGTCCAGCCCCACTATTTGGTCTAGGCACACCTACCAACTCCAGCATTGTAGTGATGGAACATTGTAATGACGCATGTTTTTTGTAAATTAATACCTCTCAGATACTTGGTGGCTTTTTGGATATGCATACCTTAGAAGACCTGGGCAGGTTCATGGGTGTTCTTAAAGAGAACATGAAGATTTGAAGTTTTTTATTTGTGTGATTTTGTGGGGCTTTCTGGGTCAGTTGAATGTTGAATCATTTCAGAGATCACTTTAAACTTCTTATGAGAAGAGGAAGCTATCTTTACCTTATTTTGCTAGAAGACAATGAAGTATATTTTGAAACAAATTTTAGAAAATTACCAGGGACCTCTTTGAATAAGTAGGCTTTCCAGTTTTGATGAAATACACTGGATGCAAAGCCATCATTACTCTTCATAGCTCCTCAGCTCCTCGCCTTCCACTCAGGATGAGTTACTCAGTTGCACTGCTGGTAATTGTATATCTGCTCAAGCAAAAACGAAGGTTCTAAAGCTAATAATTTTCTGTAACTTAGAATATTTATTTTCTCATTTCAGAAAGTAGATGTCACCAGCAGAGCTGTGATGGAAATAATGACTAAAACAATCGAATACCTTCAACCAAATCCAGGTAAGGGGTTCCTTCATATATTCAGGATATCCTTCCAGATAATCTTCAATTTTCTTTGATAGACATTTTAGGTTTGGTGTGCTTCTGCTTCCATAGCCAACTTTTATGGAGGTTCAATGACTTTAGGTATAACATTTTCACTTGAGATGGGAGACCTTTTAAGGCATACATTGATGTGA
Source organism: Macroglossus sobrinus (assembly GCA_004027375.1). Classification (NCBI taxonomy): domain Eukaryota; kingdom Metazoa; phylum Chordata; class Mammalia; order Chiroptera; family Pteropodidae; genus Macroglossus; species Macroglossus sobrinus. The sequence continues at coordinate 214,388 of PVKZ01000708.1, read as the reverse complement.
CTTAAAAGATTGTTTCTGTGGCATTTTCTTTGACTGATGTATTTAACAAACAAAATTATGTGGATGGCTTGCGTGGCATATATTGTCAGGGTAGCTGCAAGCTGTTATTAATGGAACTTTAATTTTCAAGGGATGGTAGAAAAGAAAATTGGAATAATATTAAGGTAAGATATAATAATTCCTGGAAGATATGAAAAGGTGGGAGGTTGAATAGTTTCTGTGAAATACAGAAGGTTTCTGTTCTCTGTTCATATAGCATCACTAAGATCTTTGGGGGTTGTTCTTAATTCTTATTCCTCTCACATGTCAGCATTTGTTCATGCTAACCTGTTATACTCTAAGAGAAGGAAATCATAGTAGAGATAATGGAGCTATACCTTGAAAAGAGAACCAGGCAGAACTGGGCAATCTCTATAGGCCCAAGATGTAATAGAGCAAAGCAGCTGACGTCATCAGCCTCCACCTTCCTAATCTTCCTCTATAGCAGTTCCTAACCCAGAGTATAGAAACTTGAAACAAGACTGAATGTATTTAAGTGGAATGCATTCATATTTGGAAAACTGGTTATTCTTGAGACTAGTTTCTTTGGGAGTTTCAGGTTGGGATTCCAGTATCTTTGATATACTAGGGGAGATAGCCCAGGCACAGTGCCAGCCTCAGCATGTTAGACAAGAGACAAAAGGAAAGGTGGGGATAAGAGGGAGCAGGCAAGTGCGGTAGGCAGTCCTCACCAACCCTTTACTGCTTCCTGCTTTCAGCTGTAGCCTTTATACAACCTTTGTTTATAGCTGCTGTTTTAAAGATGAACAAACTAAGTGGGAATGATGTTTCTATTTTTGTTTTCCTTAAACTACATCAGAGATGGGATTATATGAAGAAGGAAAGTCTAGAAGTAAATATGGTAAGCTATAGTAACCAGGCAAATGGTTAAGAAATTAGGCAAAGAATAGCAAAAATCAAGTTTCTTATTGTTACACAGAGCCTTCTTCATGACCTTTATATTCTATAGAGGTGTAAGAATCACTTAAATGTACCTGTATCCCTTAGCATTTAAGCAACTGTAATAGGTCAAATTCTAAAAGGGGAAATGCTCACTATAACAAATCATTATATAGAGGAAAGAAATGTTTGTCTTTATCTCTGCATAGAACCTTGAAATGCTCTCTGATTACCTAGGACTTACACATGAATTGTGCTAGTAACACACTGTGGGACTAAGATAAATATAGGGAAGGGAAAGAAAAATATACTATTTATTGAACACTAATGCATTGTCAGTACAGTGCTAGTTAAATACACTGTGTTATCTCTAAGAGTATCCTTTTTTCTGATTGCAAAAATAAAACAAGTTGAACAATTTATAGTATAGAAAGGGACTAAAAATTTGTTGTAACACAAAATCTCAGTGAGGGGACCCATCAGTGTTCCTGAGTAGAATGGAACGATTCTCTGTTATAGGTATGTATAGTGCATACCTAATGTTCCTCCAAATTCAGGGCTACCCACAACCTCAGAATGTGACCTTTTTTGGAAATAGGATCTTTTCAGATACAATTAGTTAATGATCTTGAGGTTAACTCATCCTGGAGTTAGGTAAACCCTAACTGACTCCGAAGACTAGTGCCCTTATAGAAGAGAAGACAGAGACACAGGGAAGAAAGTCAAGTAAAAATGGAGGCAGAAGTTGGAGTTCTGCTTCCCCAAGGCAAGGAGAGCTAGGAGCCACCAGAACCTGGAGGAGGCAAAGAAGGATCCTCCCAGAGAGCCTCTGAGAATAACCGGCCCTGATGACACCTTGATTTCAGGGTTTTGGCTTCTTGGACTGTGAGGGAGTAAATTTTATCTTGTTTAAGCTTCCCAGTTTGTGGTAATTTGTTATGGCAGCCCTAGGAAACTAACAGGAGGCTAGCCTTGTTCTATGCAGGAAAAACAAACAAACAAACAAACAAATGACAAGGGCCAGAGATTTTTAGAAACTTTCTTAAAGTTAGTTACCCAGGAGCAGATGAAGCCAATATTGGAACCCAGATAGGTCTGACAGCTTCGTAAGTCAATGTACTTTACATTGCATGATGCTGCCTCTTAGAAGGATGGATTCAACTTCAAAGGTTCCTTTGCTGTTAGAGAGGTACAACAGGAATTCAGAAAGGGAAAAAATTGTGGGGTTAAGACTTATTTTAATAAAGAGAAAGTAATTGGGGAAGATTTGAATTTTTAGAAGTGATACATTTTTAATAGAATGCTGAATGTGCTATGTAACTGTCCATGTATTAGTTTCATGGCTGTTTAAAAATTGAATAGACATCTGCCATCAAGGAGAACAGTAAAAGCCATCACCAGGAAATCCCAGGTTGGTTTTAGAAAAGCAATTATATATGGGCAGGCCATATATATATATATATATATATATATATATATATATATATATATATATATATATATATATACATACAAATAATTGTCACCCACAAGGGTCTAGAACAAAAATTTCATTCTACAGAATGTAGACAATCTGTGTTTAATTGTTTTATGATAGATGTGATTAGGTTTCTTTGTGAAATTCTTTCCTTGAGAACAGATACTGGCTCTACTGCTCTTGAAAGACACAGACTGGTCAAGTGCACTTGTTTAGAACCCAGGTGTCCTTGGAAAGGGGACACAGGAATCCAGCAAATACCCAGAGACACCTTTTGGGCACAGAGGAGCACCAAGAATATTTCCAGACTCATGCAGTTTGGTAAATACTTTGACCACTCAGCCTGTCATTGACTCCATGAGCTGGTCAACCAGTATGGATTTTTACTGGGTGCTGCTCCCGAATAAGCAAGATCTAGCTTGGGTCAGGACAGAGGCTGATGCCAAGTAACAAATGTGCATGGCCAAGCCAGTAGAATCAGTGGAAAGTAATATTTCGAGGGTACTTTGAGAGTATCTTGTATTAGATTAATACTGTAGGATGTTTTCTGATCTTGTACTTGTGGAGCATAACTCATCTTATATTCTCGAAACTCAATGTCTGTTGAAACAATGACCAAAGAGCATTTGATTAATTTTTATCAGTCTGTAGATATGCTCTGTGTAGGTCCCACATCTGCTTTTACCCACCTCCAGAGTGATATTTTTAAAAGGCACATTTGATCATATTTTTATCTTGCACAAAATCCTTCAATGGCTTTTCATTGCTTTTAGGATTAAGTTTAAAAGTTTTAATGTGGCTTAAAAGGCCCTGCCTGCATGGTCATCTGCCTTTTCTCTGCCACCTCACCAGGGAGACAGTTCCCTCAGGTCCAGTGGAGTGGTTACTTAGAAGCCTTCCTTGATTCCCAACTATGTTAGGTTCTCCTTTCAACACACCTCTCACAATGCCAGCTGCTTTTCCCTGGTGGCACATGGCAGTTATTCTAATTGTGTGATGTGTGCGAATTTTTTTGTTTGTCCTCCCCTATAAGTACAGGACTGTGCCTTATTTATTCACCACTGCATCGCCAGCCCCCAGCTCAGGTCTGGCAGCCAGTGGCACTTGGATATTTGAATAAACAAATGGCAGTCAGTAGCTAATATGATAAAATTGCTCTAGTATAAAGAAGAGGAATGAAAACTCTTTTCGCTAAACTATCAGCTCTTCCCATGTAACTAGAATTTATCAAATGCATTCATTTTTATGAGAAGACCAATTCTAGATGCTGTGTGGGTGGAAACAGGACCGAGGTTGGGCCCCCGCTTTCTGGGACCTCACTGTCTAACATAAGGTATGTACACTCTGGGGAGAGAGGCTCAGAGGGCTTCATGGCCAATTCCTTTGGAAAGTTTAGCTTCCTTATGAGGTGAGGAGGGTGAGTGAGTCATAGGTCTTTGAAGCAGAGCTTTTGAGAACATAGAAGAGAGCTGTGAAGTCTTTCAGTTTGGACTGTAAAATTATTCTATCAAGTACAGAATAAGCCAGTGCAAATTTCTAACCTGCTTAAATAAATAATTTGAACATGGAAAGTACCACGCACAAGTTTCATTCTACTGATTGTGAGCGTTAGTTCTCATGGTATCTGAGAGCAAAGATCTTTAGAGAATATATAAATCAGTTTTTTTATTTGAGTATTCTGATACCTTGTGGAGAAAATATGCACTAAGTCAACATTCTCCAACAGAAATATGATGCAAGTCATATGTGTATTTTTGAATTTCCTAGCAGCCACTTTAAAAAAGTAAAAAGAGGTAAAATTTATTCTAATGTATTTTACTTAACCTAATTTTTCCAAATATTAACCAATGATAAAAATTATTGAGAAATTATATTTTCTTTCTTATACTAAGTTTTGAAATTCAGTGTGTATTTAATTTTTATGGCACATCTTGGTTTGGCCTAGCCACATTTAAAATGCTCAGTAGGCTCATATGGGCAGTGGTTTTCATAATGGATAGTGCAGTTTGCCATTCATCTTATTATATTTTAGTATGAGTTTGATCTGTAGCTGCTTGGTTTTATATGTTAATGGTTGTTTTTTTTCCAATAGAAAAATGGGCTTGATTTGGGATGAGGATGTCTTTAACTTTGTTTGTCCTTTTTACCCTTTGCAAATCTGTTTCATGGTACTGTATTGGAGATCTTCCCCTTACATAGTATGACAAACATGGCCAGATTGGGCTGTGTTTCCCAGCCATAGCATATGGGTTATGACAGAGGTTTTTTCCAGTTTGCACTTAAAGTTGTTCTGACCCTGATGTCATAATCCAATACAGATTTCCAAGATGGGTAGATAAAAAGCAATTTGAACATTAAAAGACTGCACAGTCAGTTTGATTCTCCACGGAAATACTTTCCCCTTGAATGTCTACATGGTCTAGCTTTTTTTTCAGCATGCCTGAGATTGGAATAATAAATTGGAATCATTAGATATCTATTCAGAATTTTTCTGTAAGAAATCCAAATCTTGTTTGTGGAATGTGGCCTATGGAAGTAAAAATTCACTGTATTAATCTTACAATACGATATGAATCCCTGGAAAGATATTTTATCAAGATTATTATACTTCTTTCTCATGGGCTGCCCTCTTAGCATTCTTCCAAAGATGAATAAATATAGTGATTATAAGATGTTTGGTGGTATTAGAATTGAAAATAAGTACATATATTACTTGGTATTCATGCATCCAAGTCATTGGCTTCACAACACACTGAAAGTGCTGTGTTTCCTGGAGGGCAGAACCTGAGTTGTATCCATCTTCTTGTCTTTTGGGGCTCTGTTGTGATTGGTATGTTTTTTCCCTCAATATATCTATCAGATAGGTGTGCTAATGAATATGTCCATCTTCACTTAAAGAGTAAGGGATGTGTACTGAATCTAGTAGCCAGAGCTTTCACTTTCCTAAATGTTGGCACTGAAAAATAATCAAAATGCATAAAGGACAGGTTAACACAAGTAATTTTGAGGGAAATGTTGCTAAACTCAAAGGAATACAGTTTCAAGGATGAACATATTCAAGAAGAAAATACAAGTCAAGTGGTATGTGACATAATTCATATACTATATCTACTGAAAAGGCTGGAGGGTTTTCCTAATTTTACTACATCTTTGGGAAAAATATTGAAAATTAATAGGTTCATAATATATTTGAGACACCTTAAATAATCCAGAGTTTTAAGTCTGACTGGAACTGGATGATGAATATTCGAATAGTCACTGTGTCTGTAAAGACTGCTAAAGCCAGACCTTACCTAAAATGTAATTAATCCTGACAGAGATAGTGTGCATTTAAAGATATGCATATATATGGAAAATTAAACAAATGGAGTCTCACTTTCGTAACACACTACCTGCACGTGGTGGTCCCTGTGCTCTCTGTCTCGCCAAGTGTGTTCTTCCTCTTTTTCATCCTACTGCAGCCTCACTGGCCTTTTAGTTTTTCCGGTGCTTCAAGCTCTTTCCTGTATCAGGACTTTGCACTGGCTGTTCCCTCCTCCTCCTGGAATGCCCCACCAGCCCCTGTGTGACACCTGTCTTCTTACTCACTTACTCATTCTTCCTGCCTCAGCTTATATATCATCTTCTCTCAGAGGCATTCCATTAGGCCCTACGTCAGGTCCATCTGATGTTGCAGTCTCATGACACCTTCACACGAGTCCCCTGCACAAATGTCTCCCAGTCATTCCCTATTTAAAGTAAAATTGAAAGTCCTCATCATAGGTTACATGGTCCAGTGATCTGATTTAATTTCCTACATTCCTACACACTCTGGTATATCCAGACCATGCCAGTCCTTCTGCCCGAACCACTTCGTTTCCAGGTCTTCTCAAAGTCTATACTCGGGTCTCTGCTCAGATGTATTTGTGCATCTTTCCCAACCATCTTGTCTAAAATATTACCCCTCACAACTTTCTAAGCTCTTTCTTCATTTTTTTTCTTCATGGCACCTATTGCTACTTAAATTTTTATTTTACTTACATTTTTATTTGTTATAGTATGGTTTGTCTCTGCCACCAAAATGCAAGTGGCCTGAGTGTAGGATTGTTGTTTGTATATTGCAGTCAAAGAGCCGTTCCTTTTATTGTATTTATCACAATAGTTACTTTTATATGTAATTTTTATTTGTTCAGTATACTACCTTCTTCCATTCTTACTCCTCTATTTTATGTTCTCCACCTAGCAGCTACTTCATTTCATGAAAAATGTAAATCATATCACTCTTCTACTTATAACTCTCCTTAACTTCCAATTGACTTCAACATAGACATCCTAGCTACAAGGATCTGTGTGATCTGAGTGATCTGGCTGTTGTTCTCCACCTGAGCCCATGTTGATCTTTATCCATGCTCTTCTCCTGGTTCCCACATGGCTGTTCCTTCTGCCATTCCACTCTACCTCTCTGTAGTCATCCCCTGGCCACCATACCTGAAATAACCTCTCCCCACCCCTCTCACATCCCTTTTTCTTATTCTTTCATTTAAAATTATCCTCTGTTTTATTTTTTTTCATTATTTACTCACCGCCCTCATTTCCCATCTAGAATGTAATCTCCACAAGGGTAAGGGGCTTTGACCTATTATTATCCATAATATACAAGTGATGCCCTCAGTAAATATCTATTGAATGAATGCTGTTTGTCTCTCCCATTGTATCATAAACTCATTGAACAAAGGACTATGTCTGTTTTGCTCATTTACATATTCTTAGTACCTAGCACAGTGTGTGGTGCTAATTTGCTGAGAGAATGAATCAAATCATATTAAGCATATTTAAACTCTATCTTATAGGAGTAACTATTTTTTCAGGTAGAGTATGGTTTGCAGATTTGAACAGGCCAGGATCAGAGCCATTACTCTGTCTATATTATATCTACTTAGTGTCATGCACAATTAATACATCTCATAATTGCTTTGAAAAAATAGTGAAAGTGCGTACTTTCGTATTTAAGATCATTGGGCTGAAGCTATTGACAGAATATTCATAGTTACAGACATAGATAATAGTTATACTTATTTTCAGATTAGAAAACTGAAGCTTCAATAGAAATAAAATAATTTGCCCCATATCATCCAACAAAAGAACCAGAATTCATATTGAGATATGACTATCTCCAGGGTTCATTTTTTTTTTCACTGTCTTATGCTGCAAAATAAGAAGACTCCTTTAGTGTTGGTATGTGTGGTGAAACACTGTAGAGTGATCCCTGATATAATCACATCCTGATATAATCCCTTTCCTTCGCATGTAGGTGAGCTTTGTGACTTGCTTCTAACCAGTAGAATTATCAAGCTGATGGAATCAACCACTCACTGCTTCCTTGATCAAGTTATGTTATATGGCAAAGCTGATGAGATGTCATTCCGATGATCGAGTTACATTATATAAAACTGTCTTAGCAGACTGAAGTAAGAGAGATTCTTCTGCTGGCCTAGGAGAAGCAGACTGCATGTTCTGACTGCCTAAGGAAAGGGCCAAGTATCAGGGAGGTGGGGGTGGCCGCTAGGACCTAAGGGTGGCAACTAGCCAACAGCTAGTAAGGAGCCAGGGCCCTCAGGCATACCAACACAACGAAGTAAAATTTTGTCAATAACTTAAGTAAGCTTAGAAGCAGGACCTTTTTTACTCATGCTTATTGATAACACAGCAGCTTGACAAACACCTTGATTGTAGCCTTAAGAGACTGAATATAGGACTCTAGAGGGTCGTGCCAGGACTCCTACTCTATAGAAACTATGAAATAAATATGTGTTATTTGAAGCCACTAAGTTTGTGGAACTTTAAAATGCAGCATAGCAAACTAATACAGTATGGCTGTTTGTTCCCCAACCAAAGCTCCTAGTTCAAGCCTATCACTGTCTGCTGGGCCATCAGGCCATTTGCCCTTTTCACTTTTGGTCCCTGGATACCTTCATTGAAGCAAGAGGTAGATGTGGGAAATCTTGTCTTATCTTTTCATATTAGGATAAAGTCTCCTGATCCCTTAGGGACTAATTGGACAGGTCAGGTCCACCCTATGCTAAGACTAAATATATCTTTGAAACATAAGACAATGAAAAGCTCTTGGCACAGTGCCTGACACTTAGTAAGGGCTCAAGAAATGTCACCTTCTCTTCGCAGTGGCTTGCAACCCTACCTGAAGACTCAGATACTTACCCATCAATTCTTCCACATGTAAGGTCTCCAGGGAAGATCACTTCAGGACTTCCTAAAACCATATGATAGCTCTAAGTGCCCACCCTCCATCTTCTCTGAAACCTGAAGAAGCCAAAGCTCATGATGTTAGTACACAGAGGATTGTGTATTTTTCAAACTGCAGGAACCATTTTATGCTCTTGTGGTGTAATTGCCTGTTTTCCCAGAATACACTATGAGACCTGTTTTGACTCCTTGCAATACCCCACGTGGAAGGTGGGAGATGTTTGCTGTCCCAATGCATGGGTTCTTAGGGCTGCTGTGCCATGGCTCAGTGTCTTAAAGTACCTCCCCGCTGCTTCCTATTCAGCAGGGGCATAAGAGATCTCTGTCGCCTTGGAGAGAGGTGTTATATAAATACCATTATTTGAGTTGAGGATAGCATGATTCAGTGCTAATGTTACATATTTGTCTAATTCAGCAGGCAAATCTTTCTCTTCCTTTTCCTCAATCCCTTCAAGAGAAACTGCATATGTTTCAGGAAATTTACCAAAGTCTTCATTATCACATAAATCTTTTTCATCCTTTAGTAATCGTTAGTGTGCAAGGCCAGGAACACATTGCTCATAGTGACGGGAGCAGCAGAGGGTTTTAGATTTTTGAATCTTCTGAGATTTCACCTGGGAAAATTAGGCTGTTATATGTAATCATCACAGGTTATCAATGTGAAATATATGCTAAAATGTTTTTTTTTTTTGCATTTTGTTGCAAGTATTAAGCCCCAAATCTAATTTAGTGTGATGTGGGGATTTATATTTATTTTCTAAGTATAATCTCTGTACTAAACTTTATTAATTTAGTTTAAATAATTCAGAATTAATTTTTGTCTCTTCAACTAAAGACATTATTGAGCTTTGATAGACTGTAAATAAGTAGAGTTTTAGCTGTTGGTGGCCATTTCAATAAAATGGCTATCAACAATAGTTTTCTCCAGCCAAAGGGGGAAATGAGGATAAAAGATATAACATTCGTTTAGTTCTTGCTTTGATTACATTCATCTCCTCATTTCATTACAACAGTCCTGTTCCTAAGTATTATTATTTCTTACTTATAACCAGCCAGGCACAGTAAGGCTGGGAGGGGATGGTAAGCACCTTCTCTTCCCTGCAGACCTGGTAAGAGGCAGAGCAGGAATTTGAACCCCATCCCATATCATTCTTATGTTAGCACATGACCTTGCATTAATTAGTAGCAAATGATAGTAGAGTCTGTCACAGGAGAATGCAGTTCTTATTTTTGTCCTAAAAAAGAGGCTATATTTTCACATTTAAATGCAACTATGATCCTCTAAATTTTAAGAATGCATGTTAAAGTTTGTTGTATTTAGGATTTAATTATACTTAATGAAATATGATAATTTTCCATAAGAAAGGAGAATAAATTACCATTTTGTTTTTCTTGAAATATCTATTTGATCTTTTTAAAAAATATTTTTGTAAAGACCCATAAACAGAAACCATATTATTAGGAAATGGTCTGGCTATAGTTCTCATTCTTGTAGAAATAAAAACAACAAAAAAGAGGATTTAAAAAAAAGAATAAAGTTAAAATATTTACATTAGAATTTTAAAGTAAAAGTTACTGGGTTTGATCCAGTGATAGTTTTATGAAGGATAAGTTTCATTGGTTTTGAAAATTTAATTAAGGTTCTTTGCACACGTTCATAGATATCATCTACTCATTTGCAAATGACCAGTCCCCTCATCCTAGTGGATTCTAATGCATGTATGAGAGATTTTTAGGTTTGAAAGGCATTACAGAAATCAGGTAAGCAAGAATCAGATCCAGAGTGACTGAGCAGCTCGCCCAAGATTATCCTGATGGAAAGACCTCCAGTCTTCTCACTCATGGTGCAGTGCTCATCCTGCTTCTTGAGTAGCAGCATCTATCATACTTTGTCCCCTCTGCATTTTAAACACTTACCAAGTGTAAATGTAGCTAAAGCTCTACACTTTACTGCTGACAATCCTAATTTGAACTATTTTAATGAAGATGTAATAAAGCAGTGAAAACTGGAGTGGCATTTTGGGACAAGAATAGGTTTTTGAGACACAGGATTCACATTCTGCTCAGTTTCTTGTTACTGTGTGCCCTTGGGCAAGTTACATAACTTTTCTGTGCTTCATTTTTCTTATCTGTAAAACTAAGAAAGCAAACTTGTTTCTTGTGTTATTGGGAGGATTAAAAAGATGATATATGTGAATTACATATGGTAGACACTTCTGAAATGATAGCTATGGGATGAAATGTGGTCCTGATGTTCAGTTTTTCAAAGATATTCAAAGCTTTTTCTAAGTTTTCAGACTATGGTAGCATTTATAAATACTATTACAAATCATTCAGCATTTGTCTTCTAAAGGCCTTTGCTCTTTGGGGCACTACGTTTGGTTTTTGTACAGTAGATGGAGATGAAAAAGGAATTAAGTTCCTAAAAGCAGTGAAAGCTGGAAAATTTATTCCATGTCTTTGGTCTTTCCTGATGGGCATGAAGTCCATTAGATTTCTCCTAACAGTCAGAACATTTGGAATGCTGTGGCCACCCCTTCTGCCTGGTTATGTCAACTGTTCATCAACAAAAGCCAAGGTCAGCGTTGCTTTTTCTTCTTCCCTGTTGTGACAAACAGATGCCTTTTCAATATGTTCTTTAATTTGAAATTTCACAGATAAGAGCATAATACAGCAGTTTAAAGCAGGCTATAATTTTTTATTTATAAAATGTCTCTTCCCTACACTCCTGTAGTGATCATTTAGGGTAGGGAGGAGGGAGAGGTGCAGAAAGGAAGACTCAGTGTTGATCCCTGCCCCTATACATCAGTGAACACCCGTTTTTATCATCTCCCTATACTCTTCCCCTATCCTGAGCTCAAATTTTGTGCTGAGCCTCTTTTTCCAACTTTGTGTTCCACAAAGACTACTGGTTTCCAGAGCTCCAGGAATCCCATTTGCTGTAAACCTTAATTTTGAGTTATAATGAATGAAACTTCTTTAAAAAATCACATTAGGACTCCCCTCTTTATTTCCTCTTAGGAAAAGGTGTACTCCATCTTCTGTCTTTGGGACTAACCCCCACTTAGAAAATACCACTTTGCCTTGTCTTCAGAGGCTTAAGATCCACATGTCCTGACCTGTCACAGTATCTTTGTACAAAATGAATCTCAAGGATTTTCCTACAAATGTCTGTAAAAACCTGAACACCCACTCCTATGTGTGCTACATCCTGTTTTAGAGATGTAAAAGGAAAACTGTTTTTCTCTACACTCTATCCACAGAACACTTCTGACACCAGATATGTGAGTCTTGCACTCACACAGACCAATTTTCTGACTTCATTTGTGTCCCCACATTCAGTTCAGGTCTGACGCTGTCTGCATGGAGATTGCGTCAGATCCCACAGGTTGAGGGCTCAGTCCATAAGACTGCCCAGATTCAGATATCAGTCCCAGTTCTGGGCCTCACCAAGAATGGCCCACAGGACTCAGAGAAACACTTATTTAACATTTATTGGTTTATTATAAAAAATACCACTTAGGGATAGCAAAAGGGAAGAGATACTTAGGAGAAAGCATGGGGAAGGGTGAACAGAGCTTCCATGCCCTCTCCAGGCACCTCAGTGCGTTCACCAACCTGGAAGCTTTCTGAACTTCTTTGATAGGATTTTTATAGAGGCTGAAAACTCCAACCTTTTAATCACATGGTTTGGTTGGTTCTCTATCCTGAGGCTATCCAGGAGCCTTCAGCCACCTATAGACTTATTTAGCATATAAAAGACATATCACTTTCCAGGTTGAAAGATTTTAGGAGCTCCGTGCCAGGAAAGGAGGGAAGGTACAGAGACCAAATGTATATTTCTTCTTATGTCACAGATTTGATGGATGGGATTGCTGGTACAGAAGTGCTGTTCAGAGATTCGCAGGAACCAATGGCTTGGTCACCGTATTTAATGACGATGTATCTGAGTGGTGTATATACAAGTGTACTGTTATTCTCTATGCTTCTTCATATGTTTGAAATAGTCCATTTTTTTTTCTTAAGTGAAGTAAAATAGTACTTAGCTACCACAGATGAGAATGAGAGTGCAATAAAATGCCCCACAAGCTGGAGTGTTCACCATTGGTATGCTGCTCAAGGTTTTACTACTGTCTGGAAGAAAAACCTAGATTTATGTCATTTTTCAGTTTTTATATTGCTAAATCTCCCATGGTCATTTTCACGATAACAACACAATATCACTGAATGTAGACTTGTGAAGATAAGCTCACAGTGGGCTCTTGTGAGCCAGTGCTGGCTTTCTCCAGCACAGTACTGGGCACAGCTGCCAGGGAAAAGTAACTCCCACAGGTAGGTAGACAGTAAATGCTCAGGAAATAAATAACTGATTTCTGTGAAGTCAACTCTGTAGTCTCTAAATTTAATCCACAGACACAGGAGTGGTGAGAGAGAGAGGAAGGTGGTAAGAATGTAGAATTTTCTGAGTGCCCCCTTGTACCTTCCTGCTCTCTTAAGGACTCTATCTTTTTAATGTAGATGGGCTCTCTTGTTCCTGCCTTTAGTGTTATGCCAGAGGCAACATTATGTATTTATTTATATCTAGACCAACTAACTCTAAGAACACTCTTGTGTATGATAATTTGGGAACACCATATTTGTTCAGCTTTCTATAGAACCTACTTTTGATAGAAAAAAGAATTTATCATTTTGGTTATAGCCTTCATTTTATTGAGTATTTCTTCACTGCCAAGGCCATTGCCAGGTACTTTACAAACATCATTTCTAATCCTCACAATAAACTAGCAAAGTAACTTATTTTTTTCATTCCGTAGAAGAGGAAACCCATTCATTTAAAAAAATTATCTGCCACATTTATTCTAAGGCAGAGTTCTAGAATTAAAACTCCTGGGCACGTATCAGTAAATGAAACAGACCAAGACCCTGCCCTCATGGGGCTTTCAGTCTAGTGGGAAGAGATTATGGCAGGTGGTAGTCAGTGCAACAAAGAGAAATCAAAGGTAAGGGAGACAGAAAGTCACCTGTGGGGTGGTGGCATGCCTGGTATGCTCATGGAACAGCAAAATGCATGGTGAGAGGAGGAGGTCATGGGACCCAGAGCACATAGGACCTTGTCATTATTGGAAAGACTTTGGCTTCTCTTCTGAATGACATAGGGACACATTAAAATATTTTGAGAAGAGTGACATGATCTGATCCTGAAAAGGACTGACATACAGAATAGATTATAGGGAGTAAGAATGAAAGTAGGGTGGCCAATAGGAGCTTCTTTTAATAACCCAGGTGAGAGATGATGGTGGCTCAGACCAAAGCGGTCTGACTTTGGATGTGTTTTGAATGCAGAGCTGACAAAATTCACTGACAGATTGGATGAGAGGTATGGGAAAAGAAAGGCATCAAAGATGACTCTAAGGTTTTGGGCCTGAGCAAGGAGAAGAATGAATGGAGCTGTGTTCACTAAAACATTTATATAAAGCTCCTAGCTTACGGTTAACACTAATTAAGGGCTAATTCCCACCTACCAAATATAAAACCAGAAGAAAAAGGAAACCTCTTTAGAATTATGTTTCATCTTGATTGGGAGGGGTGAATGGATTTTATTTCTATCTTTTTTCTGTTATCTGATAGCCTAGGGTTCAGGATTCCAGGTGTTTCCTTCTTTATTATGGCTGAATAATATTTCATTATATATATAAATGCCACAACATGGATGGACCTTGGAGGCATTACGTTACATGAAATAAGTCAGGTAGAGAAAGACAAACACTGTATGATCTCACCTATTTGTGGAATCTAATAAAATCAGACTCATAGAAACAGATTGATGGTTGACAGAGACTGGGCATAGGAGTGGGTGAAATGAGTGAAGGGGACCTAAAGGTACAAAGAAAGTACGGCTGAGGATGTATTGCATAGCATGGTGACTATATTTAATAATACCATAGCGTATGTTTGAAAGTTACTAAGGGAGTGGCTCTTAAAAGTTCTTATCATAAGAAAAAAAATTTTGAGGCTTTGTGAGTTGATAGATGTTAACTAAATATATTGTAATCATTTTGCAATGTACACATATATCAAATCATTTCATTGTACATCTCAAACAATGCTATATGTCACTTGTGTCTCACTAAAACTGGAATCAAATTGCAGGTGTTTTCAGTTAAGCTACCTGTCTTTACTCAGCCTACTTTCTTTTTGGCTCAAAACCTGTTGTTAGATTTTGTAATTGCTGAAATTGGAACACTTTTACACTTCCTTCCAAAATTTTCTCTTCCTCTTATGTTCTTCATCTCAGTTTTGTATTATCACCTACCCAGGTATCAGGGTAGTGACTCTAATACAGTGGTTCTCAACATTGGCAGCACATTACAGTCACCTAGGGGACTTTAAAAACAGTTGATGGCCAGACCACATACCAGACCAGTTACATAGGGAATTTGGGAAGAGACACAGGTAGCAGTTTTGTTGCTGTTGTCATTTTTCCTTGAACTATTTGCTGATTTATAACATAAAAAAAAGTGCAGTGTTCAAATCTTAAGTATATATCTAGGTGAGTTATTACAAACTGATGCTCCTGTGTGCAGGGACCTAGTTCAAGAAATGGAATGTTACCAGCATCCCAGAAACCCCCTTGCAGACACAAGCTTCACTGACTTTTAACACCATATAACTTTGTCTGTTTTAGAAACTAACTTTAATAGAGTTTAATCATATAACTTTAATCATGGAGCAGTTACTCTTCATATTTTGCTCAGCTTTATATGTTGTTGTATGTAGGTGTAGTTTTTTCATGTTCATTGCTATGTAACATTCCATTGTGAGACTGTAGCACAATTTATTTGTCCATTTTTTCACTGATAAACTTTAGAGGTTTTCCATTTTCTGGCTATTTTGAATAGACCATTTTTGGACATGTCTGTTATTCATGTATACATTTCTGATGAATATATGCCTAGAAGTGGAATTGCTGAGTCACAAGGTATATGTCTGTTTAGCTTTAGTAGATACTGTCACATTGTTTTCTAAAATGTTCTATCTGTTCATACTTCCACCAGCAATATTTGAGAGTTCAGGTTGTTCTATACTCTCTAAACACATTATGTTTTCTGTTTTTTAAACTTTAACCATTTGTGTGGGTATTTTTCAATGTGATTTTACTTGCATTGCCAAAATAACTAATGAAGTTTAGCGCCTTTCAGATGCTGTTTAGATATCTGGATATTTTCTTTTGTGAAGTGTCTGTTCAGGTTTCTTGCCCATTTTTAAAATTGGGCTTTCATTTCCTTAGGATTTTATAGGAGTTGTTTTTTGTTTTGTTTTTAATCCTCTATTCAAGTTCTATGTATTGTGAATATCTTTAACTTGCTTCATTGGTTGCTTTTTAACTCTTTCTAAGAATCTCTTTTGAAAGGAGGTTCTTATCCACATTATATTTTCCTTTATTGATAGTGCTTTTTTAAACCTATTTTTAAGAACTCTTTACATAGTCTATAGGTCATGAATATGTTCTTTTATATTATTTTCTAAAGGTGTACTGTATTTCCTTACATAATTGGATGTGCAACTGACCTGGAATTGATTTTTAGGTATAGGTAAGGTGGAGTCATGAGTTATTGTTTTTCCTTAAGGAATTTAGACAACCCAGTACCAACTTTGAAGGAGTCAGTAGTTTTAAAAGCTCCGCAGGTGATTCTAATATTAATAGGCAGCTCATCGTTGCTCTAACATCATCCCAGATGCCTCTCTCCTTTCTTTTCTCATTTAGTAAATCATCTGGTCCTACTAATTCTACCCTCCAAAGGACTCTCTATATATAGTTTATCTCTTTTTCTTCCTCTCTTTCCTTAGGACTCATTTTTTACAGCATTTGTACAGCTGGTCTCCCTCCCTCCATCTTCGCACTTTGGGAAAGACTCCTTCCCATTTTTCCTATATTAAGGATAGAAACCATTTTTCTCCAAACCTAAATTTGATTTAATTTGAATTAAAGTCCTTTTAAGGTCTAGGTCTTAAGTCACTGTCTACAAAATAGAGTCTAAGCTCCTTAGCATGACATCGAAAGCCATTCACAACCTGGTTCCAACTTTGCAACCTCTTCATCTAAGCCACAGACCTTCTGAAGTTTCTAGATACATCAGGCACTTTCCTGTGCCTTTGCTCATTGTCCCCAGATGCCTAGAATGTCCTTTCCCATTGCTCTGCCTTTACACTTCACTCTCAACAGTGGCTCAAGTGTCACCTGTTTTATGAGCCTTCCCAGCCTTACTCTTCTAGGCAGAATGCATTGCTCTTGTCTGTGATGTAGATGCATTATAACCTTGTCCAAGTATGGCCCACATCTGCCTGTGCCACCATGAGTGGACTTCTGACTCTCCCAAGTAGACAGTAAGCTCATTAAAAGCAGAGGCTGGGCCTTTCTTCTCTCTGAATCTCCCTAGCATAGTTTCTTTCACCTAGTAGGTGTTTAATAAATACTTGTTTTGTTTATCACAGGAAAAAAAAAACACTTTAAAAAGCAGATTTTTGGTAAATACCAATTCAGTCAGGAAGTGCAAATTCAGAAATTTCTGTTGGGGGGATACCTAATTGTTTCCATTGTAACATTTATTGATTCTTATTAATTTTATCTTTTTTTTATACCTTTAGAGCTCATAGTTTAGCTGAAGAACCCTCTTTTGTTGGGGGAATTGAGAGACTATTTCCTGATTGTAGGAGTTTGTTTGACCAGTTTCTTATCATTTCCACATAAAGCAGTTTTTCATTTAGAGATGAATTACTTCCAAAGAGTCTGTATTAATGAGTGAATGGGAAGTGGGATTCCATGCTTCTGCACTTTTAAGAAGTGGAGTCATAAAGATGAAAAGGCCCAGCAGCCTCCGAATCCTTAAGATCAATTCTGTGTAAGGGAAACAACACAGGCCAGATTGCCATCAGCATGACCTGTTGTCCCGAATCATCCCATCAGATCACAGAGTTAGTGTATTATTAGGCCTTATCGGCAGCCTCTAGCTCCATTTCAGAGCACAAAAGGAGGTCATTGTGCTTTTAAACATGGATGTCTTTTTCTAGGGATTAGAAAAAATGATGTATGCAGAAGAATTTTATAAAAAATTAAAGCTTGTATATGAAATCGTTCATGTACAAGCTTTAGTTAGTAAGTACCTGCTGTAGGCTTGGCAGTGCTAGAATTCAACAGGATACAGTTTCTCAACTTGTAGCAGGAAACAGACATGCAGAAAATAGAGGAGTGAAATATGTGAGATATGATCAATGTAGATGAGGCACAGTGGAGACATAAAAATGAGAGAAGGGGTCACTTACACTTAAAGGTAGTAGAGGTAAAGAGTGATTGGGAAATATTTTGTGTTCCTGGTGTTGTATTGGGCAGGCGGACAGAGAGGGGGAAGGCTGGTCCAAGAAAAGGAAATTACCAGAAGATCAAAGTTTCTTAAGATCAAAGTTTGTTTTTTTTATTTTGTTTTGTTTTCTTTTTGTTTTATTTTGTTTTGTTTTTGTTTTGTTGAGAATTCTTATATGTAAAAAGAATATATATAAAGGAACTTGGAAGAGTTTTAGAAAAAATATGTATTTTTTCTCTAAACTTTTTATGGATAAAGTACATGATACTCACAGAGGTTAAGTAACTTATGCAAAATCACACAGTGAACTTGCTGGCGTGTCTGGCATGCCAGCATTGTGATATACACTATATCATTTGATCCTTACATCAGCCTTAACCCAGTTAGGGTGAGGTACCATTTTATAGATGAGGTAACTGAGGCCCTAAATCACCCAGTATGAAATAGAGTGAGGATTTGAACTCACAGTCTGACTCCACAGTGTGTATTTATCCCTCTTTGTTAAATTGGGTCTCCTTTCTATTGTTCTTTCCACAATTAGCAGCTAACTTCTACCTATAGTTATTATCTTTTATGTCTATGTTGAAAGTATAGATTTGTAGAATTGAAATATTTACAGTTTTATTGACTCACTTTTAGTGTTCTATCAAGGATAGATCATAATTTTTTATTAGTTGAGATATTAGACCATCAAACACTGTCAGTCAGGATTTAATCAGGACACACAAAGCCATTGTGGATAGTATGGAATAATAAATTTATTATAGGAATGAGAACTTTTACAGTTCTGGTAAGATGTGAATGAATGAAGGCTAAAAAGAGTGGCATTGAAAAATCAGAAAGGTCACTGCTCAGTCCTGGCCCAGGCGAATGAGCTTAGGAAGGTGGGCAGGTCCCGCTGCTGGAGCAGGACTGCAGAGGACACTGGTAGGAAGGGTATGGAAACTTGTTGGCTCTTCAAGGTTATTATCTCAGAAGTTTGCAACCAAAGGTCTATGGAGAGCCTGCGATCACTGTCAGTCAGTACAACCAGCAATTGAGAAGGTGAGCTGGACACAGAGTAAGGAAAAGCAAAGAAAGCTGGAACCCATTTGTACCTGTGCATTTGTCTCTCACCTATTCTAACCAGTGACAGCTTTTGGAGTGGTTAGGCTACTTACTGCTTCACCTTTGCCTCCCAAAGCTTGCACAACCTCACTTTGCACCAGTTCTAACTGTGTACTACGTGTCAAATATGATAGTAGAGCACTCCAGCACAGACACAGGAAAAAGAACATAGAAAGGGAAGAAAGGAGTGCTTTCTCCTGTCTCTGCTGACTGTCGTCTGTCTTTTTGCTCTTTATCATTGGTACTGATAAACTTATGAATGAGAAATTTTTTAGGGATATACAGCTAGCAAGAATCAGAACCTGGTTTTTTTTTTGTTTTGTTTTGTTTTTTGTATTTTTTTGTTTTGTTTTGTTTTGTTTTGTTTTGACCTATATTTGCATTAGCCTAAAGCTAGCATTACTTTTAACGCACTATACAGCTTTCCATGAAAGATAAGACCTGTTTTCCTGTTCGTTCATTTGGATTAAGGAATAGAAAATTTAAAAACTACAATTTAGCATAAGTGCTGAGTTTTCTGCATTCCCAACTGGTTACTACACTAGAAAAGCATCCTTAGGAAAGACTGAGCCGTGACTCACACAGACATCGTTGTTAGGTCCCAGGGAAATAACTCTGGGCAGAGTGAGCAGCTTTTGTTTCACTCTCGGCAGAGCTGAGACTTCCCTTCGGCTGTGCCCAGAATTAAGAAGCGCGTCAGGCAGTATGCCTCAGAGCTGAGAGACGATTTTAGATTGAGCCTTGGCTGCCCCTGTTTGTCTTCCTTAAAAGATAGCATAGATTTGGGGCCAAAAAAGAAACTGCCGTTTTTAGTAGAGAACAAAACAATAGGAGCCATTTAAAAAAAAAAAAATTAGCCTTTTATGGTCATCCTAATTTCTCTTCCTGTTGTTAAAAATTCACCTGATACATTTTCTAACAAAAATCACCTAGCTGTGGACTCATTGAGCCCTTTCCTTTGGTGGCATTTTCTGGTGGAATTTCACCTGTTAATGCTTATTAACTTTTCTCTTCTCAGCCAATTCTCTTTATACCAGTGGACATATTTTTTATTAGAGATTTTTGTTTGAAAGACCCATGATATTAGAGCAGCACCGAGAATGTCAAGATACTATGGGAATTGTTTATCCAGTTCAGCCACTAAGTTTTTCTGAGGAAAAAAGAAATGGGAAATACTTTCAATTTAGTTTTGTATAATGGAAGTAATATATGCACATATTATAAAAATTAGGTAGTTTTACAAAGCTTTTTACAAAAAAATAGCAATCTCCTGGAGTTGCTTTCCTTCCCCTATTTGCATGCCATGGAAGCAACATTGTCAAAACCCTTTTTGGCTGTTTCTTTGGTTTTTACTTCTAATCTTGCATCGGCATGCTTATATTGCACCTTGATTTTCCAATTTTAGGTGTTTTCTGCTTGATTACCGTTTGGAAGATGAGAATTGTTTGCTCTTTTTCTGTCTTCCCATTATTCAACATCCTTTTTCTCTCCCATTTCACTAGTATGTGAGTCTCTTCAAAAATTTACATTTTATGCCCTTGTAAACTTTTACAAAGCTGAGACATAGATATTATATTTTCTTTCTTATATAACCTTTTTTTCCCTGGAATTAATCATTGCTTTATTTTTTATTTTTTAAAACTTTCTGTATATGTTTCACTAGTTCTTTCCCAGACCCTCTGCCACACATATGAATTTTCTCTCAATACATTGAAAATCATCAGGTATTCATTACCTTTCAGGTATCCGTTGCTGCATTCTGGATTGGTTGCTGTCTCTTGGTTTGGGTTTCCCTAAGAACAAACCATGAGACAAGGGTTAGAGCACATGTGGTTGATTTACGAGGTGATTCCAGGAAACCCTGTTGAGGGAGTAGGGAGGAGGAGGAGGCCAGTGAAGGAGACATTACAAAGAAAGGTACAGTGGTGGATAACTATTACTTGATCCCACTGGAGGACATAGGGAGCCTGTATCTCCCTTAGAGCTCATGGCTACCTGAGCTGCACATATCTGATTGTGTATTGTGTCAGCCACGGGTGGCTTCCATGCCTGATCCATAATGACCATCATGAGGTCTCCTTTTGTCATTTTCATCTCTTTCCTTATACTGAATCCCCTTTTCTAGATTTCATACATGTCCTTTTTCTTGATTTACACCTCCATTTTGGTAGAACGCCTCTTGCATTAGCTTAGGAAAAAAATAAATTGAGACCTTCCTGTGTATTTCAAAATATCATTATTTTACCTTTATACTTCAATGATAATTTGAATAAAGAATTGTAGATTATTTTCTGTAAGAAATTCGGAGTCATTGCTCCATTGTTTTCTGAAGCATTTCATTTTTCATATTTTATGTGTAACCTATTTTTTTCTCTCTGTAAGGTTTTAGGAACTTCTGTTTGTCCCTAGTTTTATGAAATTTTATATTAATAGTCCTTGCTATGTACCCTTTTATCCATAGTGCTGGATGTACAGTGGATTCTTGCATCTGGAAACACATGTTAGTCCTGGGAAATTTTCTTGAACTTTTAAAAAGAACTTCCTCCCCTTCTATTTCTGTGTTCTTCTTTTTTGGAACTTCCTTTATTCAGCTGTTAAACTAGACTAATCCTGATTTTATGTGTGCTTTCTGAATTTTTCTTTTTTCTTTTTCTTTTTCCACTTTTGGGGGGATTTGCTTCAACTTTATCATATATACTTCTATTGATTTTTAAGTTTTGTTTCATTTAAATTCTTTGATCTCCATTTATCTCCTTTCCTTCTATTTATTTGGTACTTTTTATAGTATAGTTTTTGCTTATTCACTTTTATTTGTGCTGTGGTTACTTTTTTTCTTTGTTCCCCCAGTACCTTGTGCATATTAGTTATCATCTCATTTATCTTCATTTGCTGCCACTGTCTGTTATTTATCTGATGCTTCATTATACTGTGAGCACCTTGAGGGCAGGGACTGGATCTTTCCTGGGTCTCAGATACGGCTTATTGTAAAAAAAAAAAAAAATTTGAAAATATACTCTAATGATATCATCCCCACAAAAAAATGTGATCATGTAGCATTTTCAGTTTTTGAAATTTAGCACATGTGATCCTTTTTCTATGAAAAGCAGAGTAAAGAAAATTGAATTTTGTTTTTTTTTTCTGGTTACCACCAGGCTTTGCATATTGCTTTTAGCATGACTAACTGCTACTCACTGTGTGATTCTAAGCTTAAAGGTAATTCTCTCTGGAATATTTCTTTGCAGTGCCCTACCCCCATAGACAAGAGTGATACTGTTCTTCTGTGACTCACTGCAATGCCCGTGAATGACACGTAGTACATACACTTCATTCTAATGGCTTTTAAAATAGGCGCTACCCTCAGTTCACTATAAACTTTATAAAAGCAGAGCCATACTGTCTTGTTCATTGTAATATGCCTGGTGCAGGGTTGAGAGGATCCTCTTATGATAATTCTCCTCATCACATTTCTTAACCTTTGAAGCCCAAAGTTAAAATAAAAGCGTATTTGAAACAAATGTTCAAGATCAAATGTCAGACACTGGATGCTGAATGTGCCTTTAGCTGTGATTCTCTTGGGTTTCCATACCGAAGGGATCCTGGGCAGTCTTAGGGTAATGTACTGTCTCAGCTCTAATAATTAACCTGAGGAACCCAAGTATCCTAGCATCAAGTAAATCATTAGCTTTAATAGTGTATTAATAAAACAGTTTCTTCTTTAAAAACTGAAATTGTTTCCTAGGCATCTTCTTTTATAAAAATAAAAGCAAAAAAAGAAATTGAAATGCTATCTTTGTGGCAAAGAACTAGTTTTCAGATACAATATGTGTTAGAGAGGTGATTAAGTATTTTTAATGAACACAATATTTCTGTTCTTCATGGGTCAATTTACTGTCAGAACCTTAGTTGAGAAGTGATTTTTAAAATAGTTCTATTTTCATCTCTTCTTATGGTTAAAACAATAGACTAGTGTTTTCCAGAGGGGAGGGGTAAGGTAAATGGTGTTAAAGGGGTCAAATATGTGGTGACATTAAAGAATTAAAAATTAATTAATTTAAAAAATAAAATTGTTCTATTTTATATATGGTGTGAGTGAAACATGGCATTAGGCCCCCACTGTAAAAATTAACAGTTTCCTGCTTTAGTCTACAGACTCCGAGAGTTGAAATACAAAGCTAGAATCCTAAAACTTAGAGCTCACATAATCAGGTGGTTTTCAAAATGCTTTACACCCTGCTCCACAAGGGCTTAACCCGGGCCACCACAATGAAGAAAAGACCAGAAAGAGCACAGGAAGGTACGGAGAGCACATGAAAATGGGATCTTCACCCAAAGAGCTTTTTTTTTTTGGTGCCTTTTTTGTTAAATTTCTCAAAATTTTAAAGCGAGAAAGGTAAAGGTGCGGTGTTCGTTAGCTGAGCTAATTTATAGACCATTTAAGGCCTGATTCACCCTCTGCCCTTTTCTGCTTTAACATATTGCCTACTTTGAGAGCCTGTTGTCCATTTTTTTTTTTTTTTTTTTTTGCCTTCAGCTTCCAGAGCTAAACTCAGCATGATCAACACCATGTCAAAAATCCGTGGCCAGGAAAAAGGGCCTGGCTATCCTCAGGCAGAAGCGCTGCTCGCAGAGGCCATGCTCAAGTTTGGAAGAGAGCTTGGAGACGATTGCAACTTTGGTGAAGAGTGCTTTCTCAGATTTTAATTCTTTTGTTTGTCCATGGGGATTTTAGTGCCAGAAAGAAACTCTGTAGAAAATTACTCAAACCATTTTATATTTTGATTCTGAGCTTTAGGTCTTGTACAATTGGACCAAAACTTTATTATCAGAGTTGTTTCATCATTTCTAGTGTGTATGATATGTTGTAGAGGTTTTATTTACATTTTTTTTCCTTGAGGAGATTTCAGTCTTTACAGTAGCTGGTTGACATATCCAGATGACTGGACATTTGCTATTAGTGTGTCTGGCAATAACTGGATAATAGTCACAATGAGCATGATTCAACACCCTGCCCCACGAGCTTTCTCTTAGATCTCTGCTCTTTCATATGTGGTACCTAATTCTACCACTGTGGGTGAAACAGTTTATTTCTTTACCTCTCTCTCTTCTGACCCTCAGCTACCATACTAAACACCTTCTATTTCATCCCCTTGTGATGTGAGGTCTTAGCAAATGACCATCCTTCATGGTTGAGTCATGCTCTCTGTCCCTAATATTTGCTTCTGCTACATGTATTGGCCTTAAGTAGGTCACCTATTAGGGAAAGCTGGTAATTACAAGGGAGGGCAGGGAACTTTCCAAATTGCATTTTAAAGGAAAAGCAAAGTTTTATAAGAGACATACCCCCTTAGGGGTTATTGAGTCTGTTGCTGGTATGAACTATCTAAGGTAGAAAGCACACTGTTTGCTGGAGGGCATTTAATACTCTCTCTCATCTTGGTTGTCTTCAGAAGATAGGTGGTAATCCACAGGTTTTTTTTTATGTGATGGGACCTATAATTGCATATGTGTTTTACTTCTGTTCTTAACATGCAAGGGCTTCATTCTCCCCTTCCAGGCCCAGCACTCGGTGACGTGGGGGAGGCCATGCGAGAGCTCTCGGAGGTGAAAGACTCTTTGGATATGGAAGTGAAGCAGAACTTTATTGACCCCCTTCAGAATCTTCATGACAAAGATCTTAGGGAGATTCAGGTATCTGCTTCTAGTCCTTTGAGAAGTGGACAGTTTAAATCCTACAGCAGATGCAGGTGTCTTTTTCCTTTAGAAAACGTTTTTTAAGCTTACCATGTATGTTGTCAGCACTGGGCATGTGAATTGCAAAAAAAAGTTCAACAAGATAAATTGAGAGAAGCCAGAAATGCAGTACTTTTGGCCTTACTGTTATGACTGTTTCACTAATGAATATACATTTGACTTCTCCACTTTGAATTTTCAAGATCTTTTAAACTTTTTCTCTCTAGAAGGATAATATTCTTTCCGTTATAATACATAACTTTTTAAATTATTCTGTGGTTTTCTGGGCTGAGTTCACCCTCTAAAATGCTAGCTGTACCAGTTATTAGTTTAAATACTTAGTTATTCCATCACTCTATAAACACATTTTTATATTTTCATAACAGTCATTAAGATTGAAGAAGAATACCCAACTATTCTCTTTCTAAAACACACGGAACAGTTGTACTATTCCAAATAAAGTTCAACTGACTTTAAGTCTATCTAGGTGTGTGATGTTTGTCTGTTCATTCCTTCAACAAATATTTGTTGAATCTGTCTGAAATTTGGTTTTCTTTATTGTGAAAAGGACTGTCATAACTTTAAATCTTCTAGATCTCCTTATTCTAGTTTAAAGCTTCTTCTACTACTTGCTCAGGGTTGCACAGTTA
The DNA here is from genome assembly GCA_004027375.1 of Macroglossus sobrinus. Lineage (NCBI taxonomy): Eukaryota > Metazoa > Chordata > Mammalia > Chiroptera > Pteropodidae > Macroglossus > Macroglossus sobrinus. Next base: position 188,886 of record PVKZ01000708.1, on the reverse strand, counting down.
GTAAGGGGCAGACTCACTCTAAACTTAAAAAGTAACTCTTACTCCAGTGCTGTGCTCTACAGCTGACTGCAAATTTAGATGTTTTACAAAAATGTTCTTTCCAAAGAAACAAGCATTTAACTTGGATCAGAGCATGGATTGGAGGCAGAGTGTGGAGTGGGAGGGAAGGTCTAGGATATTTTTCTTCTTCCTTTCCTTCTCGTTTCTTTACCACTCCTAACTCAGTTTCATCTCCTTCTCTTTCTATATACACCCAGGATCAAGGGAAACCCAGCATTTTCTCTCTCCCATTAGTAGTAGAATACTGCAGATCTTAGGATAGAATACGTTACTGCTTTAGGAAACTATTGTTCCACTTGGTTATGAAAGGTTTAGGGCAGAGGCTAGATAGCTATGTGTCTGGTGGGGATGATGCAAGGAGGGATTGAAGTGAAATGCGGAGCATTAGGCCCCCTCTGAGGTCCCTTCCAAGTTAGGTTTTGTAACTGAGTGTCAAATGGGAGACTTAAACTAATCAACGTTCCCTGAAAGTGGCTTTAGTCAACCAGGATAAGTGTTAAGATATAGCTTCCTAGGCCACAGCCCTGAATTTAGGTGACTAATAGGTTGGGTTACCTTAAAAATAACAGATTGGATTACCTTAAAAATAAGTCCTTTCTAGCGCTAATACTCTGTGATTTCAAAAAGTAAGAATGCCATTCTTTCTCACTTCATTTCAAGGAAAGTGTTTTTTTCCTGCCTTCTCATGAGATACCATTTCTTCTGAAGATGGGGACTAGTGGGCCCGACGTGCCTGTGTTTTCCACATGTCTGGGTCGTGTATACACATTCCCAGCTTCTCTGATGGAAGGAAAATGCATACTCCAGCTTGGCTTTGTCTCAGCAGGAGCAGAAAATAAAGGGAATGTGTACTTCCCACAATTTATTTCTTGCTCTTAATCATTTTTAAAGACAGTTCCCCACATTTGGCTTTTGAAAGCATTTGCCCCACTGATGCATGTTTCTTTATTTTTCTGGCGATGTGACATTTTAGAACTTAACTTGCCTTATTTTGGAAGATAATAGGCATGGTGTGGAAGTGAGCTGTAAACACGACTTTTCTATAAGTCCTTTCAAAGCATATTTCTGCTCTTGTTTAGCATCATCTAAAGAAGTTGGAGGGTCGGCGCCTGGACTTTGATTATAAGAAGAAACGACAAGGCAAGATCCCAGATGAAGAGCTTCGTCAAGCTCTGGAGAAATTTGATGAGTCTAAAGAAATTGCTGAGTCAAGCATGTTCAATCTCTTGGAGATGGATGTGAGTTACTCTTCCGTGGTTTTCAGTTTAATCTTGCCATTGAGGCACAAGACTAGTGTGCTAAATGGTTAGGTAGTTAAAAACGTTAATATCTGATCTCACTATGTGGTAAGAACTTCAGTAGATGGTTATTTCTTTTAAAGAATTTGAAAGTATAAAGTAGAATGAGAAATGGTGAAGTTTTTGTCCCTGTATTCCTACAACGTGATTTAACTACATTTTTGTCTACTTATGATCTCAAAGTATTACCAATAGTAGGGAGATAAACAATGTTTCTGATCCATGTATCCTCAGTCCAACAACTAAAAAAAATACTCTGTTGAAATGCAGGGCAGATTGACTTCAGATTGAATAACAAAATCAACTAAAATGCGTTCAGAAGTGAGTTTCCAACATAGGTTAAGATGTTCTGTATTTTTGAAGTAAAGTTGACATTTTTTTAAAAGTAATTTCAATTGAGATTGGTGATTGTAGCAGATACTACATTTGGGGCATAGATGAGATAGTTTAAAAGCTGCTTTCACATTTCCAGAGTACTAAATTATTATTCATGGCTTTAGAAGTTATATTCCAACTACTCATGTCATAAAACCTGTTAACCAGCTCTCCTGTCCTTCCTCAACCCCCATCCTGCCCCATTATTTACTGACCAACTTCTGCCAAGATGTTTACAGAGCCTTTATGTACTTATCGGTTAACTGCTTTGCCCTCATTGGTGACAGGGAAGGCATGCTGATCATATCCAGACTTTACCACCACTCGGAGACAGTGTAGGTTTGTGTTTGTGTGTATGTGAAACAAACAACTTGTCCACCTACTTACTGAAGAGGAATGCTTTTGTAATGAGGGGTGACCTGAATCATAGTGTCCTTTTCTGCACTCAGGGCTGCATCCCACCCCAAAGCATTGCCTCTGTTGACTCGGAGGTCACCAGTCAGCTAGATCACAACTCAAGATGCAAAATGAAGGATGACAAGGATGCTTAGAATATTAGAGTTAGAATGAACCCATATGTCACTTGACCTAACCCCTTTACACTACAGATGAGACTCAGAGAAGACAAAAGATTTTCCCTCATACCACACTGCCTCCTTGGTGTCTCATTTGAGAAATCAATATTCACATTTTTATTAATAATACTAATATTGACTTAGCATGAAAAATATAGGGCACAGTGAATCCTTTGGGCAATACATGTTTTTTCTATAGGCAATCAATAAAACAAGCCAAATCCTAATCAGAATATTCCAGCTAAGCACGAGATTGTTCAGTGTAATCTTCAGGAGGATTATAATGTTGCTTCTCCCCATTGTACTGGAATTTCTAAGCATAAGGATGCTTTCTTATCCTTAATCGATTTTTCCTAAAACTGTGTGTCCTAGCCTGGCTCACCACATGGCCATGGGCATCACTGAGCACTGGGCTGTATGTCAGGGGCTGCTGCGTCATATGTGCCAGACAATAGTAGCTGTTTAAGGACAGTAATGTGGTAAGTAAGGCATGATTTCCCTTCATCTATCTGCAGATCGAACAGGTGAGCCAGCTCTCTGCACTCGTCCAGGCCCAGCTGGAGTACCATAAGCAGGCAGTCCAGATCTTGCAGCAAGTCACTGTCAGACTGGAAGAAAGGTATTTTACAGTTCCCTGCATTTTACATTTCCATTTTATTGCTATAGAATGATGTGTGAAGAAATGGAAATAATAGAGAAACTACATTTGAAGAAAAACTTCTGCCAAAATTCCTGCTGTTCCTACACAGGCACCTGTGGATCATTTGTTTCAATTTTATTTTGTCTTGTGCTTTGTTTTACTTTGTTCTGTTGAATCTAATCTCCTGTTTATGAGAAGTTGATACTTGAATTGATATTTCAGCTGCCACAGATGGGATACCAGGATGCTTCAGTGATAATGGATACCATTTACTGACCAGCTATTCTGTGTGGGCACAGAAGGCATAGCATCAATCATATAACAGCCCTGTAGACTAAGTATTGTTAGCCTCATATAACAGATGAGCAAACTGAGGCTCAGGGAGGTCAAGTAACTAGCCCCAGGTCATACAGTGGTCCAAATGGGGTTCATGATCAAGCATAACCTACTTTAGAGCTTGTATCTTTTTACACCTTGTGTTTTTTTTTGAATGGTGACAGATCAGAGGGGGCTGCTTTCTTTTGCCTGTACTACCTCCTCAGACATTCCCCACAGTGGGGCTGTGGCAGTTTTCTTTATGAATGGGCCTTCCTGGAATACAAGGGCAGCCTGCACAGCTGTGTGCAGTGGCCTTGCATTGTAAAATCTATTAATTTTGCCAGGTTAAACACAATTTTACTAACATATGTACCTCAAAGGGTCACCTCAATTGCCTTTATGCTCAGGATTTTTGCATCAATGTTCATAAGAAATATCGGCCTATATTTTTCTTTTTCTGTAATGCCTTTGTCTGGCTTTGGAATCAAAGTAATGGTGGCCTCATAAAAGGAGTTAGGGAGCCTTCCCTCTTCTTGAATTTTTTGGAATAGTTTAAGAAGAATAGGTGATAGTTCATTGAATGTTTGGTAAAATCCTCCTATGAAGCCATCTGGTCCAGGACTTTTGTTTTTGGGGAGGTTTTTGATTATTGATTCTATTTCATTGGTGGTAATCAGTCAGTTCAGATTATCTGTTTCTTCTTGATTCAGTCTTGGGAGATTGTATGTTTCTAGGAATGTGTCCATTTCTTCCATATTGTCTAATCTATTGGCATATAATTGCTTATAGGATTTTTTTATGATCCATTGTATTTCTGTGGAGTCTATGGTTATTTTCTCTCTTTCATTTTGATTTTATTTATTTGAATCCTCTCTCTTTTTTCTCTGATGAGTCTGGCTAAGGGTCTGTCCATTCTGTTTATCCTTTCAAAGAACCAGGCCATTAATGTTTTGTATTGTTTTTCTAGACGCTATTTAATTTTCTTTTGCTCTGATCTTTATTATTTCCTTCCTTCTCTTCACTTTGGGCTTTGTTTACTGTTCATTTTCTAGTTCTTTTATTTATAAGGTTAGATCATTCATTTGAGCTTTTGTTTGTTTGTTTCTTGAAGTAGGCCTGTATTGCTATGAATTTCCATCTTAGGACTGCTTTTGCTGTGTCCCATAGATTTTGAGTCACTGTGTTTTTATTTTCATTTGTTTCTGGATATCTTTTCATTTCTTCCTTGATCTCATTGTTTAGTAGCATGTTATTTACCCTTCATGTGTTCGTATATTATCCAGTTTTTTTTTTTTCTTGTAGTTGATATCTAGTTTCATACCATTATGATCAGAGAAGACAGTTGATACGATTCAGTCTTCTTAAACTTACTGAGACTTGATTTGTGTCCTAATATGTGATCTGCCCTTGAAAATGTTCCATGTACACTTGAGAAGATTGTATATTTTGCTGCTTTGGGATAAAATGCTCTGAAAATATCTATTACATCCATCTGTTCTACTGTATCTGTTTGGCCCATTGTTTCCTTGTTGATTCTTTGCCTGGAAGATCTGTCCATTGGTGTCAGTGGGTGTGCCTGATTCATTTTTGTGTTCTTGACACCTAGCACAATGCAAAGTGCATTCAGAATGAGTGAGGAAGGGTGCGAGGGATGGAGAAAAGGATCAAGATGGGGAGGGTATGACCATAGAGAGGCATCAACAAAAGCATAGGCGTAAACACATAAGAAGGCTCAGCGTCCTTTTCAGATTTCCTCTGCTCCACAGTGGTAGATTGGTGGGTGACCTAAGCATTTCCTAGATTTTATTGCTTCTCCTTTTGCTTCTTAATCAGCTGCATACTCTCTTTTTCTCCCCTTTTTCTTTTCAACACAGAATAAGACAAGCTTCATCTCAGCCTAGAAGGGAATATCAGCCTAAACCACGAATGAGCTTGGAGTTTCCAACTGGTGACAGCACTCAGCCCAATGGGGGTCTCTCTCACACAGGCACTCCCAAACCTACAGGTAAGGAGCTGAGACCTGCAGACCCCCTTCCACTGGCGTTGGGCACATCCCATTGACACTTTTCCAGAAATTCTAGGAGTAATCCAATCTGACTACATCAGAAATATACAGTGATATATTTTTACAGGTTTTGTCAGGTAGAAACTCTTTTAAAATAATCTTCTTTTATTTCTCATTGATCATTTCTTTTCCTCTTTTTCTCTCTTCTCTACTCTATAAAATTTTTTCCTTGTCCCCTTTTCTCTCACTTTCCATCATTGACACACTCTTAACCTCCTAACTTATATATTTGATTTTGACCCTTGTTTGTGGCCATAAAATTACCTTAACTTGTCAGTTTGGTGCTGGTTTGGCATCTTTCTGTTTTTCCCCTTCTGTGGTTCCCCTTCTGCAGCTCCAGGAATGGGCTGAGCTGAAGTTTTTGAGTCACAGGAGCATAAGGGTGAATGTATTTGTGGATGAATATATTTTTAATTTCAACATCTGCTAGGTTTTTCTACTCCCCCCACCCTCCCTCCACTTAATCATGTCATGGATACTGAGGTGATTCAGTAAAAGCTGAGATTTACTTTCTGTCAGAAATGTTGATATATATACCCAATACGTATTCTTTTAGTTGGCACCACTGCTTCCTACCCCATATACAAAATCTAGACAAAAGCTAGTGCTTGAGATATTTTCAGCCTTTAACATTTGCTTGGTTGAAGAAGTGGAAACTGTCTCATACTTGATATGTATTTTAAAGATACACAGCTTTCTCTTATTATCTCTGTATCTCCAGTGGTTGATGTTCATCTTCAGGATACCTTTTTATGAGATGGTTTCAGGAGACTACACAGGAAAAAATGAGGTCTGTGATGACAGTTGGAGCTTTCTGCCTTTGTGTTCACCTCTACTACCCACAGGCCAGTGTAGGGTATAAATTGCAGTGGCTCTTAGAAGTTAGCAGGCAATAAGGACTAGTCATATGAGTTATGTATAACTCGCTTCTTCCTGCTCATGAATGAACCCATATTTCATTCTTCTTTCTGCTTTAAGTAAGAAAATATATTACATTGGTTCCCTTCAAAGCCATATTGATGGCATGGGAGCTGTATACACTTGTCTGAGTTTCTATGAGTAGGAGTATATATGCTATATTAATATATTTGGTCATTTTACATAGATCCCTTTTAAGATAGACTCCATCCTTCATTATTTTACTCAACATAAAAAAGGCATACATTTTTATATGCCATAGCTCTGATGCATTCCTCATATTTATATATGCAACAATTTACAAAGTATAAATTATATATATATATATATATTTTTTTTTTTACATAATCTCATTAAATGAATACAATAGTACTGTGAGGTGAGGAGTCGTTAGACAAAGAAACTGAGATTGAAGTGCCTTTTGTCAGGTTACACAGAGTTAGAACTTGAACCCAAGGTTTTATATTGTTGTGTTTGTACCACAGTATAGCAGCTTTCCAGAGGTTGGAGTATTTATTTTTAAAAAAAAGTGAGAACTGCCCTGTTATTCTCATTCTGAGGTTGCAAAGCATTTTCCATGTCATTAATGGTACTATTTCACATGTGTAGAGATTTTAAAGCGCTAACATGGAAAGAATTCTGGCTATGCTGTATTATAAATCTAAATCTCATTAAAACTTCTTAAGTTGTTTGGTCTCCCATCACTGGGCACTGTTAAGAAGGCAAGCCTTGATAACTTTTGTTGTACATATCACAAGAATAGATATGGCCATTTTTCATATTGGAAAATGGAAATAGGAATCCAGCAACTTCCAGAAATCTGAGAAAGTTTCTGCAGGCTAATGAGGGGAAAGGTCATGTAGTAGACACTGGAGACTCATGACAAGCAGAAGCTTCAAGATCAGATGGGAGGCAGGAACCGGAGGACAGCAAGTGGGTGCAGCAGGCAGTAGATACATAAGTTAAGTTAAATTCCCCTTGTCTTTTTTATTCTTCTCTCCTGCTCTGACTCCCAGGTGCCCCTATGGATCAGCCCTGTTGCCGAGCTCTGTACGACTTTGAACCTGAAAATGAAGGAGAGTTGGGTTTTAAAGAGGGTGATGTCATCACACTCACTAACCAGATTGATGAGAACTGGTATGAGGGGATGCTTCATGGCCAGTCAGGTTTCTTCCCTATCAATTATGTGGAAATTCTGGTTGCCCTGCCCCATTAGTTTGTCATGCTGGCTGGCTCACCTCTTCTTGGCCCAGATAGTTAAGTTTAACCACTGCTTTGGTAATGCTGCTTACAATACATCCCAAGTGCAAGCTGCAGTGGTCCAAGTCATCAAGCCCCACAGAGTCTCTTTGATTGACTTGTGTGATCCCACAGGAGTCATGGTGATGGGTGCTATCTTCAAGCCTGGTAGGCATGGCACGTGCTTTTTAAATAACAATATGAGACCAGCCAGTAGTCAGATAATTGCTGTTTGGACAGCTCTCAGGAGGCTGTGGCTTCTTAGAATAATGACCATGAGCCACATCACAGAAAAACCATCCTACTGAAGATATTACCTATCACCCAGGGGCCATCTCGAGGTCTCAGGTTCTCCATTTAAATAGGAGAAAGTTTTTGCTTTCACATTGTCCCCTCCCAAATATGTGAGTCACAGAAATGTGGAAGAAAGTCTCCCTCACCAGCAAATTGTCTTCTGGTCTGAACAAGTTAGTCCCTTGATGCTATCAGTAGAAAAGTGTTGAGTATGTATTCAAAGCTTTCTCTGAAAACATTCCCCTTTGTTCCTCCCACTTATGCCTATTTCTGAGGTACAGCTAGTTTTCCTCCCTCCCTGCTATTAAAGCCAAAGGAGGACTCCCATTTTATTTAAAAATAAGACCAGTAGCAATCAGCATATTATGGGAGATGTTGAAAAGAAGAGAATCCCCATCATGAGGAATTGAAAAGAGATCCGGTTTCCAAGCTTAAATTTCTTGCTGTACAGACACAATATATATATTTAGGTCATTTCTGAAGGTACTGGGAAGGTGGAACAAATATCTGTCTTCACTTCAGTTTTATTTGTAAATTATGTTTCTCATGAATCCATTTGGCACAGAGACACAAGGAGAAAAACACTAAAAACCATTGTTCCACTAGTTCATAGACCAAGAAACAGTAAATATATTTTTTTCCACTTTCACCTTTTGTGTTCTTTGAACATCATTTGTGCATATTCTGCCCTCAATGAGGACCAAATAAAGATGATTTTTGTGCTTAGCAGTTGAAGATGTGTGGCTGCATATGCAAAACTCTTTTCCAAATCAGTTGTTACTTTTATCTCTGTTCCTTCTGTCTCATCTTCATTTTGTGTGTGTACAGTGCTGTGCATAAATTTATGAGTGGTTTGTTTGTTTGTTTTTTTGTATCAGTATTAAAGTCCTGTTAGGTTCTATCCAGAGTTCTATTTATCTAGCTGTACAGATTCTTTCAGAGGTTTAATGTGCTGCTTTGGACATGCCACCTGCAGTAGTGGATCATGTGGAGTGAAAGACAAATCTTACTGCTTAATGTATAAACTCTTACCATGGGAAGCATTGCTGTTTCCAATAAATATTGCTGAAGACAGAACAAAGGCTCTGGCTCTTTATTTTGTGTCAGTTCTTTGAGTCCAACAGCGAGTGGACTAAGGCTCATTTAAGTCTCCATTGCTTTTGATAAGACCTGGTTCTAACCTCAGATCTACTTCCCTGTAAGCAAGGAAAGTTTCATCATCAAAAAGCAAGCTAGCTTGGACACTGGTAACTCCTTGATAACCCCAGGAAGAAGGAGATTTTGGAGAGGATATGAAAGTGGGAAGAGGAGGTCTTCTAGAAGTTAAATGAGTTATCTGTGGCAATATCAGAAGAATATAATGTTCTGAGGAGCAAATAAAATATCATTTCAACCAGTCTTTTGTGTTCTTTCATGTTGAAAGAGGAAGAAATACACATGGAAACACAGATTGGTCAAACATGAGCATTCTTTTCTCTCGGTGTATATATGGGGTCTGGGGTGTGGGTGGGATGGGGACAAGGAAATAGTACACACAGAATATGTATTTCCCAAGCTCCTGAGAAAATAAACATGTTTTAACATCTTGGATGCCCTTTGTATTCTTTTATGTTGATGCCAATAGTCCAGATTCTAGTTTTAATGTAATATATCAAGTTCTATATGTAAACCACCTTGACGTGAAAATAATATTTTTGCTAGTGACATGAGTTAGAGCTCACAGGTCAATTTTTAAAACCAATTTAAAAAAGATATTACCAGTGACATTATTATGAATAGACAGAATCCAGAAGAATCACAGATAAACTTAAAATCATTAAGTGAATTAAATAGGATTGCTAGATATCAGAGCAATATCCAAAAATATTTCTATATGTTAGCAACAATCAATTAGATAAAAGGAGTTTTAAAATTATTATTTGCAAAGGTATCAAAAAAATCAAACTAATAGGTATAAATCTAATAATTATATATAGTTTTTACAAAGAAAATTATGAAAGATGAGAATAAATGAAGACTTTAATAAGGGAAGAGATATTCTTTGTCTATGAACTGGAAAATTCAGCATTATAAAGATGTTATTTTTTCCCCAGTTTACTCATAATTTTAATGCAGTTTCAACCAAAATCTTGGGTAGTTTTCTATGCATGTGAAAGTCGACAAGCATATTATAAAATGTATGTAGAAATGCAAAGGGATATTCTTGAAGAGCAACAAAGTTGGAGGAGTTACTATTTCTATATATAAAACAAAGTTAGAGTAACTACGATAGAGTGTTGATGCACTGAGGGGAAAAAAGATCTAGGAAGAGAAATATGTATTCAACTATATTTAAACTAATAAAGCATATTGTCTTTAATGTCACACATTCAAATGTGACTGTGCCTGTGTGGTAATAGTTCTGTAACTCCAAAGGGAAACTACTAGCAAGAACCTGCATTGAATAGAATAATTGCATTATATGCATCAACTTCAAATGAAATAGAAGTGCCATAGCCACAGCTTCCAGGAAGAATTTAATATTTAAATATTTATTTAAGGGAGTTTTGGAGACCATTCATAATATACTTACCAGATTCAGAACTGTCTGAATTCCTTATTTTTATTGAAATATAATAAATTCCTTTTAGTGAAACTTTATAGAAAAGAACAGGGAACAGTAGGCCATCACTGGAAAAGTTGAACCCACCCCAAAACACTTGTTCTTCTAAGACTGATCACAGAATGAACTGTATAAAGTGAAAACAAATGATACTAAAGTGAACCAACATGGAAAACAAGTTCAGTGAAGCCATTGTCTCATTTTATTTTTTAATAAATCTAACAGATCTTAAAGAGAAAACTTTCTTGGAAAATAATTATTTTCCCTTAGTTTATCTTTGCTGTAAATAAGCAGACAATAAGAATGCCGTGATCAAGCGCTGAAATTTCCCTTAGCTTCTGTATAATATATAGCAAAAATCTTTGACTGTGCCAAGTCTTATTCTGCATAGACTTGGCAAGGCTCAGGAAATCAGGATTATCCCAGGGCTCTATTTTAAAGACAAGCTCTGGTGTTCTGGATTGAATCATGGGGATGCTTTTAAGACTCATATTTCAAGACCCTCTTATAACCAGAAGTGCCTTTCATCCCCTAGGGGAGGAGATGGTGGCATAGGAAGGACTTAAAGCTGAAGAAAGGGGAAGCCAAAGCTTCCATTTGGAACTCTGGGGGATGGCTGGTGGAGACAACTTTCTGGGCTACGTGGAGCGGGGAACCACACCAGCAATGCCTAGGCCCAGCTATCGGGGATCTATTTTGAGCCCCCATATTAAAGGGACTGCGAGGAAAAGAACAAAGCTACTCTTTAAAGAGCCCAGTGAATGCTAACCACTTAAAAGTCAGGCCACTGAATGTCACACAAGTATCCCGTGTCTAAGTGATGGCAGCCTTCACCTTGGGACAGGAAGAGCTGATTCTTGACAGGAGTGAAGCCGGTTGTCAACTTTAGAGGCAAAAGGAGGGAGAGCAGCATATCAATACCATTTTCTTAAAAAGGAGCCCCAGATTTTTTTGTTCCGCTCTGTGTGATTAAGGTGCTGATATTCACCCACATGTACCAAGGCTAAGATTTTGGGAAGTCTCTTCCAACAAGAAATAAGTGTCCACAGTAGGGAGATAGAGAGTGAAGTTTGAATATCAGTAAAATTTGAAGATATTTTTGGACCCTTCTCTCCAATCAGTTCTATATTTTTGACCCATGGCAAATGTAGTCTCAGAAACAAAAGATGTATATATTTTCTGTGTGTCATCTGCAAAATGTCTCCAGCATTCACTAAATCAAGAGTTTTCCTTTATTTTCCAGACAAACAAAAGATAGATTTTTTTCATCTGGCAGAGTCTATCCTAATTATAAGCTTTTAGTGGATTTTAAGCAATAAAAATAGATGTGTATTACAGCTGTGTTTGAGTTTCCTATATGATTTTTTCACACCTGGGAGTCAAGCACACTTATAAGATGATGCTTGCAGTTGAAGTGCGAAGAAATGGAAACCACCACTATGTATCACCCCATATCAAACACTTTGTTAAGCTCAACGTATGTGAGTTTAATGGAAGACTAAGGTGTTAAATCTTAAACAATTAGCTCCTTGGGGCTGATATTCTGGAAGAAAGAGCTTTGTAGAAGGGGCGATTACTCAGCATAGTATCTAATGTTGATTTGACAGCTTAAAAAAAGGAAAAAGAGAATTTACCAACATTATGAAATCTCAGTAGCAAGACAAACGGTGAGCTACTTAATGGTGAAATAAACTACAAGGTTTTATAGAAAGCTGACTTTATGGAATTTCAGATGTAGGAGATGAAGCAGAAGGTTAAGTAAGATAAGTTTTAAAAGCAACATTTTTCATACTTTATTTTCTTGCTAGCGTTTTGGTTTCCTTAAAATCTTTCTGCGTATGATCAGCGAAAGAAATATCACATTTCTTTGTTTTTCTAAACTAAATTAAGTATGGCTGCTGTCCCTCCACCCATCAGACTTGGCAGGCAATACTCTCTTGGTTCAGCCGGTGGGAAGGACCTCTGGTTCTCTGCCTAAGTGCTTGTGTTCTGCTAGAAAGTAGTGCTCTAGCTCTCTGCACCCAAGCTTGGTGCTAGGTCTTTTCTGGGAATCTCAAGTCATAGCACCAGCATGCAGCATCCCTAGGCACAGAGCCATCTCTACTGAAAAATTATCCCTTCTTCATTTAAGTCACTTACTGCAGGAGAACAAGACACATTATTTGCTGCTCTACCACCGATTCCAGATACAGTGATTAACTAGAGCTTGGGGAAAAGCCAGGGAATCTATTTTTAAGATCTACCGGTGATTCTTACTTGCATCTCTTATAAAACACTGCCCCCAGTTCAGGACTCATGAACTCAGAGGGCGGGGGGCATATCTAGAGTCTCCTAAACCTACCTGGTGTTAAGAGTCTCCTGCAAGTGCTCACACAAATTGGATTTCCAGGTTCTCATTTCAGCAGCTCAGAATCAGAATTGCCTGTCGAGGGGCCTAGGAAGGTACATTTCCCATCAGCAAGATTTAGGAAACAATTTACTACAGTGCTTCTAAAACTTTAACTTGCATCAGAATCACTTGGAACTTGTTCAAACAGATGCCTGGGCCCCGCTCCCAGAGATTCGGATTCAGTAGGTCTGGGGTGGGGGCCAAGAGTTCACATTTCTAATAAGCTCCACAGTGAAGTGTTTCCTGATCTCTGGACCACACGTGGAGTACTACAGCTTTATTAGAGAAACTTCTTAGGAAGAGCCAGCTGCCTCCTGATATTTAGGCCCTGCTTTGGGTGTTGAGAATGATGACAAAACATAGACTCATTAATCAGTTATTTTCTCCAACTAAATTGTTCTTTGTGTTCACACACTGAATAGAACTTTCTGTGGAGAACAGTGGCTTGGAGAGATCAGGCTTTTTTTTTTTTTTTTTTTTTTTTGTCAGACCTGAGAAGTCCCATTTTAGTTTTGTGACAGTGACTGCTTAAACATGCTCTGGAGAGTTTGTGTCAGTATTTTTAGCAAGCTGCCCAAGGGATTCTCAGATTTTTCAGGCAAGTTTGGAAAGTACTAGTCTATATAAAAATGTTTTAGATAAGCAGCCAGCCATTTGCTGACTTTTTCTTTTCAATTTTTGCTTTGATATTTTTAAAAACACGTTTCTTGATTAAGTAGCATATGATACATTCTACCCTCAGAGTTATCTTGCAACTCCATGTTGATGATTAGGTCTGATATTCATGACACAAGGTCTGAGTCTGCTGACTTATAGTTTCTACTTTCTTGCCATCCCTTCATGCTTTGCTATCCACTTTATGTCTTATGAAGGAATGAGAGAGAGTGCCCCAGATAGGGCTGGTGTCAGGCTCTTGTTTTTTCTTATTTAGATCAGTAGATCACACACTTCTCTTCCTTTCAGAATCTCAGAATTCCAAGGGGGTGCATGCTAAAATGCAGATTCCTGGGTCCTGACACCAGAGATTCTAGTTCAGTTGTCTAGAGTGGGGCCCTGTTCTCAGGGTTAATAGGCATCCTGCCCACCCTGTAGTTCTGAGGCAGACCACACTCTGAGAAACTCTGGTTCAGACTTGGGAATACTTAGATTTGCGAGAACCATAAAAGAGGATCAGTTAATAGACGTGGGTCGGCAACTAATAAGGAGAAAGGAACTACCTTCTTCTCACCTTGTAATGCCAGTGCTTCCCATGAAAAGGGACAGTTAAAAGAATTGCAGAATGCCCGGGTCAATCCTAGACATTAGCAGTAACACAGCCATTTCTCCTTGCCTTGATTTTTCTTTTTAGAAACATCATAGGATCAGAATGTATTATGTAGAAAATAGAGACAGGAGAAGTGTAGAGAATGGGGAGGAGGAAAGTGGTTCGTGAGTCTGAGAAAACCCCGACTGAGTTTAAATACCCAACCATCAAAATATTAGTGCTGTCTGGTTATTATTTGTTGTCTTTTATGTTCTTTTTCCCTTTTTGTCTTCCTTTCTCCCCTTAGTTTAGTAGTTTAATGGTACCTGGGTTGCCCTCTGCTGGCAAACAATAACAATGACAACAACACACAAAATCTCCATTTTAATCTGTTGAAATTCTGACACATTCTCCTGGTTTTGTTAGCATCATACACTGTATATGCGGATCTTAAGTTTTCCCTCTTCCCATGGCATGATGCTTAAGCTCTTTTAATCAGTCATTTGTAGCACACCTGGGGATCAAATGGTATCTAGTAAAATAATGTGTGATATTCAGGAAAAGAACTGAGTTCCTGCTCTTCCCAAACCAAAAGCATGGTTGTGAATCACGACACAAAGTTCTCTAGTTAAGGCACACGCGACTGACAGTTTACAGTGGCTGCATGTGTGTAGTATAGGAATTATACTGCACGCTCCAGCTTTCTGAAGCTGAGCTGAAAATACGTTGTAGGTCAGAGCATTTCACCTTGGACAGCAGCCCTTGGAAAAATGCCATCTCTAGAGAAAGTAATGAAAGTTACAAAGTATATAAGTGATATTCGTGGAGTAAATGTTAAAGCAGCTTTACTGAGATATAATTTACATACCATAAAATTTATCCATTTGAGATGTACAAGTGTTTTTTTTTAATGGCTGAGTTAGTAAATGTGTGATCTTGTGCACCATCACTGAAATCCAGTTTTAAAACATTTCCATCACCCCAAAAAGAGTGTGCCTGTTTACAGACAACCCTTGCTTCTACCCTCACCTCCAGGCAACCCCCAATTTGTGAGCAGTGTTGTTTTAAAGTATAAAAAGTGAGACAATTTAGTTAAGTGGGAAAGATAATGATTTAGTTAATAAATGGTACCGGCATAATAGGCTATCTGGAAAATTATTTCATCTAACATGCTCACTTCCATGAATCTGCTCACTTCTTTCTTAATATTAACACTACGCAAAGCAGCTCCAGCATCTCCACCTAGTTCTCTGTAGGCCGGTACCATATCCAAGCTTCAGGAAGCTATCCTAGCAACATTGAAGGGAGAGGGAGGGACACTCTAGATGCTGAATGCTGAGTCACAAGACAGTCCTCTTATGCCAATAATTGCTCCCCCATTTGGCCTCCTGCACACCCATCCCAGCTGAGCACTCTCGAGATTCACTCCCATGCCTTCCCCTAGATCCTGCTGGTACATATTAGCTGCCTCTTCCTTCAATGTGGAGACTGTTTTTATTCCAGAGCAGGGACTGCATTTCTCTCCACTGGGTGGACTGGGCTATGACATTATCAGCCAGAGGCAGCAGGGAAGAATTTGCAAAGCAGCAGGCTCAAGTGAAGTCTTCGCAGGGTCTCCAAGAAGGGGAAGCTGTTTTCCTCTGGCAAACTGGAGAAAGGGCAGGCCGCTCTCAGATGGGCTGATTTAGGGGACTAGGGATTCTGGATTCTGAGCCTTGTCCACCTGGACAGCTCCATCTCAGTCCTCTGTGTCCACTCTTCCTGACTATGACATAAGGGAACTGTTGAGACTGCATTCAGTTTACTTTTTAGCTTTACCTCCATGACAGGTTTTGAGCGTCATTTCCAATACAATATGCTTTACAGCTGCAGGCAATAAGGGTCTTCCCTAGAGAGCCTCTAGTTTTTACAGTTTACAGTTGGCTGACCTGTAGCTATCTTTTTTTTTAAGATATTCAAAACAGTTATCAAGTCCAGTAAAGGCCACAGTCCTCATAATTACCATTTTCTTGTACTGTTTAAGTGCCACTCTTCACCTTCCACCCGCACCTAGTCTCTCACAGGTAAGAGTTCACTGTGATGCTTTACCCCACAATGGCCACCATAAATGGGGTCCTTGCCACCTGACTGGCGGGCAGTCATGTCCAGAATCCCATCTGGGAAGTTTGCTTTTTAAGGCCATCTGTGGCAGAGCCTGAGACAAAGATTTGGTGGCGAGGATATCAGAAAGTAGGAAATTGAGACAGTGAAGCAGAAAATGCCGATATAAAGGTGCATTATTCAAGGGTTGTACCATTAGCAATCCGTGCTTGATCCTTCTGGAATTTACAGATACTCATGTTGTAATATTTCCTCCTATGAATATAAGAAATATTCTCTTAGGGAAGAGAAGGGGGAAGCATTTATCTGTTGACTCCTATCCCCCATGTTTCAAGGTTTCCCATGGTTGAATACAAGTGTGGGTGGCCGGGCAGTGAGAGGTGGGCAGCGTTAACCTACCTGCATCCTTGCTAAACCAGTCCAAGCTTCTGTGGAGGCAGATGCTGCAGCTTTGGCTGGAGCAAGAAGTAGAGCCAAGAGAATTTTGAAGAGGTGCACAGTAGACCAGCCCCACTCCCCCGTAGGGCTTCTGCTCAGTCCATATCTGACCTTCTCTCCCCAGATTTGACAACTCTTCTTGTATTCAGGGGATATTTGTCACATCAGGATGAGCCCCTTACCTAGAGCAAGTGAGTTCTCGCTGGCATATTTTGAGCCCCAGGGCTAGCTCATTGTGGCTCTCCCCACTCCAGCTTCTTCCTAAGTAGATTCTGCACTTGATTTGGTTATGTTGGCCAGCCCTTAGATGTTTTTTGAGGCTGAGGATCACACCTCTCCACCTTTGCTCAAAATGGCATTGAGCCTAATCTTGCTTTGTATGACATCTTGGCAGAAAACTGGGAAATTTCTGTCGCACACTGCCATGTTTGTACTGGAATCTACTCTGATTCTTTCAATCACAAGGCAGTGGAAATGTCAGGTTCCCAAGTGAGAGACTAGTCAGAAGTGTTCGCCTTCTCCAATGTTCCTGTCCACACAACGCCAGGCACTATTCAGATGCTGTGTTGATTTCAGCTGCTGCTACAGGCAGGATGTTTCAGTCGTCTTCACAGTCCTGACTCTGAAGCTGTGTGGCTCACTTGGTGATGACGAGATGTAGAGGGGCTTTGGCTACACATACAGCTGCTTCTGTGTGGCTACCAGGTTAGTTTTCCCTGGGGGAAGGAGTAACAATTCTGACACAATTTGATTATTTTTCCTCAGGGTAGAAATTGTAGGCCAACTGTGATATCTAATTAGGATTCTTCTCTTACCTCATTTGTGGCAGATAACTCCCTATGCTTTTATAGAAACATGAAAATCAAGCAATCATGATTTCTAATCGAGGAGGGACTTATTAACATTTTTTTTTCCACTGCTGCACATGAGTGGCCTTTTTCTTGGGAAGGACTCAGATGTTTCAAGCATCTCTTAAGAATCTATATCAATAGTCTGTTGATGCCTCTCTGCTTCACAAGAGGAAAAATTCCCATAGCTGCTGACAGGTATTTTCTCATTTAATCCACAAAGCAAACCCAAGAGAAAGGTGGTGTTTTATATATGTGGTAACAGGCTCAGAATTCTAACTCACAATTTTCTGAGTCCAAAGCCCATTCATTCCTTGCATCTTAGCACACAGCACTTCACATAATTTTTATAATGTAGATGAGGAACACAAGTCTCCAAATTCAAAACATATGACAAGCTCCACCCGCATTTCACTAGCTTTATTATGTTGGGTAGATTACTTAAACTCTGTGTACCCCAGTTGCTTAGTAAAATAGGCATGTAATAATACCTACCTTATTTTTATGGTAGGTTGAGAATTAAATGAGCTAACATATGCGAAGTGTTTAAAATAGTGTTTGGTAGAGTGGGCATGTCATAATCAAACCAAACCAAACCAAGGTTCACAGATTCTGGGACTAAAAACTGTTTTTCTGACTCTTGTTCCCAAGCCTACCTCTATGAAACATATCTGAAATAGTAATATAAAATAGTTGTATTTTCCAAATGCTTCCTGCACCTCTTTTCAGCAAACTTTTATAACATTAAACAGTGACAGTTTATGGGTTTGGTTATTTGGAAACTGCATCCAGTGTAGAATAATTCAAATGCATTCACTAAGAGACTGTTGTTTATGCCCAGGAGTGAGCAGGAGCTCATAAGGTTGAAGCCAATGGATTTCAAAAGGATGAAGGTAGCAATTTGAGGAGACGAGGTAAATGGAGGCTGAGCAGGCCCTGACCTGTGAGGCTTCAGAATGGATATAGCTCATACTTGTTCTACATTTTATAGTAGTGAAACGCTTGGCTGCAAGTGGCCATAACCTACTGTGTACTAAAACAAAAGCAAACAATGGATTGATTGGTATATGCAGTTAGTAATTTCGAGGGTGGTGCTCACTTCAGGCAAGACTAGGTCTAGGAGCTCAAGCACTGTCATTGTGGTTTATGGCACTCTTTTTTTAAAAATAAATTTCTTAGCTCCTTTTTTCTATTTCCATTAACATGTTGGCTGCACATCATGAGACTATGATTACAAACAGATCCACATCTTCATCCTTATAGGAAGAGAGGCTCTTTCCAATATCTAAATAGAAAAATCTCATAAAAGAACCCCGAGTGGCCCTGTTTGTATCTTTGTCCCTCCTGGTATCTGTGTCCCTCCTCCTTGGACCAGTCACTATGGGTACGTGGATAGGGACATATGAGAGTCCCAGCCTTGGTCATGGCCCTCCCTTCTAGGGTTGGGTTGGAGAGGAAACAGCTCTCCCATTGGAAAGAGAATGTTGGACAAGCAACAATCATCTGATGTCCACCTTGCCCCTTATAAATTCAGTCTCAAGCCTCTCAATTGTTCTCTTCCTCTTTCCCTTCCAATCTAGTTCCTAACTAGTTTCTGGCTCTTGGCTTTATCTTTTATAATCTCACCTCCCCTTCTATTTAATGTTTACATTTGATGCCCCTGACTCCTGATTCCTGTTTGCACCTAATGGATTGTGGCTCCAGCATGCCCTCCCATGCTTTCTGCTTTGGAAACTATCGGGTAAGATTTCCTTTTTTGGCAAGTCCTATGGAGGCCAGCTTCTCGCACCAGTTTTGTCTTTCTGATGCTGTTGAACTTCCTAGAGCCAGAGATCTTGTGTGACATTAGTGATTTAGAGTTTATGTGGCTGGTAGCATTAAGGTTTCAGTTTATAGAAATACACTGAAGAGGATAAGGGGTAAGATCTCGAAAACATTGAGGTAGGAGGGATCTAAGGATTAGCAGTGTTTCAAGAGCATTGCTGTAGCTCAAGTCCTGGGAAGACTATGGAATTTTTGAAAGAGAACAAGATCACTCCAGGGTCAATAAGAAACCAGGAGTTCATCAGTATAGCGTCCTTTTATTTGGGGGAGGGGTATGTCTCTTAAGACTTACTTAAACTGAAAATATCCTCTCTCTCTCTCTCTCTTTCTCTCTCTCTCTCTATATATATATACACACACACACACAGACACACACACACACACACACACATATGTATTTACACGTGTATATATATACGTGTAAATACATATATATGCATATATATGTATTTACATTTATTTATATTTATTTTTATTTTTATTTTTTATTGCTATTTGCTGGAGACACAAGCCCATTCATTTTGTAGAGCATCCTCTGTTTCCCATAATTTGGTAGCTGGATCTGGAAAAGTCATTTGATCAAGTTCAATCTTGAGCTTTTAGCAAGACTATCTCCTATGTAGTGTGTTCTTCCATCAGGAGGCATTTAATCATTTTGTAATTTAATTGTTTTGACAGCCATTGGTGATCATCCCTTAGATACATTAATAAGAGTTGCAAAGTAATAATATTCTAATTCTGTCATTCTTCATTTTCTAGAATATGTCTATAAAAAGACACTTCCTCTTACCTACTGTTTCCAAGTGGTATACTGTAATAGGAAAGGCAGGATAAATTTTTGATTTTTAATAATGTCTTCCTGTTTCAAAATAGTGAGTTAATTCATTAGCATCTCCAATAGTGACCAATTTTTTTTAGATATAATTATGATCTAAACATCTTCAATGTGTTTCAATCTGTTGAAGTTATCCTTAATGATACTCAAATTGCCCCTATTTTGGCCAGTATGAATCCCTGCAAGTTGGCTTCTGAGTTCTTTTAAGTGCAACCCTAAAAGTCTCCTCCAGATTCCTTGTTTTCTGGTGAAGTGAGATGTACAGGCTCGCCTGGTAGGTAGGTTTCTTGTCTCAGAATGGAATTGGCCATTTCTTCAAGGAACCCTGGTTCCTGAAGCAGGAGATGGAATCTCAAGACCACGTGATGCGTTCTAGGGAGTTATTTAATCTTCTGAATTGACAAGGATGCTGTTACTAAATTATATCTATACAGATATATAAAGGAGATTTTTATTAGGAATTGTGCATGCAATTATGGAGGCTGAAAAGTCATACAATTTTCTGGAAGCATGGGAAAACCGGCGAGGTAATCCAGTCCCACTCTGAGGGCCTGAGAACCAGGGGAGCTGATGGTGTACATTTAAGTCTAAAGGCAGGAGGTGAATGAAGTCCCAGTTTAAGCAAATGGGCAGGAAGGAAATTAATCCTCTTTCTTTTGCTTTTTGTTTTATTTAGGCCCTCCATACATTGGATGTTGACCACCCACCTTGGGGTGGGTTATCTACTGTAATCCATAAATTCAAATGCTAATCTCATCCAGAAACACCTTCACAGGAATACCTAGAAATAATGTCTTATTCAGCCCAGTCAAGTTGCATAAAATTGACATCACAGAGAGTATATTCTACACTGTTGGTCTGTTTGAATAGTTTTATGAAATGCCCCCTAATTATCTCAGGAAGGTCCTCTGGGTCTTCTTAAAGTAACAGGCTATTATCCTCCAGAAGTGCTGAAGCTGAAGTGTGAAGGGAAGTCAGTGCGACTGCTGATCAGGTGAGAGGTGCTGTCAGTGAACAGAGGAATCAAACTGTGGTTTCAAACATAAGCCTAAAATTGAAGTCCCTGGACCAGCTGCTTCAAATTTCAGATATTGACTTAAGTGAGCAAACTGTTTCTCACATGGATAGCCCTATTGTAATAGGTCTCAGGAGATTTGGCAGCTAGGATTTATTTAAAGATGGTTACACATTCCCCCAAGCAAAGTGGGATGCCAGCTAGTGGGAGAACTATCACATAGGCTGAAAAGGCCATATCATCCAATCTGCATGTTTTTTTGTTATTGTTGTTGGTTTATTTTTGTTTGTTTGTTTATTTTTACACATAGGTGTAGTGTGCAAAAGCTAAAGTTTAATCTCAGTTGTGCTTAATCTGAGTTCTGTTAGTTATTCTTGATCATACTGTTTGTCTTTACCATGCTCTGATAGCCTGATGCAATTATTTTCACCATTTCTTCAAGATCTTGAACTGTAGTTGCCTATTCCCTGCCTACACACCTTCCTATGGATCAAGTTCCCCTTCCCTGGACATTGCTGGAGACCACTCAAGTTTGTAAAGATCAGGATTCCCTTTTATGAGCAAATTGACACCACCACCTCACTTTTCTCTTAAAAATGATAGAATTTAATGTGTTTTCTAATGCGGGTCAACTAGAAGGTTCTGGAATCTTCAGCTGGGGGAATTCTAGGCCTCACACTCAGCATTTGTCTAAGTGCATGAAGACTTTACGTGGTCCTTGTCCACACTTCTGAAGACTCTCCCTTCCAAACATGAGTCACTTCATTCCTCTGGCCTGAAGATGAGCAGTGGAATCTTCAGGAAGAACATCTGATATGCAGAGCTGACTGGCTTCTGGGTGAGAAAGTCAAATCACAGATGCATGTTTGGAGCTATTACCAAGGTCAGACTAGGGGTATGGAGTAACTATAATTTATGGTCAGACCCTGAGACAGTATGACACCCTATGTTCCAGCTAACAGTTAATCAATACCTCTCTGAGGTGCTGCCTATGCCATGTCTTAAAGTCTCTGTAGCTAGTACAACCATGAGAGAAAATATCCTGATGATATTTGTATTGAGGAGGTTGGCTACATGCTTTTACCTATAACTGCATTGCTCAGAGATCTTGAACTGTAGTTGCCTATTCCCTGCCTACACAGACCCCTTCTCTAATCAGTCTCTAGCCAGTGCCCTGTTTTCCTTTGCCCCTTTGTCTTTCTGCTATGTCTCTGGCAATATCCCATCTCATCCCATGAGGCACCCAACTGTGTGCTTTCTTCTGTCCTGCCCTAGGGCTGCCAAACATGCTGGAGAAGAATCACACAGTAATGCAGATGTATGCATAAGGATGTTTTCTAACTTCAGCCAAGGACTTAACATCACCTAGCAGTACTTCTATGTCCCCTCTCCTCTTCTTCACAGCAGCTGTTTTGGGCTTTAACTGCAATCCTCAGTATACCTGTCCCTCCACTATGCTATCTCCACCAATTTCAGCAGACAACCTTCTATCAAGGTAGAAAATTCTAAAATTCCTGGTCTCCCATTACTGCCACCTGCCAACTTAGCAATCTAGTAGAAGAGATTTTTCTTTTCTTGTGAAAGACTCGTTTTTCCGCCTGAAATTTGGATTCTATTGTTGTCATAGAATAATGATATTCACATCTTGCCACAGAGAAGATTTGTGGCCAGGTGAAAACCAGAGGTTGCTGGAAGTCCTGTTCTCTATAAATACCCATGCTTATTGAAGGTAGTCAAAGGGTGTAGAGAAGGGATGGCCTATAAAGGTGAGAAGATTGGAGAATGATTTCACACATATCAGAAGGAACCTGGTGGTGGAGAGGAGAGGGGAATTCCCACAAGTAATGGCGACTCGGTGGCAGTCACCTGGGGGATGTGGGTTGTCTGTGTGATAAATCTAAGGATGCTAATCTCCAGGCATGTGGGCTCAAAGCAGATTAGGCCCTGCAGACTTGAAGAGTGAGCATATCTCTGCTAACCGCTATGGTTAACAACCAGAACTATTATTCAGATGTTTTGATGCTGTGCTAGGATTCTTGCATATTACCTAGGAGGTGGGAGAGCCCTAATATTGGCTGGGTTGAATTTTTCCACCAAAGAGTTAATTTGCTTTAGAAGGAACTGTTATTTGAGTCTTGAAAAGTTCATGCCTCCAACTCCCCACCCCCTCCCAAACCTCAGGGACCTCACTCCTTCAGTTATCACCTCTCTTTTCTCCCTCATATCTCTGCCCCACCTCCTCTGCTGGTTTCCCCCTTCAGTATGTAAATACATTCAAACCTCCACATCTTGAAAAGATACTCTTCCCTGGGCCCCAAGTCTTCCCTGACTATCTTTCTATCTCTCTTTCTTTTGATAGGCATCTTCCTGAAAGAAATTCTACTTGGTTTATATCCATTTTATCTCTTCAATTTTACTGACTCTGGCTTCTTCACTCAGTACTCTACAGATACACTCTTTTAAGATCACCAGGGCTGTCCTTTTCCGCCCCTATTGCATTTTATCTCTTCTGAAGCTGGACGTTTCCTTCTGGAGCCTTTCTGTTTCTTTGCCATTGAAGGCACTTCCTTCTCTTTGCTCTTTCTTTGCTTTTTCTTAGAATCAATGTGGCTTTTCTTTCTGCCTCTCTCTCTCTGAATGTTGGTCATCATGAAGGCTTTTCTTGGCCCTCTTCTCTTGTTTCCCTTGCTCTATATATGCTCCAAAAGCGGTGAGTGAATCTACTTCCATGGCTTTAGTTACCAAGTCCATGTGTCTATGTCAAACATTTTTATCTTAACTCCAGATTTTCTGAGATCCCAATATAAAATTCAACTGCTCACTGGACTTCACTTGGTTCCTCAAACCCAGTGTGTCCCAAATAGAATTTATCATTACCATCCCATCCTGACCTGCTCCTTCTCCTCAATTACTACCCAAACCCCAAATTTAGGATCCACTCTTGACTCCACCCTTCATCTCATCTTCTAACTCTCCCCATGAATGACCAAACCCTGTTCATTTTACTTTATAAATATATATTTTTATTTCTTCATTCTGTTCAGAACTCAGGCCCTACTCTCCACATACCTCCTCCTATCTACATTTAAACTTCAACAAGTATCCTAATTGGCCTTCTGGCCTTCCTTCTAGTCCTCTTTCATCCCTTCTCTGCTTATTCTCAGCCTGATCTTTCTTATTTTATTGTGTTACTTACATCCCTTCTTAAAACCTTCCACTATTTCTCATGTCATAGAATAATAGCATCATCAATGAGTGTGATTGACTATAAATAAAAAAATATTTAATCGAGAGTGGTTTAAACCTTAAGGATTACTTTTTGTTTCCTAACAAGAAATTGCAGAACTGGGCAGTGCCGGGGATTGTGGTTAAGAAGCTCTGTAATGTCATCAGACTACCATCCTCACTGTTGGTGACGTCTCTCTTCACAGCCACCAGATGGCTGCAGTAGCTCCAAGGATCCCATTTTTACAACTTCAACAAGCAGATCGAGAATGCTGTGACCTCTTCATGGGTTTCTCCTCTTTAATCATGAAAGAAACAATATCTCTGCCATCTCTCAGACATGTGATCCCTTACATCTCATGGGACAGGATTGGGTCACCTGGCCATGTCTAGTCATAGGAGTAGCTGGAAAATCAGTATCTGGTACTTTCTGCCACCAAGATGAAAGAAGACTAGCAAGAAAAAATGAATCAGAGAATGGCTGGTGAGTAGGCAATCATGAGAAATTGTCACAGCTTTCAATTCCTGTCTTCCTTAAATATGTTCTCTCTTACCTCTGTGCCTTTGCATCTGTAGATCCATCATCTGTGTTATAACTTCCCATGTACACACCATTCCCTTCATCTCTTCACAAACCTCAGCTCAAGCATCACTGCTCACCCCTATCCATCTCGAGTTCTAGATTGTATCATTTATCCTACTCTGTTAAAATCCCAAATTTCTGTTCCTCGTTGTAATCTCCAACCCCCTTAAAAACAGGAAATAAGTCTTTTACCCTGTTTAGCCATAGTCCATTTTCTTTGAAGGAACTGAAATGTTTTTTAATAATCCCATTTGTGGATTTGAATATAAGGTTGCTTCCTCTGAGATTTTTTACCCATGCTTTTGTTAACTGCCAGTGGCCACTAGGGGGCACTCTGGCCTTTTGACTAGAATGTGCTTTTGAGGTAGTTTGATTCCTTTAGCATTAAACTTATTTTCATTTTTATTTTCCCCAAAAGACGTACTGATTTTGTGTTTCTTAATCAAAAGACTGAAATCATGCATTAGTTATTTTAACGTTAGATTTTGTTTTATAATACATTCACGGACTATATTGAGGTCATTCAGAGTTATGGCATACCTTCATTTCTGAAGTTTATTGTTAAAATTGTGCACACTCTAAATCCCCTTCTTAGGCAGACTAGGTGCAGCTGTTGAGTTCTTGACAGTAGCTGAAATAGCCTGAAGAGCATAATCTAGTGTCTTGAAAATGTACTGAGCTTTCACAGCTCCGAGCCTACACTATCCCCTCATTTCCTGGGAAATCACTTGTGCCAGGTCGGTCTAGGGTGGCTCTGATAAGTTGTGAGAGTAAAGGTGAATGTTATTTCAAGACTGGAGGGAAAATAGTCTGGATTAGGAAATGAAGATAGTGCATCATTCATTTGGTCAGTCAGCCTTTCTTGAGTTTAGTAAATATCTGAGAACCCACTCTGTGCCTGACATTTTAGTCACTGGAATATAGCAGTTAATGAAACAGATGAAATCCTTGATTTCATGGAGCATAAATTTGAGAGAGGGAGATAAACAAATGTATAATAAAGTATCTGGAAAAATCTTATGAAAAATAAAAAAGCATAGTAAGGGGTTACAGAAAGGGGAAAGTGCTATTTTTGGATATACCACAGAGGGAAGAACATTCTAGACAGAGGGTTCAGGAAGTACAGAGACACAAAGCAGGAGAGTGTCCTGAGTGTGTTAATGGGATTTGAAAGAGGCCAAAGAAGCTAGAGTTGGAGTGTGAGGGGAAGGTGGTGGGAGATGAGATTGGAAAATTAGCAGGAGGGCTACGGGGAGGCTCTGGGTAAGCCTGGTAAGGAATGGGATTTTACTCTTGGTGTGATGAGCAGGCAGAAGAGGGCTTTGAGTAGGGAAGTGACTTGTTCTGATTTACTATTTAAAATCCTAGCTGTGTGTGGGAAGGCATGATAAATAGTGAAAGCAGAGAGACTAGCCAGGAGGTAATTGCAGAGTCCAGGCAAGGCGGACTAGTGGCAGTAGCAGAGGTGGCATGTAATGGTCAAATTAGGCTGTATTTAAAAAACTTTAAAGATAGAGGTCTTTTGGGATTTGGGATGAATTGGTGATATAAGGGTATATAAGGGAGAGAGTTGTCAAATCCAGGGTTTCTTTTTCTCTAAGAGTTCCTATAAGAATTCTGAAAAGATTGAAATGTGCCCCTTTTCATTGGGATGAAGTTTGGGGAATATCTCACCTTATAAACCCTGGCTCACGTGACAATTTACCACAGAGGGAAAACTAGCCACTCCTCTCTCCAATTAAGAGAACATTTTCTACTTTCTAGCATTAATTTTAGACTTAACACGCTTTAAGTAATAAGGTGAAATGTAATCAAGTTACTTAATATGTTGTGAGGTTCTATTCACCTGACTGTTAAATAAGTAACTCAGTATTGTCTTTTCTTCCCCTTCTCCAGTGTGCATTTTAAAATGCTTTGGTAGTTCTGGTATAAATATAGAGAGTAAGTGAAAATTGTTCCTTTCACTCTGAAAAGTTTCCAGGGTTACTAGGAGTTTCTGTAGTTTGTTGGAATTAAGAATAGGGGATTATATAGATTTGGCATTCTCCTCATGCTGCTTTGGACCCAGAAAGGTGTAACATCTGTAGACAACTGCTTGTTCTGGGGTCTGCCACGGAAGAGGCTAATCTAGCACCTACCATGGGAACTCTACGTATAAAGGAATATTCTTCCCTGAGAGAAAGTGAAAGTTAAAAAGTTTGGAGGTAGTTAGATGATAGACTGGTTGTAGTCAGGCCCTTCAGTGCCTGGATCAAAACTCTTAAACAATGCAGGGAGACCAAAATTGATGCCTGCGTCTGGGCTTAGTGCTCTAAATATGCAAATATCTTGCTGAGAACCATCATGGTATGATCTAGTTCAGGGTGAGAGAGGAAAAGTAATTTTTAGTGTAAAACTAGGTAATCATCTAGCAAAGAGTGCCACCAGGGTTTGGGAGAGAACCTCGATGGCCACTTTAGGGGAGTGAAGCATGTGCCTAACAAGGGATGAGAGAAACTTCAGGGGACTTGGATTTCTACTATTTTTACTGGGTGTCCAAGGGAAGCTGGAATTAGGTTTCTTATTTAAGGATTAAGGAACCCTAAGAAATACAGAGAAGCACAAAATATCAAAAACTTATTTGTTAGGTGTGCTGCCCAGCCATGTTGCCCAGCCATGTTGCCCAGACTTGGTTCATATTGATTAATGTGGTGTGTGCATGCCCTGGGGAAAAGTGTAGTTTGAGAAGCTTTCCTTATAGCTTTTGCTGTGTTGTACTATGATTTATTGTTGATATGTCTGTCTCTCTTGTGAGAGTGTGAACCAGTAGGGAGAAAGAACCAAGCCTTATTCATTCTTAGGTTGTATATCTAGAACCTAACTCAGGAATTGGACTGCTAGTCAACCAGCAAACTCTGGTGAATGAATGAATTTATGAATGAACGAATGGATGAGCGAATGAGGACATGGGCTGGCCCTCTCTCTGTCCCTGAAGCCTGACTCCACATGCTGCTTTCTAAAAAGTATTTCAGTGATTGCTGAGAAAGTTTACCAATAGCACAATCCTTTACTTTTTAAATGCACAGAATTGAGAACAATTGCTTGTCTGTGCAGATGGTGCTGGAAAGGACTGATTAATGGTTGGCAGGCCTTTTTAGTGGGTCCAAGGCAAAGACTGTTTTTTGACTTGTGCCTCTAGATGCTCTCTGCAGACTCAGCTCAGCATCCCACAGCTCTGATACTGGACCTAAGCACCACCCACCTCTAGTTCAACTCTTTTATCCAGTAGTTCACGAGATTCTGAGCCTGTGGGAGTAGGTGGCCCAGAGGGATCTGTAAGGGAATGCATGTGCAAGGACTTCCTGCCTTAAACCATGGGCATATATGTGAAAGTCAGTACGAAGTAATTAAGCAAGTTGCCAGTGTATTTTTTATGTGTTCGCTTTGCTTTATTATACGCTTGTTGTTGTTGTCATTGTCATCATTGTCGTCATTGTCGTTGTCATTGTCGTCATAATTATCATCATCATCATCATCATTATCATATACCTGCGAGGGCAATTTAGGTTTCAAATAAGCAAACCACAAAATGCTGGCAAGCACATAAGAACAGAAATTTGATGGAGATAGTTTACACTCTTAGACCCAATCTTTGTGTCAGTGGACAGTAACTGAGAATTTAGGAGATGCGTCTTTTCTTAATATACATGTTTGTATTTTGTGAGGGACTTGGAGATAACTTTTCCCTATGAATGGGTGGTAGAGACTCTCTGCACATGATTTTTGTTAGCAAAAAAACTCACTCTTGTTTCTAAGATAATTATGACTTAGTTGACAAGTTTTGTGATTCCAAAGTGATGAGAACATTTTATCATTCTACAGTTATTTTAGCATGTGGTAGGGCGGAAATGTTTTGGTCCACAGTTGTTTTTTCAGCACTTTACAATTATCCCATTCTGCTAAATTGCTTTAAAAGTAACTAGATTTGAATGATTTAATTATGGTGGTCGAGATTTCTATAAGGTTTACAAGTCTCTAATATTTAAGTTTCTTCAAGTTGTGGCACTTACATCTTGTGGAAAGAGATTTATAGGTGGTTAGATGACCCAAGATATTCAGAACCTACCTCACCCAGCCTGCATTCCCCCTAGGAACCTGAGGGAAAAGAGGATGATGACAGACAAAGGGCTTGCTGGGGCCTAACTTGGTGTCTGGCTTGGCTGATTTGAGACTCAGAGGGTCTCTCTCACCTGGAAAATGCTGGCCTAAGTAAGGTTCAGCTTCACAGCAGAAACGGAAGCTTCCTGTCCTCTCTTTTTCTAAGTCCACAGTGCAGCCAGCCTCAAGTCTCTGTAGCTTATACCCGTAAGGTAGAAGAAGAAGCCCTAGGAAAATTATCCCAAGAAAGAGAAGGGGCTGACTGCTGTGGAATGCTTTCTATGCAAGAGATTCTCGTTCACCTAAAGAAGCCAGCTGTCATTCTACAACCTAGGAAATCCACAGGGATGCCAGGGTGCTAAGAGCTAATGGAGACAAAAGAGGAAGCAAAAGCTACCACCAGAAAACAAACCAAAAGAGTGTGTGTGTGTGTGTGTGTGTGTGTGTGTGTGTGTGTATGTGTGTGAGTGTGAGTGGGTGTGCGCGCGTGTGCGTGTGTGTGTGTAGGACTTTTCATAAGCCTGGTGTTGTCCTTGGGCTTGCTTTCCTATAAATAGAGAAATGATTCATATCATCTAAGCAATTCTACACAAAATTAATGTGGTATTTATGATGGACTTTGTAGTTTTTAAACTAAATTTGTGTTATAGGAATTAAATAATTATATATAGAGAGAGCCAAATGTTTCACAGTTATCACAGTGAACAAAGGTTAAGCATGTTTTATACTGTAGCTCCTCCAAACGAGGCTAATCACAGGAAATTCTGGGGAGATTTCTGGTTGGCCCTTAGACATCTGAGTTATCAGGTCTTTTTCATAGTCAGCTGACTTTGAGAACTGCACTGAGTTTGAGAACTACACACTGCCTCCCCAAATAGGTATTTTGTTTATACTCATAATTTAAGTGTCATTCTCTATATTTTTCTAAATCTCAACTATTCTTTGGGCCCAGTTCATGTCTCGTCTCTTTGATGAGACCGTCTCTGAATCCCCGATTAAGCAAATTACTCTGTATTGTCTGAATACTTACAAGAAACTATTTCTCACCTTGTATACTTAGTTATCTTTTGACGTCTATAAATTCCTCCAGTCCTAGGGGCAATCAAATATATATCTCCTTAAGATCTCCAAGAGATTAATGGCCACACAAACCACATGCTCAATGTATACCTGCTATGTTAAAAAAAAAATTTTAAACCTAAATTGGTCTGTGTGAAATGCTTGAACTTTGAGTCTACTTAGAAATGTATCTGTTGCTAAAGAGAACATGAAACTTCAGTGAAAAGGATGGTCCAAGTGGCAGTGATGGGAATTTAGACTTTTTATAGAAGAGACCTTCCCAAACTCAAGGCTTGATAACACTGAAAGGGATTGTACCTTTCAGATCCCTACACAAAGGCTCACTCTGTGTAGGGATCTGAAAGGTAAGCCAATCTCTAGGATAGCTAAGTGTATTAAGGGACTGAATGAGGTCTATATTAAGGTTCTTACGTCTTACATGAAGTAGTACAATGCAGGCAGTTCTCCCTGTGCATGGCTCCAATATACATGTTCCAGTTCTAGTTCCAGTTACTAAAATTTAGTTAAATAATACCGGCCCCACAAAAATACAGTTTAGATTATATGCACATAATATAATTTGTGCATATAATTTGCTTCTAGCTCTTTAGGCATATAATTTGCTTCTAGCTCTTTAGGCAACACATCACTATGTAAACAACATATGCACATCATGATCAATAGCCAATCATGTCATTTATTTCAAAGTCTGCCAGTGTGCATCTGTTTTCCAGTTCACACAGTCAGCAAAGCGTGTAGTTGTGTTGCCTCCTTGTCTCCCAGTGATAAACTCACATTGTATTTTACAAAAATAGACAATCAGGAGTGGGACTTGGCCAAAAAGATGAAAGTGCTACAAAGAAATGAAAAGTGATAAACCTAGATGTGGAATCTGAATGAAAAATAAATTGAGTTATAGAATTGTTGACCGTGGGAATGTTGACGCTACTGCTATTTGAGAGAATCTAGGTATGCAGCTGGAAGTTGAAATTATGGATCTATATTAAGGAAAGTGCTTGCGACAAGGATGAAGATACCCCAGAGTGCAGTTATTAGGCAAAGAACTTCACATTACAGGAACTCTCCGTGATATTTCATGACATTGTGAGTACAAAGGATAAAATGTTGGAAGTAGATCCTAATATAGAAGGGAGTGTGACAATTCTTTAACACATAATGCTCACTCTATATCATAAATTATGTGATGAGAAGGCAAAGGCTTTTTAAACTACTCTTGACAGTTTCCTTTATGAACAAATAAAACATTTAATTTTCAATGTTCCTAATGCTTTAAGTTACAATGTACTAAGTAAATATTAGTTTTACTATTTCTTTACATTTCCCTATTCATTTATAAACAAGAGTAAAAGTGTTTTTAATGTTTTGACAAAAATGTTTAAAGTTCACAGAACAATTATAATTTTTCCCAATGGCTATTAATATTGCTTTGCACAGTTTCAGCTTACATGGTCATTTTTACAGTCCTATCTGCCATGCAAAGTGAGGACTGCCTGCATTACTTCAAAGGAGACTTATAAATTCAAAAAGTATATTGTAATACCTCAAGTAAACATTTAGAAATAAATAAAAGGTACATAGAAAGGTACCTTCTTAAAAAGAGGAATTCAAAGAGATTTAAAATTATTTGATTAAAGAAGGTAGGAAGTGAAAACTAGTGAAACAAAAACATCTTTTTAGATAGCAGCAATTAAAGCCATCTATATGAATGATTATACTAGGTGCACTTGTACTAAACACTTTAATTAAAAGTCAGAGATTATCATAATGAGTAAGAAATCAAGTCTCACCTGTATGTTGATTACAAAAGACACAATTTAATGTAAAGACAATGATTGATAAAAGTAGAAGCATAGGAAAAGATGCCCCTTACAAACGGAAGTATAAGGAAGGTGGTATAGTTTTATAGTATCAAATGAAGTGAACATCAAGCAAAGATTATCAGGAATAATGAGGGGCACTACATAATGACAAAAAGCATTCATTCATCAGGAGACAAAACTTATAAATGTATATATATTTCATAATTTCAAAATACATGAAATAAAAACCGATGGAATAAAAAGAAATACCAGCAATCGTCATTAAAATTTTAATATCCCTTTCTCAGTAATTTAGAGAATAATTAGTCAAATTTAGGATGGGTAAAAGACTGAAACAACACCTTGACCTAACATTGCCAGAACACTACCCATAACATCTGTACAAGTTGAATTCCAGCGCATGTGGGACTTCCACTAAAATAGACTATATATTAGGATATTACATTTCAAAAGACGGAAATATTGCACAGTATCTTCTCTGACCATAATTAGAGATAAATAACAATAACATAATATGTGAATAATACGTAATAATATGATAACTAAAATTTTTGCATTTTATAAGCATATCTTGTGTTTGGGTCCAACCTTTTGATTTATATATTTGTATATATTTTTGGGAACTGTCAAAAATAGACCCCATTCCATTGGTTTATTTTGAACATTGTAAAATGACAGCATTAGACTCATAGGAGCAATGACATTTGGATTAATTCAAAGAGCACCTAGCTATGGTTTAGGTGACAAGTCATGAAAAAGAGTTATCTATAAGAGGAAGAATTAGGCCAAGTACTTTGGTTTTCTTTATCCACATGGCATATAAAGAATCTTTAAAATTTTCCCAATTTTTTTTATCCACTCTGCTAATCTGTCTTCCCCTCCCCGCCACTTCTTTAATTCCACCCTGACTTCCACCCCTGACCTACACCCGGGGTATGGTCCGTGGCTCCACCTGGGGCATGAACCCAGGACCTTCTGCATGTAAAACAGATGTGCTAATCACTACATTATGGATCCACCCCTAATCTGCCTTTTAATTGATCTATTTAGATAATTTATTAGCTAATATTAGGCTTTAAGTTTACCTTTTTTTTTCGTTTTCTGTTCTTCTGAGTTTAGTTTTCTTTTTTCTGCCTTTCTTTGGGTTACTTTAACAGTTTTTAGAACTCTATTTTTATTTATAATTTTTAATTATGTCTATGGTGTTTTTGAGTACATCACTTTATACAAGTTATTCTCACTATACAAAAGTAGAGTACATTCCTATGAAACTTTTTGTATGGTGTAAAGTGAAGAATATCTGCTTTCTGAAAGTTCATATTAAACTACTTTGCTTTTATGAAAGACCTATATTAGTGTGTTTTGCTAACTGAAAGAAATTCTAAGAGGATTTTTGCTTTTACAAAAAAAGCCGACACTATATATTATATTTATACATTAGTGTATGTAAATATAGGATACCTATTTATAGCTTTTTAATTGACTACTTCAAGTATTATATATATGTATATATGTATGTATGTGTGTGTATGTGTGTGTGTGTGTGTGTGTATAGATAGATAGATAGATAGATAGATAGATAGATAGATAGATAGTCTGCTGGCGTCGACATTTTACTAGTTAGAATGAAGTATAAAAACCTTATCTTTATATTCTTTTGCCCTCTTCCATTTATAACTGTATTAAATAAATATTAAATTTAAAAAGTTCCTCTATGTATATTGAGAACCAAATTAGAGTATTATGAGTATTGTAATTTTTACTTCAACTGTCAAACATAATTTAGAAAACTCATCTGTTTTCTCTTTCTCTTGTTCTTTCTTCTATCTTGATGTTCTCAGATTTCTTTTAAAATAATTTATTTCTGTTTAGAGGAGGGAGGCATGGCTTGTTGCCAGTAGGTGGGAATGGAAATCTGATGTCCACAGTTGGTCTCCAGTAACATTCAGTGGGGGTAACTTCTCATGACTGCTGGGTGGGGGCTGGGAGTCCAGGATCCCCACTAGCTTTGGCAGATATTGCCCTAACACCTTGTCATTACTCTAGTCTTGGGGTCCCTAGCCTATCTTCCAATTGCTCTCCATCCTTCAGAGTCTTCTTAGATGTGATGTCCAAGAGTTTTAGCTGTACTTAATAGAATGAATAGGAGAAAGTACATCCACTCCATCTTTGCAGATGTGGAAATCTTAGCAAATATTTCTGCAATGATAAATTTGTGAGACACACCTCAAGTGGTATTTATTGATAAATATATAACTTTAAAATTTTAATATTAGAAAATAAAAATGATCTATAATTGGTGATTTAAACCTCCACCTTAGAAAACTAGAAAGAGAAGAGCAAATTAAACCCCAAGTAACTAGAAGGAAATAATAAAGAGCACAGTAAATGGAGGAGAGAACAGAAGAATAGAAAAATTCATTGAAACCAATAGCTGTTTCTTTGACTAGATTAACAAAATTGATGAACCTCTAGCTAGACCAATCAAGAAAAAGAGAGAAAAGTAAATTACCGATGCAGTCAATTCTGACATAACACTTATTTTGAAATGTGAATTCTTTCCAATGCAGTTGATATACTAGGGAACACTTTGAGCGTAATGCATTTTTATGTTTACTTGGGTGTGATCCTGTCAACAAGAAACACTAGGTAAATGCAGAAAACTGCTCCCTGCTGAACTGAGTCACCCAGGAAGACACAAAATGCACACATGTGCACATCTTGAACATCTACCGGCTACCTCATTTTACCACATGTGTAATGAGCCCATCCATCTACATCTGGTATTTGAACTTTCTGTCCAATTTTAGTTAACTCTGTTTCCATCCCTTTATAATAACTCACAGGCTGCAATCCTTCTGATGCCCACTTCCACAAGCATCTGGTGTTTTTTCAAGGTAAAGTATCATATTTGTTATAGTTTTTATGTATTTTTTAACCATTTCACATATGTAAAATTGCTGCCGTTTTTAACAGATTTCTTTTTTTTATTATTATGTGTCACTGACAGAGTTTTTGAATGTTGTAGTACCTTTAGCCCTATTTTTCCCATAAGCTTTGCAGTTTTTACTATGCAATTTTGCATAGCCAGTGTTTTTTAAGTATGTATGTGTAGCATTGTAGCAAAGTTGACTGTACTTACCTTATAAAGTAAATATAGTTTCTCTAATAGTACAACCAGATATTATGTGCCTCCTGCTATGTTGCAATATGAACTATACATCATCACATATAAAGAATTTCTACCAAAAATCTTGAACCTGAAACTAATCAAGCCTTTTTAGCTAACCTCCAGTATAAAGAAAAACAGGAGAGAGAAATCATGAAATGACACTGGGAGAAATCCATTAGATAAATGCAAAATATTACAGTCAACCAGATAATTGGCTTGTTTTGATTGAATTGTATTTTGAAGAAAACAACTATTAAATACATTTTTGGTACTACTGAGTCAAGTTACTAGAGACAAGGTATTACATGATATTATTGACTTTTTGTTTATTTTAAGAGTAATAATGTTATTGCTATTAAATTGCGAAGTGTCCTTGTATTGAAGATTTAAAAGCTAAAGTACTTAAAAGTAAAATGATTTGAAATTTTACCAATTTAAAATGTTTCACCTACATACATATATGGAAATAAATATGAAAATATAAGAAAGCAAAGATGGAAAAACATTATGGATATTTTATTTTTATAATTTTATAAAGTTGACAAGTAAGAGAAATTAAAATAGACTAAAATAGTTTTCATCTGCTTTTTTTAAACAGAAAATTTATGACTTCAAGAGTCTCTTAGAATTTATCCTGCCTGTACCAAGTAGATGTAGTTCACTCTCTCATTGCTCTTGTGTCTTCTATTATAAAACACACTCAGCTCAGGCGGCTTGTGCCCATCTTCTGGGATTCCTTGCATTCCTCCAGGACATAAGACTCCCATTGTATTCTCTTGTCTGGCCCCAAAAGGGAAATTTAGCATCTCTCTTGTTTTTTTTTTTTTTTTTTTTCCTTTGAGAAAAAGAACAGTCAGATCAGAACAAAATCTGAAAAGGTCTGTGGAGTTGTGCTTAATAGCCACCAGGAACAGATACAGTGTCCTAGAAGTTTTGGAATTAGGAGGCAAGTCCTTTATGCCTTTAGCAAAGACTTTAGTACGAGAAGAAGTTCAAGGGGGAAGGCAGAGCCTGCAGAGTGATTATATAAGTGTATGCCTGAGTCCTGCTTTCGGGCAAAACTGGGCACAGTTAGTCTCTGTTTCCCAAATCGTTGTTGACTCAGAGCTGCTGAATCTGAGCCAGGGCTGAAAGAAACAGATACCTGAATATATCAGATGCAGGGGGCAGCTCATGTGCGTGCTGCTGCAGCAAACACAGAAATCTCAGAGATAAAGGACATAGGGAGGGGATCCAAGAGAGATGTTAGGTGTATTTACGAGTGATTATAGGACTTCTTTGCTGTGCTGTTTTTCCTTCTTTAATTTTTCACTGGAAGAGGTGATTAACTGTTGTGCATCCAAAAATAGTTTAAGCTAAACATAGCATAACTGGCAGAGGTTGTTATAAAATAGAACTTGGGTGACTTGGGTGTGGGAATGCTGCCTCTTAGCTGTAATCCTTCCCCTGAGTAAAAAGATGTCAATGCTGTGAACTCAAACCAAGGTCAACCTTGAGAACTGAGTACAAGATCTCATCTCCTTAATTCGGGGGGTAAAGTTCATCCTTGTGGGTATGCAAACTAGCTAAAGTTAGAGCAACTTTTCTTTAATAACCATCATCTTTTTCAAGAGGGAAAGAGACCACTATTAAAAAGATTTAGATCAGATCCTGGTTTTGTGAATGAGGACTATAGATGTAATTTACCCAAGTTCACATATGTCGTTGGTGGTAGAGGTTAAGACTCAAAGTTTAGAGCTTTTTCTAGGATAGCATGTGATTTCTCTCAATTTAGGATTATTCCTCCACTGGATTTTGATTAAACATGAACACAAATAGAATATTATTAAAACTCAGAAGATTGTCCATTGGCCTACTTGAAACCTTATAAAACTTTGTTTAGGTTCTTGGAAATGGAGAGACTATAGTTGGCAGATTGTAGGGACACAGTCAGCAAAATAATCAGAGCCTCTAGTTAGAGGCAGGTGTTTCTCTTTAGATGGCCTAATCTCAGGGGATGCTCAGGGATGATTCCAGGTGTGTTGTATGAAGAGCTACCAGGGTGTCGAACATTTGGGTGCCTGTGTGAGGGTGGAAAACCAGTATTTACTGGCTGTATCCATTATGGGATTAGACCAGGAGCCATTAGAAAATAGGAAATGTGGCTCTGGACCCACACTGGGTACAAGTAGAAGAAATCTACTTCGGCCTCCAGCCTTACTCCAGTCCATCTTACACGAGATTCCACTCGACATGTTCTCCACCAGAAGAAAGTACTTAGACTACTCTACTTATATGTTGTTTGTTTTTTAACCTTAATTTTTTTATTTTGAAGTAATTCCAAACATGCAGAATGGTTGCAAAAATATTGTAAAGTATTCCCATATAGCCTTCATCCAGATTCCAACATGTTAACATTTTACTAATTCGATTTATCATTCTCTCTTTTGGAATCATTTGAAAGTGCATTGACAATATAATACCTCTTTATGCCTAAATTCTTCAAGGCGTATTTCATGAAAGAAGAACAGACATTTTTAACATTAACTACAGTACAGTTATTAAACCAGGAAATTAACATTCATTCACCTATTATCTAATCCATAGACATTCACGTTTCATCAGCTATCACGTGAATGTGCCTTATAGGAAAAGAAAACTCCACTTCTCTGGTGTGAGATTTGGTCTGGGCTCACATGATGCATTTGGTTGTCATGTCCCTGTAGTTGCCTTTAAGTTCCTCAGTCTGTTTCATGACTTGGACGTTACTGGCCAGTTAATTTGTAGGATGTTTTCCAGTTTTGGTTTATCTGATGTTTCTCCACAATTAGATTCAGGTTATACCTTTTTTTGTAAGGAATACCACAGAAATAATAATGTGTCTTCCTCAGAACATCTCAAAAAGCAAATGATATCTACTGCCCATTATATGTAATATTAATTTTGAACACTTTGGCAAAGTGGTGTCTATAAGGTTACCATGATGTAAAGTAACTTGTTTTTCCCATTTGCAATTAATAAGTGTCTTGTGGGAGATACTTCCAGATGATATAAAAATCCTGTTTCTTATCAAACTTTTTTACTCATTGGTTTAAGCATCATGGTGACTCTTTCCTAAAACAATTATTACTACAATTGTTGCCAAATGGTAATTATTTTCTACATCCATCATTTTTTATTTCTATCATTTCTTCTGTATCTATTAATTACTGTTCTACCACAAAGAAGAGATTTACCCTTCTTTCTCATTTATTTATTTATGTATTTACTAGGTTTGGACTCATGAATTCTTAACTGTATTCAGTGGGTTATAATCTGTACTGTCAATGTTTATTTTGAGGCTTAGATTGTCCCAGATTGAGTCTGTTCAAGCTGTCTCCTTATCCTTTGGACACTCCCCATATTCTTTTAGTACATCTCTACATCTGGGCCAGCAAGATGTTCCAAGGTTATCTTGTACTTTCCCAATTCCACCCCAGAAATTATCCATTTCTTCAAAGAACTCTGATTCCTTTTGGTGGAGAATGGTATTTAGAACCCAAGATCTGGTTGCTAAGTTTGCTTCTTTTTACTGGGATGTCACAAATGACACTTTTACAAGTACTGCTTTCATCATTTTTCTTTATGAAACTTCCTGGGCCTTTCTGCTAAATAAGACTGTGGACCACTTTTCCAGGCCAGTCCTCGTGCTGCCTTCTGCTTGTAAGAAGCTCCAACTGCCTGTTCTCATTTTCATAGTAACGTCTTTTTTTCCCTGAGCCTAGAAGTTTAGATACAAGCTCCCTAGAGCCCTTCTGTCCAACCAGTTTTTATAGCAACCATATATTCTGAATCAAAGACTAGGAAATTATAATACATGACTTCCTAAGCTTAAGTATGCTTATGGGTTGAATAGACCAAGGTTTTTCAAATCAAGGAGATCTGGGAATTTTATCCATCAAGTACAAAGACCTCGCTCTTCTTCTTTAAATGGCAGCATAGACATGAACAAACAAAATGCTAAGTATAGATAGAACTCAACATTTCCAAACATTACCCATGTACCTGTAGCCTGTCCCCTGGTCTATATTTCCTAAACATTTTCTGGAAGATTCAGGGAAGGTCTTTGCTTATTGTGCCTCTTCAATTTCTGGGAGTAAAGTTTATAAATCCTTCTCTCTTGTTTATCCTGAGATACTCAAGAATAATTAGGCCCCTATCAAAGCATTTATTATCCATACAAATTTACAAATATTCTAAAGAAAGAGTCTCCAAAAGAACAAATACAGTGAGTGATGGTGGACAGGAAAAGTAACTAATATAACATATATATTTCATTTTCCCAGTCCTGAAAGATTTCCCTGGTCAAGTTTGACATTTTTATTACATCTTAAAGTTGTGCTTTGTTATTATTTCATTAGAAAACACATCTTTGTTTAAAAATGTGTGTCCCTTGATGCCAGTTGTATATCTTAAATCGTCTTTCTAGAGTGATAGTAATTTTTATTAATCTCAGAAACCATGGCTCTTCCTAATTCAGGGGAAGCAGAAGCACAAAGGAAGCTTGTCAGGGCCTACTCCCAGATTAGGGCTTGATTTCAATGTAAACTTAGTAAGTCATGTGCCTTGTGTACTGTGTCCACTGCTGTCTCTAACCCATGTAGTAATTTTGCATGGATTAGAAATAATGACCAGAAGGTCTAAAACTCACAAGTAATTAGTTGGTCACTTCGATGCACTATTCATCAGCTAGAATTAGTCATATGACCTCATTCACCGCAAAGCATTCCTACCATGTACCCCACATGAACAGGAAATGGGGAGAACAGGAAATGTGGCAACAAGACTTTTGGTAACTAAATGACTCACAATTGGTTGTATTTTATAATTAATCAGCAATATTTTACCTTATTAGTAGTAGGTAAAATAGTTGTGTTTCTTATGATATGTGGCCTCTTAACTTTCATGAATAGTGTGAGACTATTACCAAGATATAGCCCCACCAACACAAAGGGTTTTAGTAAAAATCAAAGTCTATGGTCATAAAAACACTCATAGCCAGTAAATAAATCCAGAAGTTCAGAGGATATCTCTGTGGGAGCTACTCTGTGCCAAAGTTGTGCTATTTGCTTGTGTGTAGGAGGAGCTGTGTCTTTGGCCATCACTGTTGTGTCACCCTCTCTCTTTTATTCTTGTATGCTTCCCCTATCTTGTGGCCATTTTAAATCCTGCTGCAATGCCTGGACTCAAAGTCTGTTTATCTGTCTGAGTCCTGGTGGTCTTGTGGCTCGTGCCATGACTACTGCTTTTCCTGGGATCCTGGTTGCCTTGCCATGTCCACTAGAGTTATTTAGCAGTATTTCAGGTGGGAATTGCATTTGGACCAATGCTTGGTTCTGGGTCCAATTGACTCTCATCTTAGCCTGAGCCCTGGTATTGCTCTGAGGCAGGTTCTCTGGCTGTCTGAAGCCCATGTTGGTGCTGGTATTGGGGCCCAATTCTGATTGCACCTGGTTAGACTCTTCTATAAATGCAGAACCTCGACTGCACAACCTGTGCTGCTTTAGGGCAGCCAAGTATCCTTTTCCAGCACTGTGTATGGTGATGCTGAGGGGGTTGTGTTTCTCCCACTCCAGAGCTTAATGAGCTTCTCCAAAGGGAGAGAGTCCAAATGAGAGAAATGCTGTCCCTATTGCCTTGTGAAGCTTTAAACACCATGCAAGGCTTTGCACTTGCTCTACAAACTCTCCCTACAGACATACCACAAACATGCCTGTCCTTGCACGATACATTCCAGCCACACTAAGCTGTCTGCAACCACCTGTTCTTTGAGATACCAACCTCTCTCATGCCTCATGTCTTTATAGGGCTTTTGTGTGGAAGATCTGCTGCATTTTGCTCAGTTCAGCTAATTCTTCAATGTGAGGCCAAAGGCTACCATTTCTCTTACACATTCTCTGATTTGTCCACCCTCCCTTGCTCCAAAATACCACTGAATTTCAGCCATGCCCATGACAATCTAATCATTGTATCAATTGCAGTTGCATATGTCTGCCTCTTCACAGTGAGCTTGAAGGCAGGAGCCATGCCCTTACATTTCTGTATATATTTTCTCTAGCACAAAGCCTGGCATGTTATAAAGCTCAATAAATGTTAAGTGGATACAGGTCTGTGCTCTTGGTGAAATGAATGGTAAATCAGGGACCAGGCTGAAAACTTGAAGGCTCCAGTAGGGCCCTCTTATGGAAGTTGGGTGTGACACAAAATCTTGAGACAACAGATAAGGGGTAGGAGAGAAAGATGGAATCCATTTCAGCTTTCCTCAAGTGTAGTGGAGAGTGGGAAAGTAATCATGCCAGGAAGAAAACATGGGGCTTTACTCAGGCCCAAGCT
The DNA here is from genome assembly GCA_004027375.1 of Macroglossus sobrinus. Classification (NCBI taxonomy): domain Eukaryota; kingdom Metazoa; phylum Chordata; class Mammalia; order Chiroptera; family Pteropodidae; genus Macroglossus; species Macroglossus sobrinus. The sequence goes on along the minus strand of PVKZ01000708.1, from coordinate 147,442 downwards.
ATGGAAGAGCTGCAGTACCAAGGCTGGGAAAACAAAGCTTTAGCCAAAAGAAAACACCTTAGAGGCCCCCTCTGCAGCCATGACTGTTGAGCATAAGAGCTGTATTCCCAGCTGCCCACTGGAAATCTCCTGGAAAATTCAGGTTTAGGTTACCCAAAGCTAGATTCATCATCAACCTTTCTAATTCCTGGACTTCCTCCTCAGTAAGGGTCCTACCACACACCCAGTTGCCTGAACCAGGAACCTGGGGTATCACTTATGGTGCCTCTCATGTCCTCATTTCCCACATTGACCCCACCAAGACCTGTCAGTGTTTTTGCCTCAGCATATTTGGATTCTGTTTACTAAATACCTCTTTTATATCCACTCCATTGTCATTGTCTTAATTCATGCCACCATACTCTTCCAGATCTCAAACTGATCTCTCAGCCTTTCGTCCTTTCACAATGCTGTTAGATATTTCCCTCTTATTTTTAAATACTTTGGAGACTATTCATTGTCAACAGGACAAAAATCTTTTTTTTTTCAACTTCAAGAGGCAAAAATCCTGATGTAAAGGAATAAACAGTGCTCTCCAAAGTGACAGACAGAAAATCTCCAACTCTAATTCTGGTTATTTTCCCTTTAGATTTTTCTTCATGCATTTTAAAGCTCTATTTTTTGTTCACTCACATTTGGAGTTTTTATGTTTTCTGATGAGACTGACCCTTTTGTATGTTCTGCTTCATTTCTGGCAGTGCACTTTGTTTCAAAGTCTAATTTGTCTTATGCTCATATAGCCACTCTTGAATTATAAAATGTATAAATAATGATCAAATAGTATTTTTTATCCTTTTATTTTTAACCTATCTACGGCTTTTTATTTAAAGCACATTTCTTATAGACAGCATTTAGTTGTTCTTGCTTTTCTTAAATGTCAATATGACAATTACTTTTTAAAACTAGAGTATTTAGTCCATTTATATTTAATGTAATTATTGACATGGTTTGGTTGAAGTGCAGTGTCTTATTATTTGTTTTATTTGTCCTATCTGTTTTTCATTCACTTTTTCTCCTTTCCTGATTTCTTTTCAATTAATTGAATATTTTTTCATGTTCCATTTTATATGCTCAGTTGGATTTTAATTATGCTTCTGTTTTATTTTTTCATGGTTGCTTTTGGGATTAAAATATCCCTAACTAATCAGTCTACAATGAATTAATACATAAAGCACTTTGTATACAACTTAAGATCTTTAACAGCATACTTCTATTTACCTTCCTCTTTTCTTTATGCTATTGTTATCTTATTTTTTATTTTTATGTATATTATAAATCACACACTGCATTGCTTTAATTTGTACTTTATACATATAATTATGTGAGTTTTTTTGTGAGCCCTTTTACTATGCAAACACAAATCCAGCTTTAGTTCAGAAGTATTTTCTTCTATGACTTATTAAATTATGTTTAATGATGGCCTCACTTCTAGCTCCTCTTTTTTCTCCTTTTTGGGACTCATTTGTTTCTCAGGTTGCTTCAATATATATTCTACAAGATTTAATCTTTTACCTCTTGGTTTCAATCTCTTTATATTGTTGCTCAGTTATTTAAAATATTTCTTCCATTGGTCTGGTTTGTGACTTGAATCTCAGTGATGATTCTCTTGTCCATTCATTTACAGACTTTATTATGTCTTAATCATGTTTTTCAGTACTGAGAGCTATCTTTGTGTTGTTTTTAAACTCCTTTGATAATTATTTTTTTCTGTCCTGTGCATAGTATGTCGTTAGTCTCCCCCAGGAGTTCTGTTTCACTAGGATCCTCTTCAGAATGTCCTGCTTGTTCTCTCCTCTCTGATGGATGTATATCCTCATGTATAATTGCTATTTAATTTGATTGTCTGCTCATTTAGGCTCAGTTTCAGCTGTTGATGCATTTCAAGTGAGTCCGTCCCATGAGCAATGGAAAACTTGGTGGTCTTTGCTCCTTTAAACCAGCAATAGAACTGTAGGCACTTTATCATCCTCTACTAAGGTATAAGCATCAGGAAGAAGCCTTTCTGTTTCTCAGCCAAACTTGGGGTCTCCTACCTTAGAAGTAGAGAGAAGAAAGTCTCTTGTTTCAGCTCCTTCTAAAGATCTCAGGGGCAGGGAACCCAGACACACTTACACAAGCCTAGTTACCTTTCCCTTGGAAGTAATATTGAGGTGAGAGGTGGGGCTCCATGGATCTCAGTGGAGGAAATTCTCTTCCTGGATCCATATATTTTAATCTTTGACCTTAATGTCTTCACATTGTTTCCAGATTCTCAGCTGGCTCAGACAGAAAAAAGTCTGCCCACATAGTGATCTCCACTTTTACCATAGTCAACTACAGCCATTGTAGTGCTTGACTCAGGAAAAGTAGCTGGATTGGAAGGGAGTCAGGACATATTCAAGATGCCTTCCTTCCAGAATTTTACTCTAAGTAAAAGAAAACTGCCCATAAAGATAACCAAGGAACTATCATGTTCTTTATTGACTGGTGTGTGATGAGGAGGCTTTGGGGTCATCCACACTGAGATTGGAATCCCAGCTCTGCCACATACTGACAGTGAACAAGTTATTTAGGGCATGTGAGCCTCACTTTTTTCCTCTCTAAGATAAGTAATATGAGAGCTCTTTTATAGAATTGCAAAATTTAAATCAAATACTTTAAAAGCTCCTATCACATGCAGGTGATACCTTATGGGTTCCCTTTCCCCTTTTCTTTAAACCTGTTTCTGTTAATGTATTATTGTCATGCCTCATTTGCTAGCTCACAGACATGTCTCATAACCCAGAACAAGGGTACCCACAGGATTTCAGCTCCTCCCCACATTTTCCTATTTCAACGTTTTCCCAGCTGTGTGATGCTACAATATGGTCTTGTACTGTAAACAGCAGTGTACCACACCCAGGATGTCCTAAAACAGGAAGAATTGATGTTTTATGCAAGAAGCAGGATTTAAGGTGGAGAAGAATACTGCCAACAGCCTTTGACTTGGTTGTGGATATAGCCTGAGAAATGTAATCTGTGAGAGAGAAACTGGGTGTGGGCAGCGAAAGAGGTACTAAAAGAGTGAAGGCAAATGGAGACAAATTAGAATTGGTAAAAGGACAGGGAGAAGGTTAGGGATTGAGGGATGGAGAGGGACTAGAATCAAGAAAGGAAATGTGGTGCTGACTGCCTTTCCCTTGATAGGCCCTTTTAAGATTACATGTGTCTCACACAGAGACAGGGCACTGCACCTGCTCCCAGTGCATAGCAAACAGGCAGAGCAGACTCTGTCAATTGATGGCAACTTCTCTGTAACCTTTAGGCCCACTGGACCACTGAAGCACTGTAAATGCGTACAGAACTCAGAAAGGCAACCTGCAATCTAATTGGAAGTATCCTTTATCCAGGGTCCTTTATACTTTATCCCAAATATTCATATTCTTCCCTGCTCCTAATTTTCATCTACTTTCTTGTTGTTAGCTCTACTCCTGACCATGGTGTTCATTAACTGAATTTGGTTTCCATAGCTCAGTTCTAACGCTTGCTAAGGAGGCTTAAAGTCATCTCTCTCTTTAGCTCCTGGCAGTAACCCCATCCCAGCTTAACACCTGCTCTTCATTCTGGTCACTAAATTAAGCCTTCTTTTCTAGTCTGCCTGATTATATCTCCTCTGTCTTTCCATGCTTTGAAAATGTCCTTATTTTAAGTCTAATTTTTCCAAATGGCACATCCTTCATTGTCTGCATCACCAGTATTATGATAGTGATTACATTATCACTTACACATACCATTCATTATTTACTTAGAAGAATAATATTATCTCACATAATCAGCAGCAATTGTTCAATTAGATTAGCTAATCTATCAGTGTGAGCAAATGAAAATAGGTCAGAATGTAGATGAAAGGTAAAAAGAAGTTCCAAGAAAAGGATGACAATTCATACAATTTGGAAAATCCAGAGATATTAGCTAAGAGCTGGCTAGAAGTTAACTACAGTTAAGTTTCTTTTACAAAATATTTTGCAAGATTGAGGGCTTAAGAAAGGCTTTTCTTTTACTATTTTCTGTTTATTAATGATTATTAAATAGTACTTCCAGCTAAGAGGCTCTGTTTACTAAAATCCAAGTTGTCCAAAATACAATTTGTCTTAATAACTTTGTGTACCCCAAACTAATAACCTAAGCTTTCACTTTAAGAAAATAGAAAAAATTAATGAATTAAACCCAAAGAAAGTAGAAGGTAGGCAATTAAAAGTTAGAGCAGACACAAAATAAAAACCAAAAAATACATAAAATCGATGAAAACAAAGTTGATTCTTTGAAAAGATCAACAAAATTAAAACTTTACCTAGAGTAGTGGTTCTCAACTAAGAATGGTTTTGCCACTCACCCCCTACTCACACTCCATCCTGTCTTTGGTATACTTTTCAATGTCTGTAGAAATTTCTAATTGTCATACCTTGGTGTGTGTGTCTATGTGTGCATGTGCTCATGGGTACATGTGTGTGTGCTCACTACTGGCATCCAGAGTTACTGAATGGAGGCCAGAGTTACTGCTAAACATACTACCATTTATGACAGCCCCCTCCATAATAAAAATTACTAGGCCCAAATATCAATAGTGCCAAGATTGCAAAATCTGATTTAGTCTGATCAACAAAAAGAGCAAAGATACAAATTACTAAAATCAGAAATAAAAGAGGAGACAGCACTTCCAATTTACAGAAATTAAAAGGATAAGATCATACTATAAACAATTTTATGTTAACAAATTGGACAATTTATATAAAATAGGAAGATTTATAAATATATAGATACAAACTAATGGAACTGACTGAAAAAGAAATAGAAAATCTAAATAGAACCCTAATAAATAAAGAATTTGGTTAGTAATTGAAAATATTTCCTCAGATAAAAAAAGCAAAAGCCCAGATGTATTCACTGTTGAATTATATAAAACAGTCAAAGGAAAAATAATGTCAATTCTTCAAAACTTTTCCACAAATTATAAGAATACTTTCCAACTAATTCCACGAGGTTGGTATTACCCTAACACCAAAATCAGACAAAGACATCACAAGACAACTACAGACCAATGTTCCTGAGGAGTCTAGATACAAAAATCTTCAATAAAATATTAGCAAAATGAATTGATCTACATATAAAAAGGATTATACACCATGACCAAATAAGTTTTCTCTAAGGGATACAAATTTGGTTTAATATCTCAAAATCAATGTAATATCATAGTAATAGAATAATACAAATAAAGAACAAAACCCACATAACCACCTTAATAGAAGTACAGAAAGTATTTAATAAAATCTAACACCCATTCATGATAAAAACTTCAATAAGCTAGAAATTTCCTCAACCTGATAAAAGGATTCTACAAAAATTCTACAGCTAGAATCATATTTATTGGTGAAAGATAGACTGCTTTTTTCTCTAAAATTGAGAAAAATACCAAATATAGTATGATCCTATTTATATTAAATACTCAGAGTAGTAAATCTATAGAGACACAAAGTGGATTAATATTTGCCTGTGGTGGGAATGGGGAATAACTGCAAATGGGCACAGGAATCTTCATGAGGTGATGAAAATGTTTCAAATTGGATTGTGGTGATTATTTTACAACTCTGTAAATTTACTAAGAAGTATTGAACTGTACAATTAATATGGGTGGATTTTCTGGTATCTAAATTATATCCAACAAAACTCATATAGTATCACCATGTGGGGTGTGGTGTACATGTATATATCTGTATGGGAATGATCATTAGAATTTTGGAAGGCATAAGCCCTAGTCTTGGACTAATGCCTAATTAGCTGTCTATCCTTGATAAAATTACTTTATCATCCCAAATCTTTAATCTTTAAACTGAAGGGATAAGACTACTTCATTTCCAAACTTTCCTTCAATTCTTCTAACATCATATGTACATTGGTGTTTTTATGTGAATTGTAATTTGTGGACCAGGTAACTAAGGTTTTTAGATGCTAGGCTTCAGAGAAAGGTGTTACTTTCTGCTTTAGAGAGTAAGAGACTACTAGAATGGGACAACCTCTTGGAGATCAATTAAGGCTAGGCTACCTACTTCACCATGTGAGTGAGAACACTAACAGATTGACTTCTCCAAACCAAACCAGCTACTCTAGCCCGGCAGGACAAGAATCCACTTACCTGGACCTCAAGTCGATGTCCTTACACAGGAGAAAGGCAATGTCTTCTCCCAGGGTAAATGTGTCCTTTTATATATTTTTTACTAGAAGTGGGTGGAGGGGAAGCTTGGAGGAAAAGTAGACAAGAAAGGACTCTTAGGTGCCTGCATATGTTGGATATATCTTCATGCAGGTAGGTGTGAGCCTGCATTTGAACCTAGGTATGAGGGTGGGTGAGAAGAGCACTGCTATATGTTCAGTATCTTCCTTATACAACTGTAAACACATACCTCCCTTTTATAACCATCTTTTTCCACTTGTCTCTCTATCATTGAGTAAAATCACCATACACATGAACTTTTAGGAAAACCCCTATTTATTATTCAATAGATAGTTTACTTCTAAAAATGCCAAACAAAAAAGTAATCATAAAAAGTCTAAGTATAGTAATTCATGATCTGATTTTGTGGACCTACCCTGCTTTGTTTCTGGCTATGAGTGTGTGTTGGGTCCAGGTTCATTTCTCTTTCCCCTTCCATTGTTTACTGTTTTCTTACTGCTTCTCACCCCAAGGTAGATCCCAGAGTGTGAAATAGGATGTTAATCTATCTTGTCTGTCACTTTGCGGTAGGAAACATAAGTGTTGTAAATTAAGTTTCTTTAATCTAGATAATTAAGAAAATCACATTTGACTATAAGGGTAATAAAAACCCTAATACTCATGACTAATGGGAAAAATAGCTACTATTTATTGAGCATATTCAAGCAGAACGTGAAACTCTCTATATGCATTAACGAGTTTGCTTTTCAAAACAACCTCATGGGGCAGGCACTGTTACCTGCATTTACTGATGAAGCACCTGAAGCTTAGAGAAGTTAAGTAGAGTGTTCAGGGTCATATAAAATGAGTGAGGCCTCCAAATATCCCTGCCTCTAAATTTATTTTATTCTAATCCAGTTCCATCTAGTGCTCAGATCCTTTTACCATACCACTGTTGAGGGACCATCCATCCTTGCTATGATAGGGAATTCACTACCACCAGAGCACCCTATTCCATAATAGAGTGACTTTCTGCAGCTTATACTCAGCATTTTTTCCTGGAACTTCTATACAAACAAAGTAAAACCACATGACTGCCTTTAAAATGAAAAACAAACAGGAAAACCAAATGTATCATGTCCCTTTGTCCCTTGAGAACCCCTTCTCTGCCCCCCTTAAGAAGGAACTGTCTCATTGTAACAGGGTTTTGCATCTCCCTGCCAGCTGGTTTCTCTGCTTTGAACATGCTCTAGCTTATCACTATCTCACTCTTAAAATGTGGTATTTGGAACACATTGCACAGAATAAAGCAATAACATTGCTTTCCTCTTTCTATTTCCTGTATTTCTCTTAATGCTGCCTACATCTTGCTTAGTTTTTGGTGGCCACATTATTGTGGTTAATTACCTTGAAAAATTCATTTTCTTCTCTATATGGTTCAAATAAAATATATTCAGAAATCACTGCTAAGTACACAATTCCAGCTTCAAGAAATACTGGTTAAATGATCTCAAATATTTACCTTGTGTAATTTTAGATTAAATGATTGAGTGTCTATTTCCACCTAAGCTTGCTGATGATTTTATTTCTTGATTTCATAATTCAAATTTGGCCAAGGACTTTTGCTGGTCTTTTTTTAAAATGTCCTTTCCCTTAGAGGAAGAAGAAGAACCAAACAAACCTTTCTTATTTTAAAGAGCCTGGCTGAGCCAAGTGCTGAGCTGAAGGGGAAACATCCTCTGTGTTCATTCCTGTCTTGAATGATACTGATAGCCAAGCCGCATATTTGACCACAGAAGATGCTGAGGAACTCTGCCCACACCAAGTTTAGGCTTGATCTTGTTAAGCAGCAAAAATGTCTCTGTGTCAATGGCTAAAATTACCTAGTCAGGCTCTCTCCACCCCTGGCCTACATTTAAAAAAAAAAATTATTATCTGTTTATTTGTAGCAGGAAGAGATCATCTTCCAAAGTGGGCCAAAAGCAGATTCAACTCTACCCCCTGTTGAGGCATAATAATTTTCTAAATCTGCCTAGGGACTCAAATTAGTTCTGGATGCTTTCCTGTTACTTGGGTGGAAGGTTCGTCCCCAGAATTAATACTGATGGAGATAAAAATTGTTGCTGCCTATCCGGTTTTAACCAGTGCTTAACGTTGAGCTTTAAAGGCCCATAAAGATTTTTTTTTTTAACAAAGCAAAATGCTTGCCAATTTCTATAGTTCTTGAAGCACTCAAGTAGTAGGGTCCTCTCTGATGCCCTTAAATTGTAGATACATTTCCTCAGCCAGGCCCCTGTCCTGTAATTCTACCTGAAAGCAACTTAATCTGTGTTTGAGGTTGTTGCCTTCTTCCTTAAGGACCAATGCAGAAGGTGATTCAGTGAGATGAAATCTGAGCTGGGCCTGGCGTGCCTGATTTTTAACACATGTCTAAAGCATGTATTTAGCTGTCACAAGAAATCTGACAGTTTATGGGAGAGGTGCTGTGTACAAAGGACCAGCAGTGGGCATTCCCAGCACACACCCACATAGATCACTCTGTGATCTGATCCTCCCCACCTCCCCAGAGCCCAAAACAACTGCTGTAATGAAAAACAATCCCATTTACAAGGTACCAGAATAAGCCACAACCGTAGTTTTCTTTTGGGAACACCTTACAAGGACAGTGATGCAAGTAGAAACACGTATCCAGAAGCAAGTTTGCTCATCAAAAGTACATTTTTTCCTTCTTGGATTAAAATCGTACAGGGAATGTTTGATTCTAGACATTGTCAGAGATCTAGAACCAACTGAATTTCTTAGCACTGGGATTTCTCATCTGTTAGGCTACATCTAGACTTGGCTCCTGAAATACTTCCCCCTGTCATCATCGAACATGTAACAAAAGTCTTGTAAGCACAGGGCATTGCGTTTTATTATCTTATTCAATCTTCACAAATATCCCCAAAGATAGGCATTATTAGCCCCTTTTAGAGATGAGATAAATGAAACTCAGAGAGGGTAAGAATCTGCTCCAAGGTCACACAGCTAGTGCATGGCAGAATCAACAAAGTGGCAAAGTAGCTTATGGTCTCCATCTCTAAGATTTGTGTCCTTAACCACTATGCCCTATGGCCCCTGTTGAACCTTCTCAGGCCTCTGCCTTCCCTGCTCTGCCCCCACTTCCATTCAAATTAAGTGTTATAGTTATCTCAACTCACCTAATGCTACCTCCAGGAAAATAAAATCTTGAGCTTTAAAAAAAATCCTACCACATTCTTTAAGAAAGGAGAGGCCTAATCAGGATAGAAATGCTCACCTAGTTACTAGCTGTACTGGCCCAGCTACCTGCCCAACCTTCAGATGACCCCAGCCCCCACCTGCCTTCTGACTACAACTGCATGGAGAGACCCAAACTGAGAACTGCACATCTGAGTCCATTATCCCTAGAACCATGAGACAAAACTAATTGTATTTTTAAGCCACAAAGTATCGGGAAGCTTGTTAGGAGTGAAAGACAACCAGAACACTACATTTAGTGAATTCTTATTCTCTTTAATTCACTCAATATCTCAGGACCATTGCAGAAATATCTCTCACCACCCATACAAACACAAAAATGAGAAAGTTTCCAAAACCACAGAGGACTACTGGCTACTCAATTAAATTTTGTTGTCATTGAGCTGAAGGGCTGTGATTGGAGCTATAAAAAATTCTATATTAGCCTTTTATCCCTATGTTGTTACATAATACAACAGAACAGGTCTTGATGGGCAGGGAGCAGAAAGGATTGTCAAAGCCCAGTTACCGTTTGTGTAGCCCATTATATGACATTTACATTTCTGACATGTCTAACGTGCCTTCGAATTTGGTTTTCGAAATGATTTACCAGTACTGTTAAAAAATACTTACTTCAGGAAGGAAGGCAGGGTGTAAAGTCTCTGAAAGACCAGACGGGTCACCAGTGGACAACAACAGGAGTGGGAAATCATATTTCACAAATGCTCCATAGAATAGGTGCTAGGGACTACCCATGAATTATCTTATTTGATCCCCATTCCAACAGTCAAGGGAGTTTTCTCTCCATTTTATAGGTGGGAAAACTGACTCAGAGAGGTTGTAATTTTGGGATAATTGGAAGAGCCAGAACTTGAACCTCAGTCTGATTCTAACATCTATTCTCCTTTCACTCGTTAGTATCAGATTTACAGATTTACAGATCTCTGCTGCCTCCTTCTGTCCCTCTCTGAGTCGGGGGCCACTCTTTGACTTCTCTCTAGGAGTGCATAGCCATCATTGGAACAAATGGATAAGAGCTTATGCTACACTCTTTTCTCCTGTGTATCCTGCCCTGGATGGACATGGGCACTTGGCTAGTGTTAGTGCTTCCTGGGGTGGACATGACTCCAGGTTACTCACTCTTGGGTATTTCTAGGGTTTTGGTTGTTCAGAGCAGAGCACTAGATAATCTTGTCTCTTCATTCACAGAGAAAACAGAGTCCTTTGCACATGAACATCCTGATCTTTATGGTGCTACTAATCTCTGTGTCCTGCTACCTCACCACACTTACTCATCATAGCAGAAAAGTCCAGTCATAGCTTAGAGGTGCAGTCAGGTACCTCATTTATTATTACTCCATTACTGGACTAGAATTTCTCACAACCCCACCCTCTCTGCTTTTCCTCTGGGTGGTATACCCTTCTTTTGCTACTTCGAGATAACTCAGTCACTTATAGTTTATAAGTAAATAGTTTGTAAGTTTATACATTCAATTTCTAATTTAATTATCAATCTAAATTCCCTGTTGCTTTTGTGGTCCAGGGCAGATGCTCCCATCAGTTTGAGGTCCTTTGCCTTTTACTGACTGTGGCTCTGCTGTCTCATGCCCCCAGGCTGTGGCCATGGCCTCTTTTGAAGCAATAGCTATGGCTGGTGTAGTATGTGGATCTATCTCCTCCTGGAACCCACCCCACTCCTGCAGACTAGCTCCACCTCAGCTCAGTAACACTGAGTAACCCAGAGACTCAACTGTGTCCTCATTAGCTTCTTGTGATTGTCCAATCTCTCTGGGCTATCCAGTGCTTTGGCAAGTACATTGCTCTCTTTTACCAGGGGAAATTCAGTAATTATTAATTCTGCTCACCGGATATCTCTGAATTACACTTTCTAGGCCATCTATGGGTGGTTGAGAATCATGTGATTCATTTGAATCATAAGCAAAATGTAGGTGAATCAAAGTAAATAAATTTTAATTGTCTGGGCAAGATCCTCCCAAATCTTCTTTCCTCTGCCAAAGTAAGCCAGCTATGTCCAAGATTGTTCCACCATTCTGGGTTCCCAGTGTCAAAAACGACCTGAACTCCCCTGCCAACTAGTGATGGTCGTGTAGTCTGCACAAAAATTAAAAGTTTGTCAAGCATCTTAGATTTCAGGGCATTTTGTTATAGAAATTTTGCCTCACATTTTTTCCCATGCCCCTTGGAAAACTTATAGAGTTGGCAACCAGAGCTATTTCAGGCTGTTCCTGATAATATACTGTTGTTGTCTCCATATTTTCTCTACTCTAGCTGCCCCATGGGACTGAAGCACCCTGAGAGGCACTTCTGTTCCTTAAACCTTTCTGGATATTTCCTTCCTGACTCCATTTCCCATTGGTTTTGACCTTGAGGAGTTAAGTACAGAGCATGCCCACCTTGGGGCTCTCTTATCTTATTCTTCAGGGTTTCCTCTCAGCCAAGTGTGGACAAAAAAGGAGCCACATATTAACCTGACAAGCTCAGGGGAGGCCAGCATGGTAGCCCTATAAACTCATACTGAATAAAACCAGAATGGTCTGAACAGAAAGGTTCCTAACTAAAAGCAGGTCATGGCGAGTAGTTGTACCCTAATCCTGTAGCTTCCTTGACAAAGGTCAGTCTTTACCTTAGGTGACTGTTTATTGCATCTAAGATAATATACCTTTGAAATGTCAGTGTTCTTTTCCAGATCCTCAAGGCACAACCACAGCAGAGCAGGAGACCAAAGAACCCTTCATTGTTATCTTGTCCCCCACATACCATCTCTCTGTGCTGAACATGTTAAATATCCTGTACCCACCAATTTAAAAGAAGTACAAGTCTCTTCTTGTTACTTTTTATCCAGTCCCAGAGATTTTACTGCTTTGCTTTCTTCTGCTCCCTTCATCTACTCCCAATGGATTTCATGTAACCATCCTTAAGTCTCCTCCTTCAATTCTAATGTTTAAAATAAGCTACAACACTGTCATTCTTCAGAGCATTTTCTCAATCCACTGAGATTTTGTTTCTCAGCAATTATTGTCAGTTTGGTTGAAATAAACTCACAAAAATTCTCTACAAATTTAAATGTTTCTTATGTGAACACAAAGAATGATTTTCACCTCCTTCTTGGATGCTGAGAAAATTTACTTTGACATTATATCCTGCCTCCTTCCTATGACTTCCTCCTGCCACTACCCTATGGCAAATTTTCTAGGATCTTGCTCTTACATCTTCCAACCCAAGCTTTTTCCTTTCAATAAGCCCTAACTCTTGCAAAACAAAGCACTCAACCTTCAGACTTGCTTTAGCCAGAGACTTGAGGTACCCTATTTTGAAACTAAAAGCTGAGTTTTTCCTCTGAGGACAGTGACTATAGATAGCTATCTCTCCTGCCTGGGAGGTAAAGCAGAGAAATAAAAGGACATTTAAAAATTAACCACCATTCAACATGGTAACCTTCTGCTTCTACATCTGCACACCCAGACCTGGCACTGCCTCCTTCCCCGCCTTCAGAGCTATGGTCCAGGCCTGCCTCTGCCCCTCATTCTCTTCCTATATCTGCAGTCTCTCCCTTTTTACGGGTTTTGTGCCCTCAACATTTTCCCATCTTTGTCTTCCATGTTAAATTCATTAAACCAGAAGGCCATTAGCTTGAGGTGCTTCTAATGCTGTAGGTCTTAGGCAGCCTATAAGCAACCCAAAATCTAAACTTATAATGCCTCAGAGTTAAGAAATGGAAACCCAAAGATGACCAATCACAAACAGCCAATGAGGCTTTCCCAAATAAGGCAACTGCTTAAGCTATAGCCAATCAAATAAGCCTTGGCCCAGTTCTTATCAATGGAGTTCTCCTAACCACTTGCAGTTTGGTGCTGCCCAATTCAAACAGATTTTTGCTCTTAAAATCTTTAATATGCTTTAGTTTATCTCTTAACATCCCCATTAATACAACCTTACAAACAAAAACTCAACAAAAGTTCCTGCCTAATTGTATGTCCATTTCTCTCTCTCTTTCTTCTAAGAGTTTCTTGAAAGAAGAGCATCCTCACCATCCATTGCTTACTCCCAGCTTTTTCCAGTTTGGCTTCCTAATCCTGTCAGCATGTCTCAGCCTCATCTCCCTTGACCTCTCTTTTGGCTTTGCTCTCAGTGACCACCCGCTTCTCTTCTTAAAACTTTCCTCCCCTGGCCTCGGCTCGCCTGGGTTTCCTTCCATTTTTCTGACCATTTCTCTGCCTCCCTACTGAGCTCCTCCACCTCTGGACATGCCTTTGAGGTTGCTAATGCCTGAGTTCTGCCAGTGGCTCTCTTTTCTACTTACGTCCTTCCCCAAAGACTTCGAGATCACCAGATGTGCTCTTTGTATCTGCCTGCTAACTCTTTAGAATTTCTTCTGTGCTCCTCTGGGAATTGGTCCCTAGATACATACTTCCTTAGCCTTCCAACTGAAGGCGGGTTGCGAGGCGGGTGCTCACCCTTTATGCAGTGCCACATCTTCTGTTTGCTCTTAATGCTGGTAGGGTCTGCTGGCATGGGTGTTCTCTGTGCTCTGGGAGGCCTCTTGTCCCAAGCATACCTTTGACCTTGCCTTTTCCACCCCACAGTTTCTTACTGGAGTAAATATAGTATCTCTTTCATTGCCCATTCCCCGATAGTAACAACCTTGCTTTTTCCAACAACTTGAGAATTCTCTGGTCCAAAAAACCAAAGATTTTTTTGCTCTCTGGGATCTCAGGCATTTCTTTCAGAGGGAATTACAGTATTCACCTGAGGAGATAAGGGTGAGGCATAATACTACCTCAATTAGGCCCTGTGGCTGGAACACAGCATTGCCTTCTGAGGGAGAATGGCTGCTTTTGGATGATGACAGCCTCTGTGTGGGGTGAGGATTCTTTCCAACAACACCAGCTCTAGCTTCCAATTTTTGCACTAGCAGTTTCATCTGCTGGAAACACCCTTTTATTTCTCTCCCCCATGTTCAGTAGGTTTCTGTTTAAGAATTCACCTCCTCTGACCACCCTGTGTTACGTAGCACCTCTCCATCCCCTTATCTGGCCACCCCTCTTTTTTTTTTTTTTTTTTTTTTGGAAATTACCGCCATCTGCCACATTTTAATATATCTGTCTATTGTCCTTCTCTCTCTACTGGAACATAACCTCCATGAAGGCAGAAATTTTTATAGCTTCGTTACATGCTGTATCCCCAGTGTCTCAGACAGGGCCTCGTGTGCTCAATACCTGTTTGTTGAATAGATGAATGAATGAACATATGAATGAATGATGATGTTTCTTCCCATGAAAACAGGTAATTTAGGGCAGATTTAAAACTGCCCTAGATAAACAAAGCCAGAAACCTGGGATGGACCCTCTGCTCTTTACTCTTTCCAACATTCGGGATCTCTCTGTTTGGTCTACCTATTGGAAGTCTCTAAACTTAGTCCCTGTCTCTCTGCCCTCATTCCCAGGGCCCAGCAACATCATATTTCACCAAGTTACAGGCAGCCTCATGTCTGTTCCTCCACCCAGCTCTGACTTTAGTTTCTCACCCTCCAAATCATTCTTTTCACTATAGCCCAGCATACAAAGCTGCTAATGGCACTCCCTGGATTAAAAAACTTCAAAGTCTTCTCATTTCCTCCAGGGTAAACCCAACCTCTTTTGGCTATAGTTTCAGGTCTGGCTTCCACTTAACTCAGCAGCCTTATCTCTAATAGATTTCTCCCTGGACTCAGGGCTCCACCCACCCACTCCTCAGTTCTGCACACCCACCCAAACCCCTTCACCTGGTTTCTTAACCAGAACATTTCAGACAGGGAGAGGACAGTGGACTGAGTGGGGCCCTTCTGACCTGAGACCTCACAGATTCCAAAACAAAACAAACAAAAGATGCAGCTTCTACTTCTTCCTACCCCATCCCCCTTCCAAATTGAAAGAGGGCTCTGTGTTTCCCTTGGCCAATTATGTGATTATAACACTTCATTTTAAGTGCTTATTAATCTTTCTTACTCATCAGACCGAGTTCCTGAGGACAGGGTCTTTTTACACATTGTTTGTATGCTCAGCCTCAAAGGGAGCCTAGCTCATAGTGGGCACAGAGGGCATGTTGGTTGAAAAGATGACTGTAATTTTAATAATCACATTCATCTAATCATATAATTTGAAAAAAATAATAGTCTTTTAAAATATAGAAAAAACCCAAGTTATATAAAAATTACCTATCTTGCTAATTAAACAGTTTTACATTTTACATGCACTTTCTCTAGGGTGTGTGGTGTTATTGAAAGCATTGTTTTGCATTTGTATAACTACCTGTCCTTACAAGTGAATGTTTCTAGTGCAGAGTACAGGAAAATATAACTCTCCATCCTGAAAGAAATCATCAACATAATGAACAAGCATTTAATTTTTGAGCTTTGAAAACCAAAGTGTGTTCAGCATATCCCTGGTGCAGGTGTGGGGCCAGTGGGGCAGCCCTTTTTCTGGGCCACCTCCCCAGCATCCTTCCTTCCTGCCCTGGGGTTGACAGCACTTGGAAACGGAAGTGGTCGTGCAGTCTCCAAGGTCTAGTTAATCTTTGGCCTAGTTATTGAATTTGCCAAAAAGGAGGCCAATTAGTTCCAGGTGTGATGTTGGGGTCTCTGATGTGGAACTCCCCCATTGGGAAGTTGGCTCACACTTGCCTGCAAATGGCGCCAACACCGTTTCTAAGCCTCTCTCTTGCCTATGGACTGGAAGGGGAATTCTCTTCACTTGTTTTACTTTAAAGTCAGTGTCCCATATCTCCTCAAAAATAAGTATGCATTTGGTAATGTTCCTTTTTTAATATGAGAATTCAGGGCTATTTAGGTCATACAACTTGCAAGCAAGATATGACCCTCTGAAAGGTTATATCTCAAAACACATTATTTTTATTGAAAAAAGTATTTCCCTTTCAATAGTTAAAAAGTAAAAAAAGACGTCTGAGTTGATGAATCTGTTCTAGCCCTTCATTCATGGTGTGGCTCTTTTTGCCCAAATGGGTGATTTGTGCCCAGGGAGATGATGTAATAGTTTCTCTCTCCGTAAAGGAGCATAAAGTAAAAACTGTGCTGAATTTCACATACTGTAAAACCCCTTGCTTAATGATTTTCAGTGTAGAATGCTTATCTTATACACCCTTGCAGTGTTCCAAAGTACAGTATTCCTTTTTCCAACCCTTGGGAAACCCAATTTTACTATTAGTTGTACATACTTATGAATCCATGTTTTCATTCTCAACTAAGAATCATGGCAAATTCTCAGCAGCCGAGAATATGTGGGAACTAACATTGTTCATTCTTGAAAAAAAAACCCTGATATTGTCAAATGTCACACAAAATTCATGGGAGTAAGAAGGTATCCCCAACTCCCTAAATGCCTGTGGCTCACTCTGTTCATTCTCTAAGCTCCTACCAGTCCTTCAGTACCTATAGTTTAAACAGAGGCCTGTGACCTCAAACTTGAACTTTGGGGAGATTGTCCCTACCCATAGATAAAGAGCATCTATGAGAAGAACATGAGGATTTTATTAGGAAATGTGTTCAGGAGATTGGACAGCTATGTTTCAAGAAATATCCTCTCATTCTTATGTAGTGTATACAACCAGTAAACAACTTAGGGTTAATTAAGAAATACTCTATTCTATACCATAGGATGTAAATGCTTCAAATGGAAAAGAAAAGAAAAAAAGGGAAAAAAAAGCACCATATTTGTAGCACTAGAATCTAACTTAAAACTCAGACATATTTAAGAGCAGAATCATGAAAATGTGTATTTTCTGCTCCATAAAGATCACAATTATAAACTAGGTATCAATCTTTTGTAAAAGTAGAGATGAAGTCCAAAGACCATATCCTTATTGGAGCTCTAGTAAAACTGAAATACTTCCGTAGCACCAATAAATAACAATTTAACTATTAAACCACATTCTTAAATTCTGTCCAGGGTATTTTTTCTGGGCATCAAATTTTCTAAAATTCCCTAAGATCATTGTAGGAAGCATGCTTCTAAAAAAGTAACTCCTAACTTTTAGAATAGAGGATAACATAATGCATAAAACAGTATGGCAATATTTGTGAAAGAAAAGAGCCCCAGCAAATTAAAAAACAAACAAACAAACAAAACACACCAGTACTTAAAGGTAGCCGATAATGCCAGTGAGAATTTGCTAAATAAAATATATGAGCTCTTGCTTCAAGACTAAATTTATTTGGGAAATTTAGCATTTGGTTCTTTTCAAATTTTAGATGATAGTAGTTCTAAGTGATCCAACAGATTATCAATGTAGCTCTGAACTCATAAGAAATGCTGGAAAGAAAAGAATCAGAAATAATGAGACAGTTGCCATGACCTAGTTTTTTCCAAAGGCATTTGAAACTTTTATTACAATGTATCACACTCTTTATACATAATTTAGCCACTAATCTTATAATATCTGATGTTCAGAAAAGAACAAATAAATTTAAACAGTCTTCCCTCTGACAACAACAGAAATCCTTCATTTCAAATAATAGGAGTTAATGATTTGGAGAACTTGACCAAAGTTAGAAATATCAAGGAAAAGTGAGACCTATATTATGGGATGTCGCCAGTATTTGTGTCACAACTGCTGACACTGTGCATATCACATGTATCAGATTCTTTTGGAATGAGGTGTAACATAGACACAATTTAATAAAATACTCAAATTTAATTAAGCAAAGATTTTTGTTTCAAACACATAAAATTGGTTTTCAGAAAACATTCATATAATGTTTCTAGATTTTTACTTATTTGTAAGCTTTGTTTACTTATGAGATTTTTTTTCTTACAACCATTCCTATTTTAGCTGAATTAAAAACAACAATATTACTTGTTTGGGAAATGTGATATGCTATAATGATTCCCTATAGGACTACAGAAAATGTCCCCAGCAGTTAAGCTGAAAGATGCGTCATCTGGGGTATACAAGCTCTCCATGGGACAGTTTAGGATACTCATGTATTTGAGCAGATGTTCTCTTCATTTTAAATAATCCTATGATTAATGTGCCATTAGAAAGCAAAGGTGTTTTCAAAATTTTATACACATCAGATGAATCATACTGCATGCATCATGCATTATATGCTTTTTTAGTTTCAGGAAAGACCTACAAATCATTTTATTTATCCTGCGTTATGTATATTTCTCAGTCCAGAAGGATTTCCTCAAGTTTAGATCTATAATTGCCTTTTTTTTCTTTCTTCTTTATTAACACATTGTTTTTGTTGTTGTTCCTTTTGCTATGTTTTTTTTTTTTTTTTTTTTTTTTTTTTTTTTTTTTTTTTTTTTTTTTTTTTTTTTTTTTTTTTTTTTTTTTTTTTTTTTTTTTTTTTTTTTTTTTT